>CM060314.1:31101614-31129114 GCA_030674185.1 Monoplex corrugatus
CTTCAACACTTCTATTCCTTCTATAAACAAATTGTAAGGGGTCAACAAAATCAGAGACAAGAACAGACAGCCTATTCAATACTATTCTCTCACAGAGCTTCATGATAGCAGATGTAAGGCTACGGGCCGCAAGTCGTTCATCTGCGTGACCCTAGGCTTCTTTGGTACTGGAATGATGGCAGAAGCCTTCCAGCATTCAGGGACCTTTTCTAGTCTGAAACTAAGGTTAAAGATTACTGTAAAGATATATGCCAGCTGATTGGCACATTGTTTTAAAACTTTGGGGGAAACCCCGTCCGGGCCAGGGGCCTTTCTAGGGTTGCAACCTTTTAACAGACGACGCACCTCATTCTCGTCTGTCTCTAAGCTACTGTCATTGTCTTTCTTGCCTGTTGAAAATCTCTCACGGATGTTTTCATGATGAGAAGAAAAGTCTTTACTATCAAATCTACAATAAAACTTGTTGAGTTCATTGGCTCTGTCTTTGTTGTTGGCAGGGTCTGGCTGTGCCTCACTTTGTCCCTTCTTTGCATACCCACTCATCAGTTTAATGTTGTTCCAAACTTTCTTCATGTTGTTACCAGCAAAGTCCTTCTCCACCTTTTTCTTGTACTCTTCCTTCCCTCTCTTAATTTCCCCATCAAGCTGTTTTTGCGCTTCCCTGCTTTTTGCCTTGTCCCCCTCCACAAAGACTTCTTTTTTATGTTTTAATGCTTTAACTATATCCCCTGTTATCCATGGCTTTGAATTTGCATACACTTTCACTTTCTTTTCTGGAATGGCAGTGTCAACACAAAAGTTAATATATTCAGTGGTGACATCTACGAGTTCATCAAGGTTGTCACTACTATGCACAAACATGTCCCAATCAGTACAGTCCAATGCCCCTTGCAGGGCCTCGCAGGCTTCTGTTGACCACACCTTGACGGTGCGCCGCTTGGGTGGTTCCCTCCGGACGACAGGTCTGTAGCGGGGAAGTAGCTGGACGATATATTATTATTATTATTATGAACATTTAGTACGCCTAATCAAATTAATGCCCTAGGCGTTTACAATGGCAAAACATATAACCAGAATCACAAGCACACACACACACGCCCACAGAAGCACCCACACACACACAAACACACACACACACACAAACACACACACAGCATGACATGCAAATACAATGACACATTGACACTAAGACACTATAATGTCACCATTACATTACATGGGGGGAAGGGGGCAGAGATTACCAGTTTTGGGAAACAGGTGAGTTTTGAGGGAGCGTTTGAATGTGGTCAGAGTGGTCAGAGCGTCCAAGCGGCGCCGTAGCGACTGACTGATAAGCATCTTGGACATTTGCATAACACAAGTCTAAAGTATTCTTGCCCCTAGTTGCACAAGTGACTTGTTGATAATACCCAGGTAGATCTTTTTTCTTGAGGGTGCAGTGGTTGAAATCACCGGTGATGATTTTTAGTGCGTCAGGCGATTTCGAGTCAATGTCAGCGGTATGACACGCCAATGTGTTCACTGCTTCACGTGCGCTTGCGCTTGGTGGGATGTAGACCACTGTTACGATCACGTGGGTGAATTCCTTCGACAAGTAGTACGGTCGAAAGCTGACCGTAAGAATTTCTATGTCAGGGGTACACATTTCAGTTTTCACAGTTGCATTTTTCTTGTGACACCATTTTTCATTAAAATACAGACACACGCCTCACCCCCCCCCCCCTCTTTTTACCAGTAATTTTCTTGCTTCTGTCCCCTCTTAATATAGAGAATCCATCAATATCAACATCCATCTTGCCTTGTAGCCACGTTTCTGTGAAACACATCAGACTACATGTTTTCAACACATTGTCATATTTTACCCTAGCGTGTAGTTCATCTATTTTCTTATTCAAAGATTGCACATTGCTCATCGCTATTTTAGGGAGGATGGGTTTGTCCCCTCTCCTTTTATTTCTAGCCTTGACTCCTCCTTTCTTTCCCCTTTTCCTAACCTTTATTTCTTCAGGTAGTTGAGACGTTGGCCGTTTGACCAGCGGCGATGACCGGAGGAGCAGAAGCTCGGCCATGTTGTATTGAATCTTGCTGCCGGTTGACGTGGAACTTGTTTCTTGGCACTCGGTCTCCGTTAAAAGCAGGCACACCACGATAAGACATACTAACACATTCCTTGAACAGTCATCCATCTTTCAGCAAAAATTTAGACGTAGAAAATCACAACAACACAAGAAAAGTAAAAAGTAAGGGAGAGAGCGTGAATTGGCCGTGTCGCCGCCAGCACAGCGCACACATCTATCTATCTATCTATCTATCTATCTATGTACGTATCTATCTATCTATCTATCTATCTATCTATTTATCTATCTATCTATCTATCTATCTGTCTATCTATCTATCTATCTGTCTGTCTGTCTGTCTGTCTGTCTGTCTGTCCCTCCGTCCGTCCATCCATCCATCCATCCATCCATCGATCTATCTATCTATCTATCTATCTATCTATCTATCTATCTCGAGGACACAAGATGTGACATTCCGAGTTCAATCCCAGCTCAGAAAATTAAAAACTGGCCTGTCCGCTGCACCATGTTAATTGTCTCCATCCTTCTGGTGGCGTCAGCTTAGTGCTTCATGGGTCTCTATCCTCACCTCCCTATTTCAGGACCTTGCAAGAGCATGTCCATGGATTTGCTGGACGGACTTGCAAGGTGGCTGAGGATGAAGAGGATGGGGGAGATGCTGGGGGCAATGAGAGATAGAGATGGTTGGAAGTCCATGGTCGCCAACGCCATGCGGCAGGGCACCTGATGATGATGATGTGATGCAAGAGCATACAATTTTCAGCAGGCCCAGGGAAACTGCAAGAGCATAAAGTTTTCAGCAGGCCCAGGGAATCTGCCAGATAATCGTCGGCAGATATGGGGAAGCACCTGTAGAATTCGAAAGGGTACGAAAAAACGAGTTGGACACGTGTGCCTTCTGGCCGCTCACGATAAATATTCCACGGTTGTTGAACATCGTGAAGACCGATTAGCCTTTTCGCCTTTCTGAAGTCTTGGTTAAAAAAAAAACAAGAACCAAAAGTGACTATGAACATGAATATGAATATGAATATGAACATGAATATGAATATGAACATGAACATGAACATGAACATGAATATGAACATGAATATGAACATGAATATGAACATGAATATGAATAAGATGCGAAGGAGAGGAGACGGGCACCGCCCTCATAATGCTGACTCCGAGAAAAGTTGAGGTCTCTACCACCTCACTCCCCTATGACCCCAGGATTATGGGACTATCTATCTGTCTATGGAATTGTCCGAGTGTGATGGATCTCTCTTGAACAAAGTCCAAACTCCAATTTGTCCATGTAACTTGTTAAACTTTAGGTTGAATGCGGAGCGCGGCGAGAATTGACCATAGCGTACGTTTCAACTGGCTTTGATAAACAAACCCGAATTATAGGCTTCATAAATTAGCAAAACGGGAGTTATTCAGAATGGCTCGACCGTGTTTTGCAACAAACAAAAAAAGAGGGAGTTTTTCACAATGACCTGACAGAGTTCTTTGTTCCTGCTTTTCTTTCGCACCTCATTTAAATATCTTCCACTTCGAAGCGTTCTGCAATCAACTTCTGTTGAGATGTTGGACAAATGTTTATGGAGCAGGGGGAAAAGTCTGAATGGGAAAAATAGAACCACAGGGGTCAGGTAGTACGGTGAGACAGACAAACAGACAGACAGAGAGAGAGAGAGAGAGAGTGTGTGTGTGTGTGTGAGAGAGAGAGAGAGAGAGAGCGAGAGAGACAGAGACAGAGAGACAGACAGAGGCAGAGACAGAGAAACGGAAAGACAGAGGGAGATAAATGAAGAAAGAGAGATACAGACAGAGAGAGAGTGTGTGTGTGTGTGTGTGTGTATGTGTGTGTGTGAGAGAGAGAGCGAGAGAGACAGAGAGACAGACAGAGGCAAAGACAGAGACAGAGAGACGGAAAGACAGAGGGAGAGAAATGAAGAGAGAGAGATACAGACAGACAGACAGACAGACAGAGAGTGTGTGTGTGCGTGTGAGAGAGAGAGAGAGAGAGAGAGAGAGACAGAGAGAGAGACAGAGACAGAGATAGAGACAAAGAGACGAAAAGACAGAGGGAGAGAAATGAAAAGAGAGAGAGAGAGACAGACAGACAGAGAAACACAGCGGACAGAGAGGAAGAAAGACTGAGACAAAGAGAAACAAAGAGAGACAAAGTGAATGTGTGTGAATGAGTGTGTGTATGTGTGTGTGTGTGTGCGTGTGAATGAACATGTGTGTTAATGTGCGTGTGTATATGCGTGTAAATGTGTGTGTGTGTGTGTTTGTGTGTGAGAGAGAGAGAGAGAGAGAGAGAGAGAAAGGGAGAGAAAGAGAGGCAGAGACGGAGAAAGAGACAGAGAGATGAAGAGACAGAAGGAGAGAAATGAAGAGAGAGAGAGAGAGAGAGAGAGAGAGAGAGAGAGAGAGGAGAGAAAGACAGACAGACAGACAGGCAGACAGACAGACACAGACACAGACAGAGAGACAGAGAAACACAACGGACAGCGAGAAAGAAAGACTGAGACAAAGAGAAACAAAGAGAGACAGAATGAATGTGTGTGAATGATTGTGTGTATGTGTGCATCTGTGTGCGTGTGAATGAGCATGTGTGTGAATGTGCGTGGAAATAGCGGGTATGTAGTACGGTGAGACGAGACAACAGACAGACAGAAAGAGAGAAGAGAGTGATGTGATTGGCTGAGGTATAGAAGAGAGAGAGCGAGTAGGACAGAGTGGAGAAGACAGAGGCAGAGACATGATTAACGGAAAGGACAGAGGGATGATTGAAAAATGGATACAATCAATTGGGATGTGTGTGTGTGTGTGTGTGTTGTGTGTGTGTAGGTAAGTGCGAGAGAGACGATGAGAAAAACAAATACAGTAGACATGAGATGACGAAATAGACAGAGGAGAAAATGAACAGAGAGTAGATTCAAAGAACGCCAGAAACACAGTGATGTGTGTGCTAGAAAGAAAAAAAGAGACAGAGAGAGAGCAGAACATGGACAGAGACAAGAACAAAGTTTCAGCATGTTATAATGCAAATGTGGACAGACAGACAGCAGCGAGAAACACAGCCGATAGGAAGAAAGACTGCCAAAGAGAAACAAGATGTAAGGTGAACCGTGTGTGATAGTGAGTGTATGTTCGTCTTTCGTAGTCAATGAACATGTGTGTTAATGTGGTGGAACATTAAATTGGTGTGTTGTGTTTTTGTGAGAAAGAAGAAAGAGAGAGTGGGGATGGCAGGAAAGACAGAGAAGCAAGGCTAGAACGGAGACAGGACAGAGAGATAAGTAGAGGAGAGAATGAGAGGAGAGAGCCCAGCTGCGAGAAAATGAAGTCATTCGAATCTGCGCAGTACAGGCACGTTAGCACAGCAAACTCATGAAGACAGGGGATAGAGAAGCACAGGTCAGCGGAAAAAAGACGTGAGAGCAGGGAGCATGAGTGCCAGAAAGTGAAGTAGTGTAGAATGATCGGTAGTGTATGTGTTGTCGTAGGGGTACGATGGCATGGTTGAAATGTGTGAGAATGGTCGATAATTTGAATTGCGTCGAGAGAGACTGGCGCAGACGCGGAAGGAGGAGAAATGCATGATATGAAACAGAAGAGATATGCAGTGTGTGGTGTGTACTGATGGCATACGGGCGTATAACGTGTAGACCGGGTTACAAATGGATATCTAATGTGTATTGGTAGTATATGCGTTTGTGTGTGTCATGTGCATATTATGATTCCAGTTTACAAGAAATGTAAATTTTTGATGTTATATAAATATGTTGAAGTATATATGTATATAATATAAGATATGATGATATCATCTTTGTGCATGCCGGTGATGTTGTGTGTTGCTAGTGGTGGGGGGTGGGACATGTGGTGGTGTAGGTTGTGTGGCGTAGTGTGTGAGAGTGTTCGGTAAGAGGAGTGTGTGTGTGTGCGCGCATGGCAGGGTAGTGGACGTTGGCGAGTCATGTGTGCAGCGCACGTATATATGGTCACTTTGTCTTCCATGTCACCCTCGAATACCAGCAAGTAATCATGCTACGAATAGAAAATGTAATCCTTATTTGTTTTTCGGCCAAATAGGAAAGCTAACATGTCGGACTAAATCAAAACTTTCATCCGTTCCTTCAATAAATAAATAAATAAACAATAAATGAATAAACAAACAAACAAACAAATGAATAAATAAATACGAGATTATATGAAAAAATAAATAGATAAATAGATAAATGAATAAGATAGATAAATAAATAAACAAATGAATAAATAAATAAATAAATAAATTAGAAAAATAGTATTCCGGTCGGGCTCTTTTTATTCCCACGAAGAAAACCTTGAAACAAAAATGGGGACGCGAAAATGGAGAAATGAAATCTCGCAGACGAGTCTCGCCTTCTAATGGGGAGGTAATCCTGGTTATTCAGAGTAGTCGGTCGTGGGGGAAAATGGCTGATTTGATTTTTGGTAATGTTGGTGGGGAGTGGAAGAATGTAGCATAATTTCGATGCCTGAAGGTCTGGTTTTTTTGTAACCTGATTGAAGTGGGACAACCTTTTTTGTTTGGTTGGTTGGTTGACTTTTTTGTTTGTTTGTTTTGTTTTTTGTTCGTTAATGTCTCTTAAAAAGAGATTGTTTCATATCGACCGGAAAGTTCTCTCTCTCTCTCTCTCTCTCTCTCTCTCTCTCTCTCTCTCTCTCTCTCTCTCTCTCTCTCTCTGTCTTCGTCTGTCTGTCTCTTCTGTCTGTCTGTCTGTCTCTCTCTCTGTCTCTCTGTCTGTCTGTCTCTCTCTCTGTCTGTCTGTCTGTCTCTCTTCTCCATGCCTTTCTGCTCTTTCTTCTCTCTCTTTCTCGCTCTCTCTCTCTATCTATCATCTATCTATTATTCATCATCTATCTATCTGATCTATCTTTGTAACTATCTATCTGTCTGTATATCTATCTATCTATCTATCTATCTATCTATCTATCTATCTATCTATCTATCTGTCTTTATATTATCTATATCTATATATCTTTCGATCTATCTATCTATCTATCTTCTATCTATCTATCTATCTGTCTTCTTCTATCTATCTATCTATCTATCTATCTATCTAATCTATCTATCTACGTCTTCTTTTCTTCTTCTCGTCCTCTCTTTCTCTGTCTCCCTCTCTCTCCTCCCTCTCTCTCAATATTCTGCCTCTGCTTTTTGTCTATCTATCTAGTCTAGTTCTATGCCTATTTATCATATCGTATTTATCAATCAATTATCTATCTATCTGTCTGTCTGTCTGTCTTCTCTTTCTCTTTCTCGTCTGTCTCTGTGTCTGTCTGTCTGTCTCTCTCTCTCTTCTCTGTCTGTCTGTCTTCTCTCTTTCTCTCTCTCGTCTCTCTCTCTCTCTCTCTTTCTCTCTCTTGTGAAGTGTGTGTGTGTGTGTGTGTTTGTGTGTGTGTCGCTGGTGTGTCTGTCTGTCTGTCTGTCTGTGTCCGGTGTGTATGAATGTATGTGTGCGCGCATGCGTGTGTGTATGTGTGCCTACTTATATGCACGTTTGTGTGCACCAGTGTATATGTCTGTATGCATGTGCGTATGGTAATACACAATCGTGCAAATTTTGACAGCTCGTGACTTTATGTTTCTAAGTCAAAAACCAAGATTCAACGCTCCGCTGTGTATACGAACAGATAATACTGCTCTCAGACCTGCTGAATGATCAGATTTGAGCAAGCTGTTGAAATGGCAGCAGTCATCGTTACTCTGAAAATATTTGTTCTTAAGCCCGCTGCCACACCTTCTGGTACAAATCAACAGAATGGACAAACAAAACAAAACAAAAAAAGAAAGAAAGAAAAAAGAAAGGAAAAAAAAAAAAAAGAAAAGAAAAAAGAAAAAGCAGCCAAAAGTGAGATCTTCTTTCGTACTTTCGTAGATAATATCAAAGCACGACTACGAACTGAAATGGGGAAAAAAATTACAAATTTGCAGACGAGTCCTGATTTACAAAGGGAGGCAATCTTGGTATTAATGGGGAGGAAATTTAGGTTATTTAGAAAAATCAATCACCGGAGAAATGGCTTAACCATTTATTCAGTTTTCTTAAGCAGACCGATTTTTCTTTATCTCAGATGCGGTGTGTGCATGTTGTTATGCCCTTCACTGTGCAGACTCTATGTAGCTACGCAGCCTGCGTACTGTATCTCCGACGAGAATGCAAGCTGGGTGTTTTCATGTTTCCGTAAGCCACCAGATACTGACAACGAATGGCTTAAGGATCTTTAATTTGTATAGTTTGATGTTCTATACGCATGTACATACAAAAAAGAGTTTAGACACTGGCAGATCTGCACATACGTTGATCACTGGGATCAGGGAAAAAAAAAAAAAACGTCCAGCCTTCACCTACCAGGCGAAAGACAGGATGGAACCCAAACCTTCTGTTTGAAAGTCCAACGTCTTCTTCATCTGGTTATCGTGCCCATCTCAAACCAGTCTTCATCTCAACTATGAAGATTTCTCGAAATCAAATCTGTGAACGACGGATACATCGGAAATGAGACAAGTAACCCTTACAGGTCTCTCAGTGACCCAACAAGGGACAGGGAGACGTCACACAAATCAGGCAGTTGGGATCATGGCTCTACAATGACATTACTTTCACCATCGGCCAGATGAATATTGCCAGTAATTTGCTGCTGACCGTAAGCTGTTTAGGAACAGTGTGAAAACTAATTATTATCCAAAGACATAGTTAGATACATAGATAGACAGACTGACAGACAGACGACAGACAGATAGATAGAAAGACAGACAGATAGATAGATAGATAGATAGATAGATAGACAGATAGATAGATACATGTAGTTAGATAGAATGAGAGACAGACAGATAGATAGATAGATAGATAGATAGATATGTAGATAGATAGATAGATAGACAGACAGACAGATAGATAGATAGATAGATAGACAGAAAGATAGATAGATAGATAGATAGACAGATAGATAGATACATAATACATACATACATACATACACACATACATACATACACACATACATACATACATACATGCATGCATGCATACATACGTACATACATACATACATACATACATACATACATATATACATACATACATGCATACATACATCATCATCATCATCATCAGGTGCCCTGCCGCATGGCGTTGGCGACCATGGACTTCCAACCATCTCTATCTCTCGTTGCCCCCAGCATCTCCCCCACCCTCTTCATCTCCAGCCACTCTGCAAGTCCGTCCAGCATTCTCTTCCTGGGTCTACCTGGTGCTCTCTTTCCCTCCAGCTTTCCCGTTGTGACCAGGTGCTCCAAATCCCCCTTCCTCATAAAATGGCCTATAAATGTTGCTTGTCTTTTCCTAATCTTCCTTATGAGTGATCTACTTGTGTCTGCCTCCATCAAGACTGTCTCGTTTGTTTTCTTTGCTGTCCATGGAACTCTCAACATTCTTCTGAGAAACCACATCTCGGCTGCCTCGATCCTGCTCTGGCTTTGTTTGCTGACTGTCCACGCCTCGCATCCGTACAACAGTATTGGTTCTATATAACATTCAAGGACTTTCCTTCTGATGTTAATTGATAGGCATTTGTTGGTAAGAATGCTTGTCATCTTCTTGAATGCTGTTTTGGCTTGGCCGATTCTGCCAGCTATTTCCGATGTGCTTCTGCCGTCTGATGAAATGACCGTTCCCAGGTATTTGAATTATTAACCTGTGTCAAGGTTGTACCATTTGTTTTTATTTTGCAGGAGGGATTTCATGTTTTTTACTGATCACCATGACTTCAGTCTTCCTGCTGTTTAGTTCCAACCCCTTACCTTTGCTTTCTGTTTCTAGTATATTCACAAGGTTTTGTAGGTCCCTTTCATTTTCTGCAATTAGCACGGTGTCATCTGCGTACCGAATGTTGTTTATCATTTTCCCTCCAACTTTTAATCCAGGGTCTTCTTCTAGGTTTCTCATGATGTTTTCGCTATGTAGTGAAAACAGATCTGGTGACAAAACGCAACCCTGTCTGACTCCTCTTTTGATGTTTTGAAAAGAGCTTATATTGTTTTCTATTCTCATTGCAGCTGTTTGTTCCCAGTACATATTTCTGATTATTCGTAGATCTTTTCCATCAACATTGAGTCTCTCCAGTTGGTTGATCAATTCATCATGTCGTACCCGATCGAAAGCCTTGGTATAATCAACAAAGCATAAATACAAATCCTTATTCATCTCAGTTGACCTCTCTATGATAGTTCTTAGGATGTATATGGCATTAATAGTTCCTTTCCCCTCCACAAATCCACACTGCTCTTCTGCTATTTCTCTTTTGATTCTATTCCTTGTCCTCATCATGATTATTCTTAACAGGATTTTTGTTACATGACTCATCAAACTGATTGTGCGATGGAGTTCGCATTCTATAGCCCCTGTCTTCTTTGGAAGTGCAATGACTATTGATTTTGACATATCTTTGGGGATTTTTCCAGTGTCGTAAATTTCATTTAGGAGGACTGTTATTTTTTCTATGCCAAATTCCTCCAGGGCTTCAATCATCTCTGTAGTAATGTTGTCTGGTCCTGGGGCTTTTCCTGGTTTCATCTTTTTCAGTGCTGCTCTAACTTCATCTTTTATTGTGGGTGGTCCTTCAAAGTTCTTTTTTATAATGCGTTCTTTGTTTCTGTCATCCTCAAAAAGGTCTTTAATGTACTGTTCCCATCTGTATAATATTTTGTCTTTTTCCATTCTTTCGATTTTAAGCACCCAGTTGATGTGCATGTATTTTTCCTGTGGACAATTTCTTCAATTCGTCTGTACATACCCTGAGGATCCATTTTGTGTCGTTCTTCTATTTCTTTGCATTTTGTGTTCAGCCAAGTTTCCTTAGCTTCATTGCACCTATACCTGATTTCTTTGTTTATCTTCCTGTATATCTCCTCGTTTCTCTTTGCCTTCCTCCTTTCCTCCATCAGGCCCAAAATTTCATTAGTCATCCAACTCTTTTTTGCTTTTCTATTTGCCTTAGAGATTTCTTCACAAGCTTCATTTATAGAACTTATCAACTTTGTCCATTGTTCTCACTGTCACCAACATACATACATACATGTGTGTGTGCGTGCGCGCGCGTGAGGCGTGTGTGTGTGAAATGCGTCACTCAAAAATAAACAAATAAAAGAAAAATGAACGTAAAAAGATAGATTACAGACATACAAAGGAAAGAAAGAAAGAAAAAACAGCATTAAAAACTGACGAGGGAGGAGTGGAGAGAAGTGATAGTTACTTCCCAAATAGCTGCAAGTATATATATACATGTCTAATGCAAATGCAAGGAGTCAGGCTTGTGCATCATGTTAAAAAATATGTGACCTTGACTACTGCACCATGACTTCCAAATGTATGCATGTGCGAGTCCTCGAGGACCTATATCTTTGAATCAAATTCGGTAAAAAAGAAAAATCCCGTTGAGAAACAGTTGAGAAAATCTTGCTGACATATTTTGGTCACAGACCGACGGACAGAAAGACAGAAACACACACACACACACACACACACACACACACACACACACACACACACACACACACACACACACACACACACACACACACACACACACACACACACACACACACACACACACACATATATATATACATTCTATCTCTCTGTCTCTCTGTCTCTTTCTCTCTCTCTCTCTCTCTCTCTCTCTCTCTCTCTCTCTCGTTCTCTCTCTCTATATATAGTTCTCTCTCTATCTCTAGTTCTTTCTTTCTCTCTCTCTCTCTCTCTCTCTCTCAGATACAAAGAAGGACATACTTTGGTATCGATCAGGCAAATGTGTGATCGTGAGCCTTCCAAAAAGAAAGCAGAGACAAGAGAGTTCTGTCACAGACAGAAAGA
This sequence comes from Monoplex corrugatus, assembly GCA_030674185.1. Classification (NCBI taxonomy): domain Eukaryota; kingdom Metazoa; phylum Mollusca; class Gastropoda; order Littorinimorpha; family Ranellidae; genus Monoplex; species Monoplex corrugatus. The sequence continues at coordinate 31,113,610 of CM060314.1, forward strand.
CAGACACACAAACATACACAAGAAGGCAGAGGAGCATACATAAAGAAGGTTATTTCATATCGACCAGACAGACATATATCTGTAAACCTTCTCGAAAATAACAGCAGAAAGAATAGAGAAGCATCTAAACTCTTTCCTGTCTTTTATTATAAAAGTGAAAACGGGGTCTTCCGCGATAATATATTGAACTACATTCAGGTTCATCATATGGCCAACATACAAGATGACATCAACACGAAGACAAAAATAAATGGAAGACATAACCTGCAAATATTGTCTTCCTTGAAATGCATTTCCATTCCCCGCTAGAACTGACTTTTTTGTTCATTTGAAATTCGGTTGTTTTATCCGAAAGGAGTGTATCAGATAATCAAACACTCATCATCATCATATGCATTGACGCATGGCGTTGGCGATCATGGTCCTCCATACGAATCTATCTTTTGTCACTGCAGATAAATCTACCCTTTCTGTCCTCATCAACTCCACACATCCGCCCAATGTTTTCTCCCTGGGTCTACCGTGTGCTCCTTTTCCCTCCAGGTTTCCTGTTGTGACTTGGTGCTCAAATTTTCCTTGCTTCATATGATGTCCTTTAAATGTCGCCTGTCTTTTCCCAATATTCTTCATTGATGTTCTTTTTGTGTTTGCCTCTTTCAAGATTGTCTCGTTTGTTTTCTTTGCTGTCCAGGAACTCTTTTTCATTCTTCTTAGAAACCACAACACTATCCGAACTATAAACGGTCGAAACAACCAATTTATTACTGGCAAAATGAAAGCTTAAGGATGTCACACAGTCTTCGCTGAGGCGTGCAAATTTTCTCTCTTTTTAAGTTTTCTTTCTTTCACAACAACACTGTTAATTCTCCCTTCTTTTCCATTATCCTGCTTTACTGTATGTTTCTGTTTTGCCATTCTGTTTTCTTGATAATTTTACACATCGCTTCAGGACATGGCTGGAGAAATAATATTACAGTGAGGAAACTGCTGGAACAGCGGTATTATCGTAGTTATCTTCAGCAAAACGAAGAGCAAAAGGACATCACTATCTTGACTCACGCGCATAGAGATTTTTCTTTTTTGTGTGTAGGCTGTAGGTGTGTGTGTGTGTGTGTGTGTGTGTGTGTGTATGTGTGTGTGTGTGTGTGTGTGTGTGTGTGTGTGTGTGTGTGTGTGTGTGTGTGTGTGGTGTGTGTGTGTGTGTGTTTGTGTGTGTGCCCGAATGTAGTGTGTGTGTGTGTATGGGTGTATGTGTGTGCATATGTGTGTTTATGTGTGTGTGCGTGTGTACGTGCGTGCGTGCGTGCGTGTGCGTGTGTGTGCGTGCATGCGTGTGTGCGTGTGTGTGTGTGTGTGTGTGTGTGTGTGTGACTGTCTCAGACAAACATGTGTAACAATACTTTGCCAGCTCTTTATTGGTAGACTTTCCCCAAGTTTAGCTAACATACTTTGCCAGCTCTTATGGTAGACTTTCCCCAAGTTTAGCTAACAATACTTGCCAGCTCTTTATGGTAGATTTTCCCCAAGTTTAGCTAACAATACTTTGCCAGCTCTTTATGGGTAGACTTTCCTCAAGTTTAGTTAACAATACTTTGCCAGCTCTTTATGGGTAGACTTTCCCCAAGTTTAGCTTAAACCTGCAGACTGTTGAGGAGTAGCGAGAGTATAAGTATAGAAGATAAAGTACCAAAGTCACAAGGACTAAACGAATATCAATAATCAGTCACATTTTGAAGGAGTCTTGAAAGAACAGTATTTTCTTAGGAATTTATGACAATATTCACCACTTTTCATGAACTACTGTGACAGTCTATCATTGTCCTCGATATACATCATGTATTATTTCAATCGAAGCTTCTTTTTGGCAACTATGACCTTGATACGCTTACAATCTGGATTTTCTATGAAAAAAAAGAATTGTATGAAAATGGGAGATTAATGAAATAGCTTGAACGTCTTCGGTTTTTTGTTTGTTTATTTGTTCATTTGTTGTTTTGTGTTTGTTTTGTGTGTGTGTGTGTGTGTGTGTGTGTGTGTGTGTGTGTGTGTGTGTGTGTGTGTGTGTGTGTGTGTGTGTGTGTGTTTGTGTGTGTGTGTGTGTGTGTTTGTGTGTGTGCTTGCGCGCGCGTGCGTGTGTGTGTGCGTGCGTTTTGAGTGTGTGTGTGTTTGAGTGTGTGTGTCTGTCTGTGTGTGTTTCTGTATATGTGACAGACAGGATAATAACTTGGGTCAAGAGTCACTCACCTATCAGGTCTGAGAGTACCCTAGCTCAGCATCTTTTGTGCGTATGTGTGAGACAGAGAGGGTTGATGGTTTGGGTGAGGGGTGCTTTGCCGTTGTTGGGTGATTACTTTGGTAAATGATGAGAAAGCGCGCCTCCGTTTTATTTTTGGGTCCAGATTAGGCATGATATAAAATCGTCATCATCATCATCATCATCAGCAGCAGCAGCAGCAGCAGCAACAGCAGCAGCAGCAGCATCAACATCATCAACATCATCATCATCATCATCACTCTTCTTTTTCTTCGTCTTTTCATTATCCTTCTTTGTTGACCACACATTGACCAGCCCTTTCATCATCATCATCATCATCAGGTGCCCTGCCGCATGGCGTTGGCGATCATGGACTTCCATCTGTCTCTATCTCTCGTTGCCCTAACATCTCTCCAACCCCTTCGTCCCAAGCCACTCTGCAAGTTCGTCCAGCATTTTCTCCCTGGGTGTACCGGGTGCTTGCTCTCTTTCCCTCCAGCTTTCCCGTTGTGACCAGGTGCTCCAAATCCCCCTTCCTCATAAAATGACCTATAAATGTTGCTTGTCTTTTCCTAATATTCCTTTGAGTGATCTACTTGTGTCTGCCTCCATCAAGACTTTCTCATTTGTTTTCTTTGCTGTCCATGGAACTCTCAACATTCTTCTTAGAAACCACATCTCGGCTGCCTCAATCTTGTTCTGGATTTGCGTGTTGCCTGTCCACGCCTCACATCCGTACAACAGTATCGGTTCTATATAACATTCAAGAACTCTCTTCCTGATGTTAATTGATAGGCATTTGTTGGTAAGAATGCCAGAATGCCTGTCATCTTCCCGAATGCTGTTTTGGCTCGGCCGATTCTGCCAGCTATTTCTGATGTGTATCTGCCATCTGATGAAATGATCGTTCCCAGGTATTTGAATTTATCAACCTGTGTCAAGGTTGTGCCATTTGCTGTTATTTTTGCATGAGGGGATTTCATGTCTTTTACTGATCACCATGACTTCAGTCTTCCTGCTGTTTAGTTCCAACCCCTTACCTTTGCTTTCTATTTCTAGTGTATTCACAAGGTTTTGTAGGTCCCTTTCACTTTCTGCAATTAGCACGGTGTCATCTGTGTATCGAATGTTGTTTATCATTTTCCCTCCAACCTTTAATCCAGGTTTCTCATGATGTTTTCGCTGTAAAGTGAAAACAGATCTGGTGACAAAACACAACCCTGTCTGACTCCTCTTTTGATGTTTTGGAAAGAGCTTATATTGTTTTCTATTGTCATTGCAGCTGTTTGTTCCCAGTACATATTTCTGATTATTCGTAGATCTTTTCCATCAACATTGAGTCTCTCCAGTTGGTTGATCAATTCATCATGTCGTATCCGATCGAAAGCCCTGGGTGTAGTCAACAAAGCATAAATACAAATCCTTATTCATCTCAGTTGACCTCTCTATGACAGTTCTTAGGATGTATATGGCATTAATAGTTCCTTTCCCCTCCACAAATCCACACTGTTCTTCTGCTATTTCTCTTTTGATTCTATTCCTTGTCCTCATCATGATTATTCTTAATATGATTTTTGCTACATGACTCATCAAACTGATTGTGCGATGGAGTTCGCATTCTATAGCCCCTGTCTTCTTTGGAGGTGCAATGAAAATTGATTTTGACATATCTTTGGGGATTTTTCCAGTGTCGTAAATTTCATTTAGGAGGACTGTTATTTTTTCTATGCCAAATTCCTCCAGGGCTTCAATCATCTCTGTAGTAATGTTGTCTGGTCCTGGGGCTTTTCCTGGTTTTATCTTTTTCAGTGCCGCTCTAACTTCATCTTTCATTATGGGTGATCCTTCAAAGTTCTTTTTCATATTGTGTTCTTCGTTTCTGTCATCCTCAAAAAGATCTTTAATGTACTCTCCCCATCTACCTAATATTTTGTCGTTTTTCATGAAGAGCGTGCCATCTTTCGATTTTAAGCACCCAGTTGATGTGCATGTATTTTTCCTGTGGACAATTTCTTCAATTCGTCTGTACATACTCTGAGGATCCGTTTTGTGTCGGTCTTCCATTTCTTTGCACTTTGTTTTCAGCCAAGCTTCCTTAGCTTCATTGCACCTATTCCTGATCTCGTTGTTTATCTTCTTGTAGATCTCCTTTTAAAACTCCCCCACATGTTTTCTGATCAGATTGGTAGAAAACTCTATAATAATAATAATAATTACAATATTTATATAGCGCAAAATCTTGATAAAATCAAATCTAAGCGCTGAAGCAGACACACAAGCGCAACTGGAACCATCTGTACTCATTACGACTAGCGAAACGAAAAGCTAAAAGAGGTCACACGATCTTCGCTGAAAGATATATACAGACTTCTCCAGTTTGTCAATCACAGAATGCCAATGATCTCTTCCGATCCATTATCCAGCGTAGCGTTAGTATCGGATCTCACTCTCTTCCTGATAATCGTGTGCATGGCTTTCCAGCGGGCGGGAGAAACACGGCAAGTGAAAGCAGACTATGGTTCGTTTATCTATTAAGCGATATTACCCCCCACCCACCCACCCCTGCAGACAGGATACAATGACAGTGTCCCCTCAGCCAAACGATCGGCGCCAGCGGCAACAATATGCTTGTGGCCGTCAGGAGAAGTGATCAGGTGGAAAAAGAGGCCTGGTTGCTGTTGTTAGTCCAAGCAGAGGTGGAACTGCCACTGTGATTTTGCATTGTTTTGTTTGGTTTGGTTTGGGTTTTTTGACTTGCTTTTATTCATTTTCAAATACATAACATCTACAGACATCTTGAAATGTATACAGTGCATGATCAACTGATATAACAAAGATGTAACAAAGAAGCATTCATTGTAATATGTCCATTTGCTGAAATACAACAGGTAAAGAGATATAGAGAAATTCATACTTTCACACACACACACATTTACACAAACATATATATGAAACAATAATGAAAAAGAGAAAAAAAGAATAATAAGCAAATATTTATATATACAGACACATTCACACACACGCCCGCACACACACACACACACACACACACACACACACTCGCACACACACACACACACACACACACACCCCACACACACACACACAACCACACACACACACAGACACACACACACACACACACACACACACGCACACACACACACACACACACACACACATACACGCTTTTTTATTGTATGGACAGGAGAGAGAACAGTTTCTGTATCTGTGCTACTATCTATACTGTTCCCGAGTTTTCATGAATTTCCTTCTAAGCGTCACCTATCTGGCATAGTGGTTAAAACACCTGTCTAGGTTGTGAGAAATTCCGGGTTCAAATCATGGATCAGACTTAAAATTTCCTTTTTCCTCCACATCACAAGACTTAAACACCAATGTAGTCAAAGTTTTTAGCCGTGCACATACTTACGAAATGCAATCATTTTGCAGAGAACATACCACCCATCTGCTGGAAAGTAGTTCTCATCTGGAACTTAGGAGGATTGGAAAACGAAATACACACAGAATGTATGTATGCATTTGTTCAAAAACATTATCAGTCCACTATCTACTCTTTGAATGTCCTATCTTACTTACGACATATAGAAATAACAATCTTGATTTTTCATGTACTGACTCTAGAGTATTCTTACAACAAAAATAATGATATTATCCTGCTAGTCCAGCTGATTCTCAGATCCCCCGTTGTGAGATTGTTATGAAGAGTTAATTAATTGTTGTATGTTATTATTTGACACTATTAATTCATTGTCCTGAATTATTAATTGCACTTGTTCTCCTTCTTACATTCAAACTTCTATTACCCTTCCCCATACTCATCCTCCACCCCACCTTTTTTTTTGTTTTTTGTTTTGTTTTGTTTGTTTGTGTGTGTTGTGTTGTGTGTGTGTTGTAGTGTGTGTATGTGTGTGTGTGTGTGTGTGTGTGTGTGCGTGTGTGCGTGCGTGTGTGTCTAAAATCACTATTGTGAACAGACATTAAATAAAAGATTCATTCATTCATTCTTCCGTCAGACAATTTATGCTCAAAACACCAGGTAAACGACTTGTCTCTGCGACAGTAACTTCCCGGCCAGACAAATGTCATTTTGTGCCAGCCGGTTTACCAGCAGAACAAATTTCTTGACTGCAAAGGTTTCACGGCAATGCAAGCACGTCTTATTACGAAGAAAAGAAGGCGTGTGTAGTTGTTCTGTACCTAGATTAAAACTGTTCTTTACTGCTTACGGATTTACTTATTATATCACTAGTGACCATGTCTATCAAGCAGCACATTGTACCATTTGAAGATCTGCTGACACCAGTTTAAGGAAAGAAAACTACGTTGGTATGTCCATGTAAATGTTCGTTTGGATACACCACGTCGTCTGCATGGAATGAGTTAAAAGATATTCCAACCCTTCGAGCTTTCAAAAGTAAGCTCAAAACACATTTGTATCTGCAGGCATTTTCATAAGTATCGCCAACTCCCCTCTCCTTTGTGTGTGTGTGTGTGTGGTGTGTGTGTGTGTGTGTGTGTGTGTGTGTGTGTGTGTGTGTGTGTGTGTGTGTGTGTGTGTGTGTGTGATTGAAAAAATGATGTTGTTGGTATGTGAGTGAGATAATTTATGTAACAGCACGGTGAGTCGAACTGAGAACAGCGCTATACAAAAGCTACTTATTATTATTATCATTATTATTATTATTATTATTATTATTATTACTATTAACAAGATTCAATGACCTTGCTAAATCAGTCCTTCAAGGTAGTTTTGAGGGAAGCAGACAGAAAAAAGATGGGCTGATAATACCACTGTTTACAGCTTATAACTATTCTCTACTCTAAATCCTACCACTCCTTATAGCTGCTCTCTACCAAATTTTACCAGTCCTTACAGCTGTTCTCTAGCAAATTCTACCAGTCTTTACAGCTGTTCTCTAGCAAATTCTACCAGTCTTTACAGCTGTTCTCTAGCAAATTCTACCAGTCTTTACAGCTGTTCTCTAGCAAATTCTACCAGTCTTTACAGCTGTTCTCTAGCAAATTCTGCCAGTCCTTACAGCTGTTCTCTATCAAATTCTACCAGTCCTTACAGCTGTTCTCTATCAAATTCTACCAGTCTTTACAGCTGTTCTCTAGCAAATTCTACCAGTCTTTACAGCTGTTCTCTAGCAAATTCTGTCAGTCCTTACAGCTGTTCTCTATCAAATTCTACCAGTCCTTACAGCTGTTCTCTAGCCAATTCTACCAGTCTTTACAGCTGTTCTCTAGCAAGTTCTACCAGTCCTTACAGCTGTTCTCTATCAAATTCTAGCAGTCCTTACAGCTGTTCTCTAGCAAATTCTACCACTCCTTATAGCTGTTCTCTAGCAAATTCTACCAGTCTTTACAGCTGTTCTCTAGCAAATTCTACCAGTCTTTACAGCTGTTCTCTAGCAAATTCTGTCAGTCCTTACAGCTGTTCTCTATCAAATTCTACCAGTCCTTACAGCTGTTCTCTAGCAAATTCTACCAGTCTTTACAGCTGTTCTCTAGCAAATTCTACCAGTCCTTACAGCTGTTCTCTATCAAATTCTACCAGTCCTTACAGCTGTTCTCTAGCAAATTCTACCACTCCTTATAACTGTTCTCTAGCAAATTCTACCAGTCCTTACAGCTGTTCTCTATCAAATTCTACCACTCCTTATAGCTGTTCTCTATCAAATTCTACCACTCCTTACTGATGTTCTCTATCAAATTCTACCAGTCCTTACAGCTGTTCTCTATGAAATTCTACACTCCTTATAGCTGTTCTCTATCAAATTCTACTACTCCTTATAGCTGTTCTCTATGAAATTCTACCACTCCTTACAGCTGTTCTCTATGAAATTCTACCACTCCTTACTGATGTTCTCTATCAAATTCTACCACTCCTCACAGCTGTTCTCTATGAAATTCTACCACTCCTTATAGCTGTTCTCTATCAAATTCTACCACTCCTTATAGCTGTTCTCTATGAAATTCTACCACTCCTTATAGCTGTTCTCTATCAAATTCTACCACTCCTTATAGCTGTTCTCTATCAAATTCTACCACTCCTCACAGCTGTTCTCTATGAAATTCTACCACTCCTTATAGCTGTTCTCTATCAAATTCTACCACTCCTTATAGCTGTTCTCTATCAAATTCTACCACTCCTTATAGCTGTTCTCTATGAAATTCTACCACTCCTTATAGCTGTTCTCTATCAAATTCTACCACTCCTTATAGCTGTTCTCTATGAAATTCTACCACTCCTTATAGCTGTTCTCTATCAAATTCTACCACTCCTTATAGCTGTTCTCTATCAAATTCTACCACTCCTCACAGCTGTTCTCTATGAAATTCTACCACTCCTTATAGCTGTTCTCTATCAAATTCTACCACTCCTTATAGCTGTTCTCTATCAAATTCTACCACTCCTTATAGCTGTTCTCTATCAAATTCTACCACTCCTTACAGCTGTTCTCTATGAAATTCTACCAGTCCTTACAGCTATTCTCTATCAAATTCTACCAGTCCTTACAGCTGTTCTCTTTCAAATTCTACCAGTCCTTACAGCTGTTCTCTATGAAATTCTACCACTCCTTATAGCTGTTCTCTAGCAAATTCTACCAGTCCTTACAGTTGTTCTCTATCAAATTCCACCACTCCTTATAGCTGTTCTCTATCAAATTCTACCACTCCTTACTGATGTTCCCTATCAAATTCTACCAGTCCTTACAGCTGTTCTCTATCAAACTCTACCACTCCTTATAGGTGTTCTCTATCAAATTATACCACTCCTTACTGATGTTCTCTATCAAATTCTACCACTCCTCACAGCTGTTCTCTATCAAATTCTACCACTCCTTATAGCTGTTCTCTATCAAATTCTACCACTCCTTATAGGTGTTCTCTATCAAATTCTACCACTCCTTATAGCTGTTCTCTATCAAATTCTACCACTCCTTATAGCTGTTCTCTATCAAATTCTACCACTCCTTACTGATGTTCTCTATCAAATTCTACCACTCCTCACAGCTGTTCTCTATCAAATTCTACCAGTCCTTATAGGTGTTCTCTATCTAATTCTACCACTCCTTATAGGTGTTCTCTATCTAATTCTACCAGTCCTTACAGCTGTTCTCTATCAAATTCTACCACTCCTTATAGGTGTTCTCTATCTAATTCTACCACTCCTTATAGGTGTTCTCTATCAAATTCTACCAGTCCTTACAGCTGTTCTCTATCAAATTCTACCACTCCTTACAGCTGTTCTCTATCAAATTCTACCACTCCTTACAGTATACAGCTGTTCTCTATTCGAAATCTAACACTCTTTACAACTTACAACTGTTCTCTACTCAAATCTACCAATCCTTACAGCTCACAGCTGTTCTCTACTCAAAATCTACCATTTTTTTACAGCTTGCAACTGTTCTCTATTCAAATTCTAGTACTCTTTACAGCTTTCAACTGTTTACTGCTCAACTTTCTACCTCTCCTTACAGCTGTTCTCTACTCAAATTGTACTACTCCTTACAGTTATTCTTTTCTCTGCTCAAATTTCACCACTCCTTACAGCTTACACTTTAGTTCTGTACTCAGATTATTTCAATCCTTACAGCTTACACTTGTTCTCTGCACACAATTCTACCACTTTTTACAGTTACAATTGTTGTCTATTCAAATTATACCACTCTTTACAGCTTACAACTGTTCTCTGCTCAAATTCAACGACTTCTTACAGCGTACAACCGTTGTCTATTCAAATTCTACTTCTCTTTACAGCTTACAACTGTTCTCTACTCAAATTCAACGACTTCTTACAGCGTACAACCGTTGTCTATTCAAATTCTACTACTCTTTACAGCTTACAACTGTTCTCTACTCAAATTCAACGACTTCTTACAGCTTACAACCGCTGTCTATTCAAATTCTACTACTCTTTACAGGTTATAACTGTTCTCTACTCAGATTCTATGACTCCTTACAGCTTAGAACTGTTCCCTATCCAGATGTTATTGCTCCTTACAGTTTTAAACTGTTCTCTACTCAAAGTCTACCACTCCTTACAGCTGTTCTCTACTCAGATTGTTTCACTCCTTACAGCTTACACTTGTTCTCTATCAAATTCTACTACCCCTTACAATTTGCAGCTGTTCTCTATTCAGATTCTACCACTCCTTACAGCTTACACTTTTTCTCTTTCAAAATTCTGCCACTCTTACAGCTTACAACTATTCTCTACTCAAATTCTACTACCCCTCACAGCTTACAACTGTTCTCTACTCAAGTTCTACCACTCCTTACAGCTGTTCTCTGCTCAAAATTTCGCCACTCCTTACAACTGCTCTCTATCAAATTCTACCACTGATTACAGCTTACAGCTGTTCTCTGCACAGATTCTCTCCACTCTTTTCACCAGTCTGTAACGATCCAGTTCATCGAAAATGGGGCGTGTGTCCCCTTTTTAGGCATCATGGTGACCAAGTTAGTACCACCAGAGAACGAGATATGCAAATGTATAGGGCCGATGGAAGGAATCACGCACAAGTCTATAATGATATTAGCTTGGCTGTCCAATACTTAGGTCTTGGGGTGACTTGCTTGATAACTGTATACCGCTGAGAAACAGTCTGATAGTACGAGCTGATCTTCACATTAAGGATGTGCACATGCACGTACGCACGCATGCATGCATGCTCAGTCGCGCACGCACACGCGCACGCACACACACACACACACACACACGCACGCACACACACACACGCACGCTCCTGCGCGTACAAACACATAGACTTACGCAAACGTTTGGGTCAATGGACGCTGCAAGCAGGTGGGTAAGACGTTGGACATCCAATTAGAAGGTCACGGGTTCGATCCTGCATGGGTACCTTCTGCCATAAAGGTAAATGATGGAGATTTTTTCCAACTTTCCAATTCAACATGTGTGCAAGTATGTTAATACCTACACCACATTTTGCGTGAGTACGCATGCTGAACACTAAGTATGCACGTTTAAGACCATGTAAGTTATGTCAGCGTCTGATGGCTTATGAAAACATGAAAATACCCAGTACGCACCGCTCACCGAAAAAAAAAGAACGAATATGCAGAGTGTGCAGCATCATACGGCCTGTGATGTGTGGGGAAGACAACACGTATACGTACATCAGAAGAAAATCGGAACTCCTCATAAAAATGCAAAAAGCAAAAACAAAGACCAGAAGAAAAAAAAAAACTAACGAAAAAAGAAACCGGAACCCGTATTTATTATAACCAGAGACAAGACAGGCGCAACTTTTCAGCAGCTGGCCTTTGTGAAGTGTAAGATCACAAACAAACACCAAATGTACTATTATTAGGAGAAAAAGACTGAAACTTCGCTGCTGCTTCGTTCAGTGAGAAAAAAACGACTCAAAAACAAAAACAAAACAATCAAACAAACAAAAATGTGCTTAACCTGTCATTTGTGAAAAAGGAAAGAACTGCTGTGAAAATCGATTCTTCGCTGTGTGGAAACTTCCTAATCAAGTATTCCAGTGTCTGCGGTGAATGGAGTGATACAGTGGGAAGTGTAAGTGTCGGTAATTACTGTTGAGATGTGTCAACCGGATCTAGTTAGATCGATCAATTTCTGTTTCTTCCTAAACAATACACTGCCTAATTAATTGCTTATGATATTTGCGCAGATCAGTTTTTTACACTGGTGGTGCCCAACGATCTCTCTGACTATTTTTCTTCTTCTTCCTTTCCTTCCTCTCTCTGTCTCTGTCTGTCTGTCTGTGTGTCTGTCTGTCTGTGTTTGTGTGTCTGTCCCGCTCTCGTCTGTGTGTCTGTCCCGCTCTCTCTCTCTCTCTCTCTTCTCTCTCTCTCTCTCTCTCCCTCTCTCTCCCCATTGGTCAAAATATAATACACACACACACACACACACACACACACACACACACAACACACACACACCACACACTCACACACACCACACGCACCACACTCACACACATCACACACACACACACACACAACACACACACACACAATCACACACACATCACACAAACACACACACAACACACACAACAACACACACACAACAACACACACACACACACACACACATCACACACAACACACACACACACACACACACACACACACACACACACACACCACACACACACCCACACACACACCACACACACACACACACAAACCACTTTTGGTCATTAACGCCGATATCTACAGAACAATGAATTGGGAAGTAGTGTCTAGGTTTTCAGTCAGACGCAAAGGTTAATAGAAATGCTTCTGCTCCTAATCTGTTTCAGTCTGTCTTGTAAGGTGTACCAGGTCAGGTGATTTTCTCCTGTCTCTGTGGCATCGTTTCCAATCAAGTCAACTTCGCTTTTGTCTCTCGTGCAGACATTGTGACCATAATGAAATTCACAATGAGCTCGTGGTTTCCCTCTGCACTGTACTGTTGCATCAAATAAGATTATTTTGTCAACCAGTCATTCTGGCGAAGTGGTTAGTGCAAACAATTATTGACTGGGAGGTCGTGGTTTCGATTCCCCATTGGTTAAAGTATCATACACGCACACACACTCACACACACACACTTACACACACACACACGCACACGCACAACAATCACACACACACACACACACACACACAACACACACACACACACACACACACACACTACACACACACACACATACATACACACACAACACATACACTACACACACAACATACACTACACACACACATACACACACACACACAACAACACACCTATCTATGCACCCCCACCCACTTACACACAAACACACACCCAAACACACATACAAACCCACATAAATTACACATACAAAACACACAAACACACGCGTGCGTGTGCACATACATACACACACGCACACACACACACATACACACATACCCCACGCACACACACAAACACACACCCCACCCACCACCCACACACAAACACACACATACACCCACACACACATACAAATCCACATAAACATACACATACACACACAAACAAACACATACACGTGCGAGCGCGCACATACACACACACACGTACACACACCACACACACATACACACACACAAACACACGCACACACACAGACACACACACTCACACTCACACACACACACACACCACTTACACACGCACGCGCGCACACACATACACACACACACGCACACACACACACACACACACACACACACACACACACACAGAGCCATTGTGACCATAATGAAATTTAATATCTGCTTGTGGTGTCCTTCGGTCCTGTTTCATCAAATAAGATCATTTATGTCAACCAATTAGTCTGGCGAAGTGGTTAGTGCAAATAGTTATTGACTGAGAGGGTAGAGAGTTCGATGATTATTTTGTATGTATGTTCCTTTTGTTGTTGTTTGTTGAAGATCAGATACACAGGTACAATGTCATTTACATGTAACCAAGATTATTCCAGCGATAGGCTGATACAATATCAGTATAACATATAGACTACGTAAAACATAGGCTAGGTAGGTCCTCAGGACCTGGCAAGCTTGTCGGTTTATGCGCAGGCTTAAGGCATGTGCCATAATCACCATGCACTTGGCACCTGTGACATTAGTGCAAATGGAATTCGTTCCGAGCACGGAGACGTCGTTTTGAGGAAGTGAAACTGAAACAGAGAGTTCGAATCCCAAAACAAAACATATTGTAAGATATTTCTGTTTTGACCATGTCCAAGCCAAAGCTGAGCGTGGTGTATGAGCTCGTTGGGAAGACTGGAACCATGCAGTCGAGTTTCATATCCACATTACAGATGCATCACTGAGTGTCTTGTTAAAATTTTATCAGGAACACTGCAGGTTTCTGTATCTCTCGGGCCAGGTTGACGGCCAGGACTTATCGTGAAAGGAAAGCGTAGAGTACAAACCCTGTCACAGCAGTTTCAATCCGAACTGAACTTCTATAGCACCATCACGATCACCCCCATTTTCATCAGCACAGCTTTATTGAAGTTGTCTCAGATTCTCCGGCTTTTCTCTCGTCGTGATCTCAGTATTCGTGGGTAGGTCTGCAGATGTGTTAAGAGCCGAAATGAGCGTCGTGCAGGGGAGGGGGAGGGGGAGGGGTAGTAATGCAGGGTGTTGACAAAAATAGGACGGGATAAAACAACGATGAAGGAACAGAATCCAAAGGGACAAAACCCCAGTTACATGTATGAAAACATATATCAGCAAAAACTGAAATAAAAGTACAAATAAAAGTACATCGGTTATTTGAATAGAAAACATAAACCAATCTTAGCGGTTGAAAAAATGTGTATATCAGGAATGTGAACGTGACCTCACTTGCTGGCGACGCATGTGTTGTGTATGCTGTGACTGTGTGTGTGTGTTTGTGTGTGTGTGTGTTGTGTGTGTTTGTGTGTATATGTGTGTTTGTGTGTATGTGTATGCTTGTGTGCGTGTTTGTGTGTGCTAGCGCTCGTGAGAGAGAGAGAGGGAGGGAGAGAGAGAAAGAGAGAAAGAGAGAGAGAGAGAGACAGAGAGAGAGGGGAGAGTGGGGGGGGGACAGAGAGACAGGAGACGAGAGACAGGGAGACAGGAGACAGAGAGACAGGAGACAGAGAGACAGAGAGACAGAGAGACAGAGAGACAGAGAGACAGGGAGACAGGAGACAGAGAGACAGAGAGACAGGAGACGGGAACAGGGAGACAGAGAGACAGGAGACAGGGAGACAGGGGACAGGGAGACAGAGAGAAAAGAGACAGAGAGACAGAGAGACAGAGAGAGACAGAGAGACAGAGAGACAGAGAGACAGAGAGACAGAGAGACAGAGAGAGAGAGAGAGAGAGAGACAGAGAGACAGAGAGAGAGAGAGACAGGAGACAGAGAGACAGAGAGACAGAGAGACAGGAGACAGAGAGACAGAGAGACAGGGAGACAGAGAGACAGAGAGACAGAGAGACAGAGAGACAGAGGACAGAGAGACAGAGAGACAGAGAGACAGAGAGACAGAGACAGAGACAGAGACAGAGAGACAGAGAGACAGAGAGACAGAGACAGAGAGACAGAGAGCAGAGAGACAGAGACAGAGAGACAGAGAGACAGAGAGACAGAGAGAGACAGAGAGACAGAGAGACAGAGAGACAGATAGACAGGGAGACAGAGAGACAGAGAGACAGAGAGACAGAGAGACAGGGAGACAGGGAGAC
>CM060314.1:31131614-31171614 GCA_030674185.1 Monoplex corrugatus
TTCGGTCTTTCTTTCCTTTCTTTGTGACTTTTTAGCACGTAATGACAGAAAGAAGAGACAGAAATAGCACACACACACACCCTATCCACTCTCTCCTCTCAAATGACAAAAAAGAAAGGAAAACATCAAGCCACAGACAAAAAAAACAAACAACAAACAAACAAACAAATTTCCAGACTCAATGGTTTCAGGTTGTCTGGCGATGAATCTGTTTGTAGACGAAATGAACTGTAAACACCAGCATGGAATTGCTTGTAGAAAAAAAAGAATCATATGTGACTGCGCTTAGTGTGCGTGTGTGACTTCAGACAAAAACCGGTTGGTGTTTATTGTGAGAAAATGAAAACCTTCGACTAGACAGAAATAGAAAGAGAGAGAGAGAGAAACAGACAGACAGACAGACAGACAGATATAGAGGCAGACAGACAGACGGACAGACAGACGGAAGAGAGAGAAAAAAAGAGAAAGAGAGAGAGAAAGAAAGAGACAGAGAGAGAGAGAGAGAAAAAGAGAGACAGACAGAGACAGAGAAAGAGAGAGAGAAAAGCAGGAGAGGAGAGCGAAAGGGGGCAGCCAGAGAGGGGGAGAGCCAGAGACACAAAGAGACAGACAGACAGCAGACAGACAGACAGACAGAGCAGGAGAGGAGAGCAAAAGGGGGCAGCGGAAGAAAAAGAGACAGACAGACAGACAGCCAGAGAGGGGGAGAGCCAGAGAGAGAGAGAGAGACAGACAGACAGACAGAGAGAGCAGGAGAGGAGAGCGAAAGGGGGCAGCGGGAGAGAAAGAGACAGACAGACAGACAGACAGACAGAGACAGATAGATAAAAGGCAGGTCTGTTACGTATATCAACGCGTGTGTTTATATGAGGAAAGTAGAGAGTATTTACACAAGTTTGTCTCTGCGTGCATACACGCGTACCTCTGACTCTCTCTTTCTTTCTATATTCCTCCGGCTTTTCTGTGATTCCACACACAAGCTTACAAAAGCAGTGATCCAGTCACTAATTCCAGTCTACTAACAGGATAAAAGAACAAAAACCTTCTTTTCAGAGGATCAGGGGATGCTTAACCATCTGCCTCTCTCTGTCTGTCTCTCTGATTACTCTCTCTCCTCCTCCTTCTTCCTTTGTTTACCTTCAGTTTCTCAAGATAACGACACCGCGCTCAGAAAATAAAGAATTCCGTATTCATCGATATCACTAGTGCCACGTAATGGAGAAAGTCCAAAATGATCATGGCACAGCCTTAAGCCTGCATAATAAGCTCCATGTGTTGGCCAAGGTGCTGAGGTCCTACCCTAGCGTATGCGGTTTTGTATCTCATATTTGGCCGAGTCTGTCATTGAAATCAATTTGGCTACGTTGTAATGACATGTGCATCTGTGTATGTCGTCTGTATATAGTTGAGGGTGGGGGGTGGGAATACAAGCAGCCATTAAGCACACACTTATATGATCTTCTATTAACCCTTTTACTTCCTGCAGGAAGCAGGTGGACAGTGCAGGGTGAGGGAGTCAAAGGGTTGAGTTTTACATTGTTGGATAGGGTGTGGGAGTCAAAAGGGTTAACGACTTTGATCAGTCCGTTCAGGAGAAGTCTGTTTCATAAGATCAGAGGGAAGGATAGTTAAACCTTATTCAGAGTTCTCCCTGGCCTAAGCTTGACTCCATGGCAGCCACTCTGGTGGTTTGTCTCTCTAGATCAAGGAAAACCTTCGATAACAGTCCAGGAAGAGGCTGAAGGACCCAGAGCATGAAGGACCCTGAGCATGAGACAGACACTAATGAAAGTGTCGTTGTACAGCGACAAAACCATTCTCTCGGATTCGGAAGCTGGACCTCTAGTAGAATGAAACTCAAGTCACAGACTGGATGGTTTACAGAATTTACTTCCAGTTTCAATTTCAGTTTCTCAAGATGACATCTCTGCGCTCGAAATCAATCCTATATGCACTAACGTCGCAGGTTCCGTGTGATGGCGATCATGGCACAAGCCTTAAGCCTGCACATAAACCCATGAGTGGCCAGGTCCTGAGGTCCTATCTTCCTGTATGTTACCTAGCCTACATTTTACTAGTATTGTATCAGTCTATCATTGGAACAATTTTGATTGACTTTAACTGGCGACACATAACGACAAGAATTTAAACAAAATACCACATACACATCATCATGATGGAATTTGGAGTTTGGTCAGTAGGGATTCTTCGTATCCAGACAACCCCATATGCTGTCCTATTTAAATCTACAGGCAATTGTCTGAAAGATTCCCTGAGCCTGCGAATAAATCTATGCGCTGGCAAGGTCTTGAACTGGAGAAGTAGGAGGGGAGAAAGGAACCTATGAAACAGTAAATTGACACCATCAGAATGATGGAAACATGGAAGACTGAAGTCATGGTAATCAGTAAAAAACAAGAAATCCCCTCATGCAAAATAACAGAAAATGGCACCACGTTGAGACATGTTGATAAGTTTAAATATCTGGGAACGGTCATCTCACCAGACGGTAGATGCACATTAAAAATAGCCAGCAGAATCGGTCAAGCTAAAACAGCATTGATGAAAATGAAAATCGTTCTACCAACAAATGCCCATTAATTAATTCAGGAAGGGAGTTCTTAAGTGTTGTATAGAACTGATATTGTTACACGGATGTGAAGCGTGGACAGTCAAATGAAATGTGGTTTCTAAGAAGACTGTTAAGAGTTCCATTGACAGCAAAGAAAACAAAGGAGACAGTCTTGGAGGAGGGAGACACAAAATGAACATTACCAAAGAAGATTAGGAAAAGACAGGCAACATTTATAGGACATGTTATAAGGCAAGAGAAATTAGAGCACCTGATCACAACAGGAAAGCTGGAAGAAAAGAGAGCACCAGGTAGACCCGGGGAGAAAATATTGGACGGACTTGCAGAGTGGCTGAGGACAGAGAAGGTTGGAGATGTACTTGCAGTGACAAGGGATAGATCCGTATGGAGGGCCATGATCGCCAACGTCATGTGGCAGGGCACATGATGATGACATAAAGACAAGCAGGTTCAAACCCAGACCTTCCAATTAAAAGACCAATGTTCTAACCACTGGAACATTAAGCACATGTACTGTTATCATAAAACTGATGATTGTGGACAGAAACGTAGGTGAATGTGAAGAGCACGCGTATAGTTTAAGACACAAATAAAAAATGAAGACTATCAACAATAAAGACATAGACACAGACACAGATAAGAATCAAGACTATAAAACAATAAGGACATAGACACAGACACAGATGAAAATAAAGACTATAAACAATAAGGACATAGACACAGACACAGATATAAATAAAGATTATAAACAATAAAGACATAGACACAGATGAAAATAAAGACTATAAAAAATAAGGACACAGACACAAATAAAACAAAGACTATAAGCATAAACAGATACAGATGAAAATAATGACTATAAACAATAAGGACACAGACACAAATAAACACAAAGACTATAAGCATAAACAGACACGGATGAAAATAAAGACTATAAACAATAAGGACATAGACACAGACACAGATATAAAATAAAGACTATAAACAATAAAGACATAGACACAGACACAGATATAAAATAAAGACTATAAACAATAAAGACATAGACATAGACACAGATATAAAATAAAGACTATAAACAATAAGGACATAGACACAGACACAGATATAAAATAAAGACTATAAACAATAAAGACATAGACACAGACACAGATATAAAATAAAGACTATAAACAATAAGGACATAGACACAGATATAAAATAAAGACTATAAACAATAAGGACATAGACACAGATATAAAATAAAGACTATAAACAATAAGGACATAGACACAGATATAAAATAAAGATATAAACAATAAAGACATAGACACAGATATAAAATAAAGACTATAAACAATAAGGACATAGACACAGATAAAAATAAAGATATAAACAATAAAGACAAAGACACAGACACAGATAAAAATAAAGATATAAACAATAAAGACATAGACACAGACACAGATAAAAATAAAGATATAAACAATAAAGACAAAGACACAGACACAGATAAAAATAAAGATATAAACAATAAGGACATAGACACAGACACAGATAAAAATAAAGATATAAACAATAAAGACATGGACACAGACACAGATAAAAATAAAGATATAAACAATAAGGACATAGACACAGATAAAAATAAAGATATAAACAATAAGGACATAGACACAGACACAGATAAAAATAAAGATATAAACAATAAGGACATAGACACAGACACAGATAAAAATAAAGATATAAACAATAAGGACATAGACACAGACACAGATAAAAATAAAGATATAAACAATAAGGACATAGACACAGACACAGATAAAAATAAAGACTATAAACAATAAGGACATAGACACAGACACAGATAAAAATAAAGATATAAACAATAAGGACATAGACACAGACACAGATAAAAATAAAGATATAAACAATAAAGACATAGACACAGACACAGATAAAAATAAAGATATAAACAATAAGGACATAGACACAGACACAGATAAAAATAAAGATATAAACAATAAGGACATAGACACACACAGATAAAAATAAAGATATAAACAATAAAGACATGGACACAGACACAGATAAAAATAAAGATATAAACAATAAAGACATGGACACAGACACAGATAAAAATAAAGATTAAACAATAAGGACACAGACACAGATAAAAATAAAGATATAAACAATAAAGGCAAAGACACAGACACAGATAAAAATAAAGATATAAACAATAAAGACAAAGACACAGACACAGATAAAAATAAAGACTATAAACAATAAAGACAAAGACACAGACACAGATAAAAATAAAGATATAAACAATAAAGACAAAGACACAGACACAGATAAAAATAAAGATATAAACAATAAAGACATAGACACAGACACAGATAAAAATAAAGATATAAACAATAAAGACAAAGACACAGACACAGATAAAAATAAAGATATAAACAATAAAGACATAGACACAGACACAGATAAAAATAAAGATATAAACAATAAAGACAAAGACACAGACACAGATAAAAATAAAGACTATAAACAATAAAGACAAAGACACAGACACAGATAAAAATAAAGACTATAAACAATAAAGACAAAGACACAGACACAGATAAAAATAAAGACTATAAACAATAAAGACAAAGACACAGACACAGATAAACACAAAAACTATAAGCATAAACAGATACAGATGAAAATAAAGACAATAAACAAAAGGGACATAGGCACATACACTGATGAAAATAAAGACTACAAACAATGAGGACAAAGACACAGACTCAGATGAAAATAAAGACTATAAATATAAGGACAAAGACACAGACA
This sequence comes from Monoplex corrugatus, assembly GCA_030674185.1. Classification (NCBI taxonomy): domain Eukaryota; kingdom Metazoa; phylum Mollusca; class Gastropoda; order Littorinimorpha; family Ranellidae; genus Monoplex; species Monoplex corrugatus. Next base: position 31,137,028 of record CM060314.1, read on the forward strand.
CAGATAAACACAAAGACTACAAAGGTAAGGACATTAGACACAGTGATAGTCCAGTCACCCGATAGCCAAAGTCTCCCACGCTTCTCCTAACTCCATGAACACTTTCTCACTTGATTGCTTTCTTTGATAGCTACAAGCATATTGTCACCGGCGACCCCAATTCCTATGGCCGAAGGGTTGCCATCTTAACTATCCTGTCTGGGGTAGTTCTGCTTAATTAACCCTTTGACTCCCTCACCCTATCTGTATCTAGAAACTGCAAAAAAATTAACTCTTTGACTCCCTCAACCTATCCACCAGCTTCCCTACAGAAAACTGGTGGATATGGTGAGGGAGTCAAAGAGTTAAGTTTTTGCTTTGTTAGTAAAGTTGACAATGCAGGATGCTGCTGGACAGGGTGCGGGAGTCAAAGGGTTAAGTTTTTGCTTTGCTAGTAAAGTTGACAATGCAGGATGCGTGCTGGACAGGGTGCGGGAGTCAAAGGGTAATGGATAACCGATCATACGTTTACTGTCGAGACAACATGGCAAGCAGGGTACAATCGTGTTCGAAGAGACCAGAACAGCTGCTAGCCATCGGGAGAGAGTCTGGCGGAAGCAGAACCCTGGGATGCAGGACTTCTTCCCAATGCAGCGCAGGCTTCATTTAAGAAGTTTGTGTTTTCCACGACTGGTCTTTTCTTCCACATGCAGACCGACTCCATGCGGTGAGGACCACCAGCATGCTTACTCATCCGTCAGACCGACAAAGGAGAGTTCATCACCATCATCGTCATAGTCGTCGTCGTCGTCGTCGTCGTCGTCATTATCATCGTCGTCGTCGTCATCGTCATCATCATCATCCATCGTCATCGTCATCGTCGTCGTCGTCGTCGCCGTCATCATCATCATCATCATCGTCGTCGTCGTCATCATCATCATCATCATCACCATCATCTTTATCGTCGTCATCGTCGTCAGTATGAGTACGTGCCTTGGCAACCATTCATCGTCATCATTTGTATAGTGGAAAATCATCATCATCATCTATCATCATCATCATCATCAGGATGGATGAGTGCCTTGGCAACCATTGGTATAATGGAAAAGACTCATCATCATCATACGTATTATCATCGTCGTCGTCGTGGTCATCATCATCGTCGTCATCATCACATCATCATCTTAATCATCATCTGGATGGGTAAGTGCTTTGGCAACCATTTGTATAATGGAAAAGACCCACATCATCATCATCATCATCATCACCATCATCATCATCATCATCAGAATGGGTATGTAACATGGCAACCATTCGTATAATGGAAAAGTGCCATCATCACCATCATCGTCACCATCATCATCACCATCATCATCTCCATCATCGTCACCATCAGCATCACCATCATCATCACCATCATCATCACCACCACCGTCATTATCATCAGGATGGGTATGTACCTTGGCAACCATTTGACTAATGGAAAAGAATCATAATCATCATCATCATCATCATCACCAGCACCATCATGGGTAAGTGCCTTGGCAACCATTTGTATAATGGAAAAGAAGCGGTAATTTGCACGTTATGATTGAACATGCCAAGGAAGTCCTTTAAACCTCATCGAAGATCGTGTGATCTCTTTCAGGTCTTCATTTCCCTGGTCATTAAAGTTTTTCATTCTCCCTGTCATAAATATTTTATGATCACTCTTCAAAAAAAAAGGGGGGGGGGATACTGTTTCATATCGACCGGACAGAGGTATCAGTCTCTCTGTCTGTCTGTGATGAAAAATATGTAAGATTTTCTCGGCTGTTTCTGAGTGGATTTTTAACAAATCTGGGTCAAGGATGTGAATTGTTAATAACAAGTAACAAATGCATACATTTGGAAGTAAGCGTGTCACGGTGAAGGTCATATGAACCCCAAAAGTACTTACAATCAGACTTTTTTTTTAAAAAAATATGTGAATAGCACTTTCTCGCAAATTTCTGATAATATTCAAATTCTGCTTTCAACGTTGTGACACTCTACAGTTATTTCGGTTTCATGTCGATTTTCTTCTGGTTTTTATTGTTTTTGGTCCGTATTGGATTTTCATCTTATGTTTCTCCATGGTCACAGCGACCTTGAGAATTACAAAATCTGGACTTTCCAGTTTAATAACTTTACATAAATAAAAAAAAAAGGAGTTTGTGTGAATGGCTTTATCAGCCTGGCTTTTCTTCTCTTTATGATATGGGTGGTACTGAATTGGGTAATGCACTTTCCTGCAGATATTGATTGGTAGAGTGAGAAACAGTGTGGCTGACATTTGAGTCAGAACTATGGTCATACAAAACAAGAAAACAAACAAAAGAAAAGGAGAGAGAGAGAGGGATGAGGAAAGAAAGAGAGAGGGAGCGAGAGAGAAAAGAGAGCGAATGAGAGAGAGAGAGAAAGAAAAAAAGAAAGAGGAGAAAGAGAGAGAGAGGCAGACAGACAGAGAGAAAGAGAGAGAGAGAGAAAGAGAAAGAGAGAGGGAGGGAGAAAGACAGACAAAGAAAGAGAGACAGGGAGAAAGAGAGAGAGAGACAGGAAGAAAGAGAGAGAGAGAAAGAGGAAGACAGGGAGAGGGAGGGAGAAAGAGAGAGAGTGGGAGAGAGAAAGAGAGAGAGAGAAGGAGAAAGAGAGAGAGGGAGAGAGAGAGAGAGAGAGAGAAGAGAGAGAGAGAGAGAGAGAGAGAGAGAGAGAGAGGAGGAGAGGACAGTAAAAGCTCAGTGACAATGTGTTTCGACATCTTTTGTAACCTGAACAAAAAGCAGAATCATATTCTCTGTGGTATGCTTTGTGACCTGAATTCAATCGGATAATTTCCTCTCGTCCCCTACTGCGCTATTGGACATGACGTTCTCCGATCCATCAGTAACCTGGCTAGAGTAAAGAGGTGTCTCCCTGTGCGCTTAAACGCAGTCTGGAATCCCAGGACTGTTGGTTCGAATAGACCTTGTGTTGCTGTCAACAGTGTGGTTTCCTTTGTGTTGTATCGTGTTGAAAATGCTTGATCAATAATTCCAAGTGTCTGTTGAGAGTTGGGCAACACAGTGGAGGTTTTGATTACAGGTAATGGGTGTCGACATGATTCGTAGAAACCCTGCGATCTATTCGTTAAACTGTCCTTAATATGAAAGAAAGTTTCGAATCGACTGGAGGTGAGTATGTGTGTGTGTGTGTGTGTGTTGGTGTGTGTGCGTGTTGTGTGTGTGTGTGTGTGTGTGTGTGTGTGTGTGTGTGTTGTGTGTGTGTGTGTGTGTGTGTGTGTGTGTGTGTGTGTGTGTGTGTGTGTGTTGCGTGAGTGTGTGAATGTGTGTGTGTGTGTGTGTGTTGTGTGAGTGTGTGAATGTGTGTGTGAGAGAGTGTGTGTGTGTGCATGCTTGTGTGTGTATATGCATGGGCGCGCCCGTGTGTATGTGTGTGTGTGTATACGTGTGTGTAGTGTGTGTGTGTGTGTACGTGTGTGTGTGTGTGTGTGTATGTATGTGTGTGTGCACGAGTGCGTGTTCATGCTCGCATGAGCATGTGTGTGTATGCCTGTCTGAGCATGTGTGTGTGTGTGCATGTCTGCATGTGACAAAACTACGTGAATAAGATTTTCCCTGCTGATAATGCATTGATTTATACCAAATGTATGTTTGTCCAATCTATGGACTGTTTAGTAGTCGAGAAAGAGCGAAATTGGAAAGTAACGCTTCAGGGTAAAAGTCACGTACATACACACACACAAAAAGCCTAAAATCAGATCATTTTGAAGAAGGCGTGTAAAGAAAACTTTCCAGATTCCAGAAAATATCTACATTCTCCTTTCATTGAAAAGAAAAATTACTGGTAATCTAAAAATAACTACATACTCCTTTCATTGGAAAAAAACACCCTTAAATTACCGGTAATCTGAAAATATCTACATTCTCCTTTCACTGGAAGAAAAAAAAACCCACTTAAATTACCGGTAATCTGAGAACTGCATTCTCCTTACACTGGAAGAAAGAAAAACAACCTTAAATTACCGTTGACCTAAAAATATCTACATTCTCCTTTCACCTGGATTTAATTCCAAAAACAAAAAAACAAAAAATAATTACCGGTAATCTGAAAATATATACATTCTCTTGTCACTGGAAGAAAGAAAAACAACCTTAAATTACCGTTTATCTAAAAATATCTACATTCTCCTTTCACTGGAATTTAATTCCAAAATATAAAAAAAACCTTTAAATTACCGGTAATCTGAAAATATCTACATTCTCCGCTCACTGGAAGAAAGAAAAACAACTTAAATTACCGTTGATCTAAAAATATCTACATTCTCCTTTCACCTGGATTTAATTCCAAAAACAAAACAAACAAAACTTAAATTACCGGTAATCTGAAAATCTGGAAGAAAGAAAAACAACCTTAAATTACCGTTGATCTAAAAATATCTACATTCTCCTTTCACCTGGATTTAATTCCGAAAACAAAACAAAAAAAACTTAAATTACCGGTAATCTGAAAATATATACATTCTCCTTTCACTGGAAGAAAGAAAAACAACCTTAAAATACCGGTAATATGAACAGATATACACTCTCCTTTCACTGGAAAAAAAGAAACGGAAAAAAGAAACAATCTTAAATTACCAGTAATGTATGTCCTATCGAAATGTTTTGCAAATAAAATTGCAGTCTGGGTAATTTCTTCTTTTTTTGTGCTTTTTTTGTTGTTGAATGTTTTAATAAATTAACAAAAACAAAAAGAAAAATCGATCAATCAAACCTCATTCAAACGCAAATGGAACCTCACAATGACCGTAGATTCCATCCCACTATGTTCCTGTTCAGAATCAAACGAGGTCCTTGTTTGTGCTCTAATTGCAGAGAGTGGTATCCCGCAGTTCAGGTCAATGAACAAACCATGTAGGGGTGCTGGTGTTGTGGCTTTGTTTCGCAGGAGCTGCTGTAATCAATAATGCATATAAATAATGTCTGTGGCGAATTGGTCAGTAGGTTGGAAAAAACAATGCCTGGGACTTGTTTTTGTCAGAAACATAGCTTTATATCTGTCTAATTTATCTGATCTGTCTAATCTGTCTCGTCCGTCTAATCTATATAGGCTATCTACTTTATCTAATCTGATCTGATATAATCTAATATGACCTGACCTGACCTGACCCGACCCGACCCGACCCAAACCAGTCCAGTCCAATTCAGTATAATCTAATCTGATCAATCCAGTCTAAGCTAGTCTAGTTTTATCTAGTCTAGTCTAGTCTTATCTAATCTAGTCTAATCTAGTTTAGTCTAGTTTAATCTAGTCTTGTCTAATCAAGTCTAGATTTATCTAATCATCTGATCTCATCTGGTCAAAGTTAGTCTTGTCTATTCTAGTCCAGTCTGGTCTAATCTAGTCAAATTTAGTCTTGTCTAGTCTAGTCTGGTCTAGGCCTAGGAGGATGGACAGTTATTTGCCCAGGTTTGAACCCAGACTTCTCCACGGTAAGACGAGTGTTCTGACCTCCTTGGGAGAGGGGGGGGGGGGACAAAGGGGACAACTCGAACACATTGTCCAAAATGAGGACCCAAACAAGGTCACACAACCTTTACTTAACCCTTTGATTCCCGCACCCTGTCCACCAGCATCCTGCATTGTCAACCATGCTAGGAAAGCGAAAACTGAACCCTCTGACTCTTATACCATAACCACCAGCCTCCTGCAGAAAGCTGGTACGTGGATGGGGTGAAGGAGTCAAAGGGTTAAGTATCTGCAGTTGATGGACAGGGTGCGGGAGTCAAAAGGTTAAAGCGCGCAAAAAGTTCTCTCCTTTTTTTCTTTTTCTTTTTTTTTAAATTCAATCAGGCCGTGAAAATCATCTCGTCTTTTCTATTTACCTTTCCCATTGGCCATACACTGACCAGTTTTACTCTTCTGATGACTATGTATCTAGCTTTCCAGGGAAGCGAGAGAAATACGGTGGTAATGGTATGGTCGGTTATCCATTAAGAAATATGAACCCGGACAGGATATGATGGTGTCCCCTCAGCCCCAATAAACGAGACTGGCGGCATCGATATGCTTGTGGCTATCAGAAGGAGCAATCAAGTGGAAAAAAGTATTAAGTTGCTGTAAGTGTAAGCAGAGGGTGGAGGGTGGAACTGCCGTAGGGGGTCTGGTGTGTATTGATGGGGAAGAGGGCAGTTTTAGGCTCTGTGTTCCTGTCTTGCTTTGTCCTTGGACTGGCTGGCTCTTGAGTTCAATCCCAGCCAGCAAATATTAAAAGTGGACATGTTTACTTCCCCATCTTAACCTTTTGACATTTGCAAACTTTTCACCAACTGCAAAAACTTAAACACTGTGACTCCCTCACCCTATCCACCATCAGTTTCCCGCAGGAAGCTGGTGGATCGGGTGAGGAAGTTACAGGGTTAAGTTTTTTGTTTTGCTAGCATGGTTGACAATGCACGGTGCTGGTGGGCATGGTGCAGGAGTTAAAGGGTTAATGCCAATGCCGAAAACATTTTGGCAGTGTCAGTATTTCAAAGTACTTCAAAGCCCCCCCCCCCCCCCCTTCTCATCCTTTCCATTTTAAGGCATTGCCAACGCATAGGATTTTGAGCAATTTCAATTAGTCTCTCAGATAACAGAACAGCAGATTGACAGAAGCTTATGTGGAATTATCCAAGCGTAAAAACTCCCTCTTGAATAAAAAACCCCAAACCCCAACTCTCTGTCTGCATTTCTGTTTATTTCTCACTTGTGTGTTCTCAGTCTTGCTTATGTTTTGTTAACACGTAGAAATTTACACATTTCTGTTTCTTTTCTGATAAAAGAGCTTAATACTACCAGAAAATTACTAGTAGACATCAACAAGAGAAGACTAAAAAATACATTGGCCATGGGTCACGTAGCAAGAACACGGACCTCTAGGCAACCATTTTTCAAGAAAATCGCGGCAAAAAGGAAAAAAGGCAGATTTCTAATCCCACACATCGAGAACATAACCAACATCAGCAGCCTAAATATTCAAGACATTGTCCACAAAAGTCAAGACAGAGCCGTCTGGAGGAGAGTAGCGGTGTCATAGAGTGCAGCGGCCACCACTGAACCCGGTGACGCCGACAGGTGAGATAGGTGATCTGATGTACCTTAGAGTGCAAAGATGTTAAATCAAAACAACAGACTTTTTTTTTTTTGAGTGTCGTTGTCTTACGATTGTACCTTTCTCTTGCTACATCTGTCTGCAAAAATCTATCTGTCTGCATATTTAATTCAAGGTCCATGGCTTTATAGCGTGAACTGCTGACCTCAGTGTGGTAAAGTTATTTTATAAACAAGAAGAAATCTTTGAAAAAGCATTCTAGTTTTTTGTCCTAATCCCTGTACCTCCGAACAAGACAGAGAGACCGAGAAAGCGAGTAACAGTAAGTGGGAGAAAAAATAAGACACACACACACACACACACACACACTCCACACACACACACACACACACACACACACACACACACACACACACACACACACACACGCACACACACACACACACACACTGACTCACTCACTCACAACTGCATTCGAATCAGCTATGAACTCATGGTGATTTTTTTTATGCATTTCGTTCTTGTTTGGGTTTTACTCGTTGTTGTTATTGTTTGTTTGTTGTTGTTTTTTGTGTTTGTTTTTGTTCTATGTTTTCTCTTGGGGGTGTCGGTTTTTCTTTATTTCAAATATCTTTACACACTATTTTTGTTTGTTTTTGGTACAAACAGATTAACAATGCCAATGTGCAAAGATCTATACGGATCGAAAATAAAGTTTCAATCGCTAGTGTCTAAGAAAAATGAATCTCACTTCATTTCAAACAGACCACCACCTGCCTCTCCCCCTTCGACCCCTCCCCCACCACCACCACCACCACCACCACCACCGCTGCCGCCTTCTCACCGTTTCTGGCATCAAGATTACTGTGTCTGAACGGTTCTGCAGAGATGCTACTGTTCGGAAATGAAGCCACTAGCCCTGTCAGGTATCAGTATGGCTAAACTATTCCAACCAGGAAAGAGAGATCCAAATCTACTCAGACAGTTCGTTTGACGGCTCGACTTTGACCTTAGCTTGACCATTGGCCACTAGGGTCTTGGGACGATTCGCTGATGACCGTGTGCTGTTGAAGAATTGTCCACGATCTGGTTGTTGGATTTTTGTGTGTGTTTGTGTGTGTTCGTTCGTTCCTTGATTTAACGTCTTTTCACTATAAGTGATATTAGACGGATAAAAATGGCATGGAGGATGAATTTTTTTGGGGGGGGGGGGGGGAGGGAGGAGGGGAAATAAGGGAACAGCGTAAGAGACGGAAAAAAAATTAAAAGGAATCGGCAAGGTCTTTAGAAAAATGATATGGATGATCAGAGAAATGAAACTAGAACAACGCTAACATCAAATGTAAAAGAAAAATCGTCATAAAAAGCAAAACAAAACAAAATAAGATAATGACAATTAAAATAATAACCTTAAAGTAACGCATTAACAGGACTGTGAACCAATGATTCTGAAATTTTAACTAACAGAACTTGATCTGATATCACTTCTTTAAAATGCTTTTCAAGATAGTTTCCTTGTGTAAACATCTTTGGTAAAAAATAACGAAGCTTTCTGCAGTAAAACAAACAGTGATACAATGTGAATTGTTCACCGCAAATACATAAAACGTTTTTACAATATTTTGTTTTCAAAGCGTTCAGTTGAATACGAAAATATGTGGTAACAATTAATCTCAAATGATATATCGAAGAATACTGCATTTTTTTACAGATATTTTGAACTGAAAGTTTGATTCTTTTTTGACACAAATTTTTCATTTAAATGTTCATGAAATCGAATCCATGATGCTAATTCTAGCGAGTTGTAAGCTTCTTTTACCGAGGTGTTAACATGTAATTCTATGGAATTTTCAAAACGGAGTGCACCGGATTTAGCTGCTCTGTCAACTACGTTGTTGCCGTGAAGACCAACGTGAGAAGGCACCCAGCATAAACTGATTTCCGAGCCATTTATCTTTAAACAGTGTATTAGATGATTTGCCTCAATTATTAAATCAGGTCTTGTGTCTGTATCAAAAGACTGTAAGGCATATAATACAGATTTTGAATCAACAAACATAACTACTTTGAAAGGCACAGGCCGAAGGCTTATTAAATAATGCAACGCTTGAACAACAGCGACCAATTCTGCTGTATATATAGATACATTTGCCCCAATGAAAAAAGACTTTTTAATGTTAAATTTTGGAACATAAAACGCTGCTCCAGCGCTCTGATTTGCTAAGACTGACCCATCAGTAAAAATGTGGAGGTGGGTACGGTACTTTTCATCGATGTGTTCACAAGCTGTGGATAGCGTAATGTTGACATTATCATCTTTTTTAACGTCTGCATAATCGAGATCAAACGTGGCCTTTAGCATTTCCCATGTTGGGATAGGCGTTAACGTTGGTTTTTCGGCTATTTCATCCATAGTTATGCTGGATTGTTTGATCAGGTCAGATATGTAAGTTGCGGTTGTAATTTGTGATGAAATGTTTTTTGCTCGTTTTGGAAAGTCAATATCAGACCTGATTTTAATTTCTTTGCTCACAAAATTATTCGCTTGTGAAGTAGTTCTAATTGCAAACTTTGCTGTAGCTAGCTCACGATGGTTGTTTAGAGGTAGAATTCCAGCAACTTTGTACGTTTCCAGAGTAGAAGCATGAGTTGGTACACCTAGTGCAATTTTAAGACTTTTGCAGTCCAAGTTCTGAATCTTTTTTAGTAAATATTTAGGTGCATTGAAAAAAACTTCTTGCGCGTAGGATAATTTAGACCTGACCAGCGCTGTTGACAGATGAATCAGTATATTTGTGTGTGTGTTTGTGTGTGTGTGTGTGTGTGGTGTGTGTTTGTATGTGTGCGTGTGTGTGCGTGTGTGAGTATGTGTATATCAATGTGTGTGTATGTGTGTGCGTGTGTGTATGTGTATGTCAAAGTGTATGTGTGTGTGTGTGTTTGTAAATGTGTGTGTGCGCATGTATCAGCACGCGTGCATGTGTTTGTATGTGTGTGTGTGTGTGTGCGTGTGTATATGTGTGTGTGAGTGGTGTGTGTGTGTGTGTGTGTGTGTATGCGTTTGTGTATGTGTGTATGTGTGCGATTGTATCCGTGTGTGTGTGTGTGTGGTGGGTGGGTGGGTTGGTGTGCACGAGCAATACATACGGAGATCAATCAAACTTTATCACTTCCTTTAGAGAAACTCTACCAATAAGTCACACGGAATCGCTCATTTACTCGATTAGTATATAATCGGTACAGGTCGGTAGAAATCAATTATATAAGCCATGATACATATCATTTTCCACTGAAAACTCGTAACAAGAAAACTGCTGAAAGAAAACGTGATAAATCCCTTTTGAATGTTATGCAAAACTCTGCACTGGCAGGGCTGAATCCGGCTGATGCGCATTGTATGACTATGTTCTCATTTTTTCATCTCCCCACCTTGCCATTCGTCTTGTAAAGTAAGTGGTGATTGGGTGACTGGGTCCGAGTGGGTCATACGGCTCATGAAAGCTCCCCCTCCCCCCCCCCTGAAGAATTCGGCACTACTGTCATAATGCTGGCTGCATGGTAAGTTAAGGTCTCTGCTTTCTTACACCTCACGATCCAATCACCATCATTAAGTGCCCCGGCCCGCCACATGGCGTTGGCGATCATGGCCCTCCATATGTTTCTATCCCTTGTTGCCACAAGCACATCTTCCACCCTCTCTCTGTCTTCAGCCACTCTGCAAGTCCGTCCAATATTTTTTTTCCCTGGGTCTACCAGGTGCTCTCTTTCCCTCCAGCTTTCCTGTTATGACCAGCTAGCTCCAATTCCCCTTTCCTCATAAAATAGCCTATAAATGTTGCCTGTCTTTTCCTGATCTTCTTTATCAATGATCTTCTTGTGTCTGCCTCCATCAACACTGTCTCGTTTGTTTTCTTTGCTGTCCATGGAACTCTCAACATTCTTCTTAAAACCACATCTCGGCTGCCTCAATCTTGTTCTGGCTTTGCTTGTTTACTGTCCACGCCTCAAACTGTATAACATTATCGGTCCTATACAACATTTATGAACTCTTTTCCTAGTTTTGATTGATAGGCATTGGTTGGTAAGAATGCTTTACCAAAAAATGCCTATCGATTAACACTATCCATGATTGCTCGAAATGTGTGAAAACTTATACTTAACGATCCCATCTCGCCCCCAAAACCACACTGCCTCCTTCTTATAGAGAATCTGTGGAGGTTGGGTAAAACGGAAATGAGGCAAGTAACCCTAACGGGTCTCTCACTAGGCCAACCAAGAAAGGCAAGATGCAAATCTACTCAGACAGCTGGTTTCATGGCTGTGCATTGACATTAGCTTGACCATCGGCCACTCGGGTCTTGGGGCGGTTTGCTGATGAGCGTATGTGCTGAGAAACAGTCCACAAGATGGTCATTAGATAGTGCGAAGAAAGAGAGAGAGAGAGAGAGAGAAAAAGAGAGAGAGGAGAGAGAGATAGGTAGACAACAGACAGGCAGACAGACAGACATATATATATGTATATATATATATATATATATACATACATACATACATACATACATAACATACATACATACATATATACACATAAAAAAAAGACAGACAGACAGAGGGAGGGAGAGACAGACAGACACAGACAGAGACACAGAAAGACAGAAACAGAGAGACGGACAGTCATAGCCAGCCAGACAGACAAAGACAGAGAAATACAGACACAGAGAAATACACACAGACTGACCAACAGACAGACAGACACAGAGGGACAGAGACAAATGGAAAGTTATGGAGGGAGAAAGGAGGAAGAAAGGAAGGAAGAAGAAAGAGCGAGTTCATATGGGAGTAGGGTAGAGGGTGGGAAATTGATTGGGCTTCGCGACTTGATTTTGTTCAGGGTTTTTTTTTTTTCACTTGGAAAAGATCACCGAAATTCCTTGTAAAAAAAAAAAAAACAAAAACCAATATCCCCATTTTCTTGACTGAACACAGGTTCAGTAGCACATACCTTGTTGCTGATGCAAAAAATAAATACTTGAGTTTCTCCGAGAGACCTTTGACAATAAAATGCACTTGAACAGTTTTTATATCAAAAAGAAACTGATGAAGTTTAAAAAAAATTATCATCACACAGGAAAGTAGCCCAGAGAAATAAGCAGGAAACAGCAATAGCTTCAAACATTCCTCTATCGGCTACTGTAGGTGACTTTTACCTTGTGAAATATAATATATTCTTTCATTCGAAAGACAGATTAAACTCTTACATCGCTCTCTCTCTCGCTCTCGTTCTCTCTCTCTCTTTTGTCTGTCTGTCTTTCTGTCTGTCTCTCTCTGTCTCTCTCTCTCTGTCTCTCTGTCTGTCTGTCTCTCTGTCTGTCTGTCTTTTTCTCCTGTCTGTCTCTCTCTCTGTTTCTCCTCTCTCTCTCTCTTCTCTCTTTCTCTCTCTTCTGTCTGTTCTCTCTCTCTCTCTCTCCTCTGCTCTGTCTTCTCTCTCTCTTCGTCTTTCTGTCTTCCTCTCTCTCTCTCTCTCTCTCTCTCCCTCGTTTTCTTCCACGTACATTACAATGTCCATGTGCAGGAGAGTTATGCAGTACTTGTCCAGAGACCACATTTTTCAGACACATTCTTACAGTGCCACACGCGTTTGAGGAAGCTCCTTACAACTCTGCTGCCCACTCATAACAACGTTGCTCTTCGTAGTCTGAATGGCGTAAGTTTTTGCTCTCGAGCACGCGCTAGTTGCATGCCGTGCAACCAGATGCAAGCCCAGGAGGTCTCTTAACAAGGCTTATCTATCCTTTGCCCTGTCTTAAAGAGGATTACCTTCTTTTTTTTCTGAAGATAAGCATCGGATACTTCAGATGGAGGAGACAGAGACACACAGACAGACAGACAGATAGACAGGAGACAGATAGACAGACGCACAGACAGACAGATAGATCTTCTTATGTCTGCCTCCATCAAGACTGTCTCGTTTGTTTTCTTTGCTGTCCATGAACTCTAACATTCTTCTTACAAACCACATCTCGGCTGCCTCAATCTTGTTCTGGCTTTGCTTGTTGACTGTCCATGCCTCACAACCGTATAACAATATTGGTTCTATATAACATTTAAGAACTCTCTTCCTGAGTTAATTATAGCATTTGTTGAAGATGTTTCTAATTGATAGGCATTTGTTGGTAAGAATGCTTTTCATCTTCTTGAATGCTGTTTTGGCTTAGCCGATTCTGCTGGCTATTTCTGATGTGCGTATGCCGTCTGGTGAAATGATTGTTCCCAGGTATTTAAACTTATCAACCTGTCTCAAGGTTGTGCCGTTTGCTGTTTTTTGCATGAGGGGATTTCATGTTTTGTTACTGATCACCATGACTTCAGTCTTCCTGCTGTTTAGTTCTAATCCTTTACCTTTGCTTTCTATTTCTAGTATATTCACAAGGTTTTGTAGGTCCCTTTCACTTTCTGCAACCAGCACGGTGTCATCTGCGTATCGAATTTTGTTTACTATTTTTTCTCCAACCTTTAATCCAGGGTCTTCCTCTAGGTTTCTCGTGATGTTTTCGCTGTAAAGTGAAAACAGATCTGGTGACAAAACACAACCTTGTCTGACTCCTCTTTTGATGTTTTGGAAAGAGCTTATATCGTTTTCTATTCTCATCGCAGCTGTTTGTTCCTGATACATATTTCTGATTATTCGTAGATCTTTTCCATCAATATTAGTCTTTCTAGTTGGTTGATCAATTCTTCACGTCTTACCCGATCGAAAGCCTTGGTATAATCAACATGGCATAAATATAAATCCTTATTCATCTCGATTGACCTCTCTATGATAATTCTTAGGATGTATATGGCATTAATAGTTCCTTTCCCTTCTACAAATCCACACTGTTCACCTGCTATTTCTCTTTTGATTCTACTCCTTGTTCTCATCATGATTATTCTTAATAGGGTTTTTGTTACATGACTCATCAAACTGATTGTGCAATGGAGTTCACATTCTACAGCCCTTTTCTTTGGATGAGAATTGAAAATTGATTTAGACAAATCTTTGGGGATTTTTCCAGTGTCGTAAATTTCATTTAGGAGGACTGTTATTTTTTCAATACCAATTTCTTCCAGGGCTTCCATCATCTCTGTAGTAATGCTGTCTGGTCCTGGGGCTTTTCCTGGTTTCATCTTTTTCAGTGCTGCTCTAACTTCATCTTTCATTATGGGTGGTCCTTCAAAGTTCTTTCTTATAATGTGTTCTTCGTCTCTGTCATCTTCAAAAAGGTCTTTAATGTACTCTCCCCATCTTTCTAATATTTTGTCTTTTTCCATGAGGAGCGTACCATTTTTCGATTTTAAGCAACCAGTTGATGTGCATGTCTTTTTCCTGTGGACAATTTCTTCAATTCGTCTGTACTTACCTTGAGGATCCGTTTTGTTTCGGTCTTCTATTTCTTTGCATTATTGTTTTCAGTCAAACTTCCTTAGCTTCATTGCACCTATGCCTGATTTCTTTCTTTATCTTCCTGTATATCTCCTCGTTTCTCTTTGTCTTCCTCCTTTCGTCCGTCAAGCCTAAAATTTCTTTCGTCATCCTGTTGTTTTCTGCTTTTCTGTCTACTTCAGGGATTTCTTCACAAGCTTCATTTATCGAATTTCTCAACTTTGTCCATTGTTCCTCACTGTCACTAACGTCTTCCAGAGCACTGAATTTGTTTTGAACATGTACGTTAATTTTATACGTATTACTTCATCTGTCTTCAAGAGTCCAAGGTTTAGTTTGATGTTGCTTTTGGTCTGTTTCCCTTTCCTTAATTTCAGCCTAAATTTTCCCACTACAGGATTGTGGTCACTGTTGCAGTCTGCGCCTGGTAGTGTTTTTGCTGACAGTAAAGAATTTATAAATCTTTTATATATCAGGATGTAATTAATCTGATTTTTGGTATTATCTCCTGGACTCATCCAAGTCCATTTTCTTCTGTTAGGCTGCTGCTCAAACCAGATGTTTCCTACTATGAACTCATTCATCTGTGCCCACTCCACAAGTTTCCCTCCCCTTTCATTTTGTGTACCAAGGCCATGAGGTCCAACTATATCCTCCACCCTATCCTGTCCCACTTTAGCATTAAAATCTCCCATTATTACTGTAACTTCTTGTGATTTACATTGGGCCTTGGCCATCTCTAATACTTCGTAGAAGTTGTCGATGTCTTCCTGAGTTAATGCAGATGTTGGTGTATACACCTGAATGAGGTTGATATCAAATGGCCTGCCTCCCAATTTAACTAACAAAACTCTGTTGGACACAGCCCAGTATCCCTTAACTGCTTTTGATTTGTCCCTATCCATTACGATGTCTACTCCTCTTTCATGTGAGTTTCCACCAGAGTTTATTACTGTATATTCTCCTGATGTTATCATGCCTGCCCCCTTCCATCTCACTTCCCCTAGTCCTCAAATACTAATGTTAAGCCTTTCCATCCCCATTTTGATATTGTCTAATTTACATTTTTGTAACAATGTTCTGATGTTCCATGTTGCTATTTTGGTATTTTTTAGGTTGGTCGCAGTAGCTTGCTGACGGTCTGGTGTCACATGCGCCGCATGTCGGTCCCTACCGGACGAAGGTGCTCCATAGGAGCAGCAATTTACGTCGTTATCTTCATTTTCCTTTTGTCTGTCCATCCATGAATATCCTGGGAAGAATACGATGATGGTTTCCCATTGCTTTTCATCGGTTTGTTTACGGTCTCACCGCTAGCCTTTGTCGTTCTTACGACAACCTACAAGGCAGTAGGGTGATTTTTTTCAGGGTTAACTCCCTTAGCCTTATTCTCTCCCGAGATGTCCACAAGATGGTGGAGCTAGTTACACATAGCTTGGGGATCTGGTGGTCACCAGGGCATATCCACACGCCGATGGGCCTGCGTGCCGCACGTCTGGGGGCCAGATCTCCTCCGAGTCCCTCGAGATTTAGCCTGAGTC
The DNA here is from genome assembly GCA_030674185.1 of Monoplex corrugatus. Lineage (NCBI taxonomy): Eukaryota > Metazoa > Mollusca > Gastropoda > Littorinimorpha > Ranellidae > Monoplex > Monoplex corrugatus. The sequence continues at coordinate 31,153,082 of CM060314.1, forward strand.
CGTGAGGTGCTCAGTTACCGGATGTCGCACGAGGAGGCACAACGTAGGGCTTGCTGATGGAGATGCTATGTACTGGCAGTAAGAGACTTACGCATTCTGCTTTCTCTTTTCGCATAGCTGCAAGCAGCAGTGCTAGCCAGCGGTACAGGCTGAAAATGAGAGATGACAAGCACGCAGTTACTAGCCGACATACTAGATGCATCACATCTGCCTTTGAAACATGTATATACATCGACAGACAGAATCAGACAGGTGAAAAGTTATTTTACTGATACATCTTCAGCACGACACCCGTGCCTCTATTGCACGCTGCTGATTTCGGGTCTGCAACACACGTCCTAACCAATTGAAAGCGAGGTCACCGCGATAGCAGAGTATGAACGGTCAGAGAATTTGGAATAAAAATTTTCAAGTGGTATGATGATGAGAACGAGGATGACAGTGATGATGCCATGGAGTTCCATTTTGCAATGACGTTGAGTGAGAGGGGCTGTACTCCACGCTCACTATCATAATATATCCTGGTGCCAACAAGGTCCGAGATATGCAGACACCTGTGGTGTTGGTTAGGTACTTAGAGCAGTATGCTCAATGACGCATAACTAAAGTGGATGAGACTTGACTGTGGGGTGCCCGTCTTCCCAACAAGTCCGTAGCATGCTGCTCTCTGTGTGGGTGCCGGTTGGGACCAGGAAAATGTCTCTCTATCTGTCTGTCTGTGTGTGTGTGTGTGTGTCTCTCTCTCTTCTTTTCTGTCTGTCTCTCTCCCTCCCTCCCTCCCTCTCTCTCTCTCTCTCTTTCTCTCTCCTTCTCTCCCTCTCTCTCTCTGTCTCTCTCTCTCTTTCTGTATCTCTCTGTTTCTCTGTCTCTCTCTCAGTCATTCTCTGTGTGTCTCTCTTTGTCCTTTTCTCTGTTCTTCTTTGCGTGTTTCTCTCTGTCTCTCGCTCTTTGTCTGTCTGTGTGTGTGTGTCTGTCTCCCCATCTTTCTCATCTTTTCTGTCTGTTTGTGTCTCTGTCTCTCTCTCTTTCTCTCTGTCATCTTTTCTCTCTCATTCTCTCCCTCTCTACGTGTGTGTGTCTCTCTCCCTGTCTCTCTCTCAGTCACTCTCTCTGTGTCTCTGTCTGTCCTTTTCTCTGTTCTTCTTTGTGTGTCTCTCTCTGTCTCTCGCTCTCTGTCTGTCTGTCTGTCTGTCTCCCCCCTTCTCTCTCATCTTTTCTGTCTCTCTGTCTGTCTGTCTCTGTCTCTCTCTTTTTCTCTCTTATCTTTTCTCTCTCATTCTCTCCTCTCTCTGTATTCTCTTTTCTCTCAGTCACTCTCTCTGTGTCTCTGTCTTTTTCTGTTTCTTCGTTGTGTGTCTCTCTTTGTCTCTCTGTCTCTCGCTCTTTGACTGTCTGTCTGTCTCTCTGTTTCTCTCTCTCTCTCTCTTTCTCTCTTTGCAGTCAGACATGCCTATTTTCTCACAACAAACACAAAACCCACTCTGTCTGCAGTTACACACGCACACCAGCATAGTCACGCAAGTTTTTCTTTTTCCTCGCTCTGAGCAATTCCATCGTGGTGTTTGTACTTCATTTCTTTTACAAACAAATCCACTGCACGATAATGTAAAGCCTCAGAGCCTGAAAAGTTGTTTGGTTTGTCTGCTGTGTTAGTGGTTTGTACTCTTTTCTATTTTTTTTTCGGGGGGGGGGGGGGGGGAGGAGGGAAGGGGAAAAGAGGGAGGGGGAAATGTCTGCTATTTCCTGTCTCTCTATTCCATGTTTCTGTGCAAAAAAAAAAAGGTCTCTGAAAAGACAGAGAGAATGAATGAAAGAATGAATATTTCAATGAAAGAAGACAGATGGAGGAATATGGGGAATGTGCGGAGGGAATGAGACAGAAGAGAGAAAAAAGTGAGACAGACAGACAGCCTGACAAACACACACACACACACACACACACACACACACACACACACACACACACACACACACACACACACACACACACACACACACACACAGAGGAAGAGAGAGAGAGAGAGAATGGGGGCACAAAGAAATGAAATGAAAATGTATGTCTATACCTTGCAGATATTTGCACATAGACAACTCACATATCTGCTATTGTTACTAATCTACTTGTTTTAAACAAAAGAAAGCGGAATACTACTATAGAAGCTGAAAATTAAAGAAAACATACGAAACAAACAAACAACAATTAAACAAGTACAGCGAGACATTTCGCCATGAATACATAAAAGTATATCCATACGTTGTGATGCGTGTAGGAGTGTGTGTGTGAGTGTGTGTGTGTGTGTGTGTGTGTGTGTGTGTGTGTGTGTGTGTGTGTGTGTGTGTGTGTGTGTGTGTGGTGTGTGTGTGTGTGTGTGTGTGTGTTGTGTGTGTGTGTGTGTGTGTGTGTGTAGGTGTGTGTGTGGTACGTGCGTGTGTACGTGTGTGTGTTTGTTTGTGTGCGTGCATGTGTACTTGTGTGTGTGTGTGCGTGCGTGCGTGTGTGTGTGTTTGCGCGTGTGTGTATGTGTGTGTGTGTATTGTGTGCGCGCGCGCGTGCGAGTACGCACGCGCGCAAGCGTGTGTGTGTATGTAAAAATAAAGGTCGTTTAAATACATCCTTATGAATTTACCTACATCACAACAAAATGTCTCAGACTAAAACCTATTTCATTTGTAATACTTAATACAAACATTACATAAACATGTCATGCTCCAAATGGACATATCACGCATACATTTATTCATACACGAGCACACATGTATCATTACAGAGTCAGAGACATACGAACAAAGAGACAGAACGACAATAGACATATAATGAATGATATCAACATTCAGATAAAACATGATGTTTTTATTGTATGTAGACTCACACACAGTGCTGCTACCAGCCCTCTGCCAAACAAGACATGACAACGGACATACTCTGGCTTGTTTCAAAATAACAATTAGTGCAAGTGCTTGTTCTCTCCCCCAAGTGATATAAAGCAAAATTCTCTCCCTTGCGATGGTAAGAACCGATAAACGAGGGAGACAATCCTATTTTCTCTCTCTCTCTCTCTCTCTCTCTCTCTCTCTCTCTCTCTCTCTCTCTCTCTCTCTCTCTGTGTGTGTGTGTGTGTGTGTGTGTGTGTGTGTGTGTGTGTGTTTGTGTGTGTGTGTGTGTGTGTGTGTGTGTGAAAACAAATACCTGCCTGTAATCAGCATGAAAGTGTAGCCAAACGGAACTCATTTTCTATATTATTCTTCTTCTTCTTCTTCTTCTTCTTCTTCTTCTTCTTCTTCTTCTTCTTCTTCTTCTTATTATTATTATTATTATTATTATTATTATTATTATTATTATTATTATTATTGTTATTATTATCATTGTCATTATCATTATTGTTATTGTTATCATCATCATCATCATCAAAATCATCATCATCATCATCGTCGTCGTCGTCGTCGTCGTCATTACTATCATTATTATTAGTAGTAGTAGTAGTAGTAGTGGTAGTAGTATCATCATCATCATCATTATCATCATCATTATTATTGTTGTTGTTGTTGTTGCTGTTGCTGTTGTTGTTGCTGTTGTTGTCATTATTGTTATCATCATCATCATATCACTTTAAGCCAGCCGACTGCGCAAAACCACATCAGGTCTACAACCATCTCAAAACATACACAACAGCTCGTTCACACTGAAACGAAACTGAAAAAGAAAAAAAAAATTATGCACACATATCAATGCATTCCCGCACATAATCTAAGGACACACTCCTGGCGTTGACCACCACTCCACCCAAACTATCACAAGGGGGATTAAAATAACAGAAATCTGAATACACATATTGTGTACACATATTTAAGTACACGAAAAATATATTTTGCCCAAATTACATGAAATTGTTCCTGAACATCACGTTCAGAGCGAAAAAAATTAACTTAATGCATGTACCCAATTATCACTCTCAATGGAAAGCACGTTAAGCTTTATAGGACACATACAAGCACACAAGCCAGACAGAAAATTATAAATAACAAGGAAGAGACGATAGAAAGCAAATGAGTCAGGCAGAAACAAAGATAGTGACAGAAAAGGGGGAAATTTCTAGCGCAGAATATCCAGAAGATGAGACACTATTTAAATGTGTAGGAGTAGGCGACGTGAATCTGCTGCGGGGCCACTAACCACAGAAGACATTGCCATCGACTCTTGGACACTCTGGTGGAGCTCTATGGTGCCTGTTGTGATCCTGCAATATACTCAGTCCACAATACCTACTAACCTCACTACCAACGACAGTAATCTTCTAGTCACCAAGCCAGACTGAGCGATCATTTCACCACGGCATTCCCTCACCCCCACCCCCACCCCTTTCCCCGCCACCGCCCAACACATCATAGCAAAGGGAGACAACGATCTCATTGGATTAAGGACACAGAAGATGTCAAACATGTCAGCGAAACGATCTGACTGGATTAACCCTTTGACTCCCGCACCTTATCCTATCCACCAACTGAAAAGCGTGATCCTACGACTCCCTCATCCTATCTAACAGCTTCCTGCAGGAAACTGCTGGATAGGGCGAGGGAGTGAAAGGGTTAAGTTTTTGCTTTGCCAGCAATGGCTGACACTGCAGAATGCTGGAGGAGAGTATACAGGGAGTCAAAGGGTTAAGCACTTAAGAGATGTCAAACAGACAGCGAAAGTCCTCTGATTTCAAACAATACAACAGAGTGACTGAGAAAATGACCTGATTAAGTACAGGCTACAAGATACACTCAAATAAATATGTGAGTAAGCCTTTTCAATCAAGCTAAATGTCTGGCTAAACTCACGGACACCGTTTTCCAAGTGACTACCTCATTACCCGATAGACATTTTGCGTAAAAGAACAGGTTGTGAAACTGTCATTAATGTTTGACAATTGTGAAGACATTTAACTAAGAAAAAAAATTGGCCTAACAATTCAATTCAATTCAATTCAATTCAATTCAATTCAACAACCATTCATTGTCAGATTAAGGAAAAGTTAACCAACATTTATGACACATTATGTGAGATAAAAGAAATTTGAGCGCCTAGTCACATCTGGACAACTAGAGGGAAAACAGCATCAGGTAATCTAGAGAGAAAATATGTGGGGGTTTTTTTTTGTTTTTTTGTTTTTTACAGAGTGGGTGGAGGCAAAAGAGGCAGGCGATATATTTGCAACCAGAAAAAGAACAACAAAAAATAGGATAGATTCGTGTAGAGGGTCATGATCGCCAACGCCATGCGGCAAGGCACATGGTGATGTTAAGAGATGTTGTACTGGGAGTGATTTAACACGACAGAGACACAGAAAAGTATCAGAGATAATTCTGTAGAAAAAAATGTTAGTTTCAGGTTACATGGTAAGTGACAGTGATTACCTCCCCTCCCACTTACATTTCAAAAAAGTCAATCTGACTGGAACTGAATATCAAAGTGCTTACCAGCATTCAAGCAAATAGAAATCAGAACACACACACACACACACACACACACACACACACACACACACACACACACACACACACACACACACACAACACACAACACACACACACACACACACACACCCCACACACACCACACACAACACACACACACACAACACACACACACACACACACACACACACATAACACACACACACACACACCACACACACACACACACACACACACACACACACACACACACACACACACACACGCGCGCGCGCGCGCGCAAATAGAATTAGATAACAAAACAAGACAGGCGCACATTTTCGGGAAATTGGCCTTTGTCAAGCGTATACAAAACACTCAGAAAGAGAGTCTTTGAGTGTTGTATAGAACCAATACTGTTGTACGGATGCGAGGCGTGGACAGTCGGCAGGCAGGACCAGAGCAGAATTGAGGCAGCCGAGATGTGGTTTCTCAGAAGAATGTTGAGAGTTCCATGGACAGCAAAGAAAACAGACGAACAGTCTTGAGGGAGGCAGACACAAGTAGATTATTCATAAGGAAGATTAGGAAAAGACAAGCAACATTTATAGGCCATTTTGTGAGGGGGGGGGGGATGATTTGGAGCACCTGGTCACAACGGGAGGGCTGGGGGGAGGGAGGGCACCAGGTGGGAGAGAATGCTGGACGGACTTGCAGGGTGACTGGGGATGGGGAGGGTGGGGGAGATGCTGGGGGCAACGAGAGATAGAGATGGTTGGAAGTCCATGGTCGCCAACGCCATGCGGCAGGGCACCTGATGATGATGATGATGATACAAAACATAACAAAGACTAAAGATTCACAAACAGTTAGCATTGAAAAGAACATAAGTGAGCATTACTGACGGTGCATTGAGTGGGTAATTTATTATTTTTAAACATTTGCATACGTTCGACAAAAGCGAATTATCCGAAACTTTGCGCCTGCCTTCTTTTGTCATGTTGAATACTCGTTCTGATTCTATTTGTGTGTGTGTGTGTGTGTGTGTGTGTGTGTGTGTGTGTGGTGTGTGTGTGTGTTGTGTGTGTGTGTGTGTGTGTGTGTGGTGTGTGTGTGTTGTGTGTGTGTGTGTGTTTTGTGTGTGTGTGTGTGTTGTGTGTGTGTGTTTTGTGTGTTTGTGTGTGTGTGTGTGTGATGTGTTGTGTGTGTATGTGTGTGTGTGTGTGTGTATGTGTGTGTGTATGTGTGTGTGTTGTGTGTGTGTATATGTGTGTGAATGTGTCTGTGTGTGTATCTGTGTGAGTGTGTGTGTGTATGTGTGTGTGTATGTGTGTGTGTATGTGTGTGTGTATGTGTGTGTGTGTATGTATGTATGTACATATATATATATACATATATATGTGTGTGTGTGTATGTGTGTGTGTGTGTGTGTGCGTGTGTGTGTATGTGTGTGTGTGTGTGTATGTGTGTGTGTGTGTGTTTTGTTCTCATCTGATTGAATTCAGGTCACAAGAGACAATATTTCCTATTAAAATCTATTTCGCTTTTGTCACAATAGATTTATCGTGTGAAATTCGGGCAACAGTTTCCAGAGAGACCGTGTCGCCGCAGTGCAGCGCCACCCACTTTTATCCTAGCTTCTGTGGCTATTACGATTGTGTATAAAATAGGGGAAAGAAGCTGAGCACAAAGGAAACTGTCTAAGTGCACTGATCCTAAAAAAAAATAGGAGAGAAAAATAGGCCATAATACATGTACGTAAACACTGGCCAGTGTACAGAAATGGCCATAATACAGGGCGAACATCAATAGGGAACAGAAAATGGCCATAATACAGGGACATGAAAACAGTCAATAATAGAGGGACACAGAAAAATGGCCAATAATACAGGGACATGAAAACGTCAATAATAGAGGGACACAGAAAAATGGCCAATAATACAGGGACATGAAAACGGTCAATAATAGAGGGACACAGAAAATGGCCAATAATACAGGGAAATGTAAAATGACCAACAATATAGGACACAGAAAAAGGCCAATAATATAGAGACACACAAATATGGCCAATAATACAAGGCACATAAAAATGGCCAAAATTACAGGGACACAGAAAATGGCTGATAATACAGGGGACACAGACACTGGCCGATAATACAAAGACACAAAAAATGACATGATACAGGGACACATAAAATGGCCTATAATACCTGGGACATAGTGAATGGCCAATTGTGCAGAGGCACAGAGAATGGTCAGTGATACGGGGATGCAGAAAATGCCCAATAATCAGGTATATACAAAAATGGCCAATAATACAAGAACACAAAAGAGCCAATAATACAGGGGTCCCATAGGAAGTGGCCAATAATACAGGGACACAGAAACTGGCCAATAATACAGGGACACAGAAACTGGACGATCATACAGGGATACAGAAAATGGTCAATAATGTAGAAACACAGAAAATGGTCAATGATACAGGGACATAGGCAATGGCCAATAATACAGGGACATAGAAATTGGACGATAATAAAAGGACACAGAAAATGGCCCGTAATACAAAGATATATAAAAATGACCAATAATACAAGGAAGCAAAAAAAAAATACACCCAAAACCAACAATTCAGGAACATAGAACATAGCCAACGATACAGGGACACAGAAAATGACAAATAATACAGGCACATAAAAAGCAGCCATTAACACAAGGACACTGAGAATGACCAGCTATGCAGGGAAACAAGAAATGGCCACTAATGCAGGCACATGAAAAATGGTCAATAGTACAAGGACCCAAAAATATCCAACAACTCGGGGACCCAGAAAACTACCCAATAACACAGGAACACAGAAAATGGCCAATAATACAAATTCACAGAAAATGGCCAATAATACAAGGACACAGAAACTGGCCAATGATACGACACCGAAAATATCCAAAAATACAAAACACAATGGCCAATGATATAGGGACATACAAAATGGCCAATAAACAGTGACACAGAAAATGACCAGTAACGTAGGGAAACAGAACATGACCAATAATACAAGGACGCAGAAAATGGCCAATAATACAGTGATACAGAAAATGACCAATACCATAGGGAAACAGAACATGACAATAATACAAGGACGCAGAAAATGGCCAATAATCAATGACACAGAAAATGACCAGTAACATAGGGAAACAGAACATGACCAACAATACAAGGACGCAGAAAATGGCCAATAATACAATGACACAGAAAATGACCAGTAACATAGGGAAACAGAACATGACCAATGATACAGGGCCACAAAAATGGCCAATAATACGAGTACAGGGAAACAAAAAAGGTCAATAATATAGGGAAACAGAACATGGCCAATAACACAGGGAAACCAAAAAAGGCCAATAAAAGAGGGAAAAAGAAAACGGCCAATGATACAGGGAAACATAGCCAACAATACAAGAAAACAGGAAACAGCCTAATTTCTACAGGCTTCAAGATACACTGAAACAGATTCAGAGCAAAGCCTTTGTAACTAAGCCCTGTGCCAGACTCCAATCCCAGACAGTCTGACTGAAAATTCCAGACAACAGCCTCTAATCCGTTCCTCAATTCCCCCGTAGAGACATTTGCATTATTGATTAATTAACCGGTGCTTTTACACAACACCATTACATGTTCAAGATATCACAGCGCTGAGTCGCTCATTCAAATTAAGCTATGCAATTTTAATCTTTGTTTTCCAGGTCCGCATGGAGTTTTGTTCAGCTCTACATAGGAAACAAAGGATGACAAAATAAGATATCGTGAATGAATTGGATGCATTTGGATAGATTGTGGGTTCACAGAAATGTTATAGCCTGCAAGTTTCCAAGCCACAGACATAAATAGCTGGGATGGGTAGATTGGCTTCTGGTTGATGGGATTAAAACAAGCATCTACGTACGTTTCTTGACAAACTTTTAACATGCTTTTATTTGACTTACATACACCAAGATTTAGCGCTATTTTCTTCTTGTTTTTTTTTGTTCTTGTTCTTATCTTCTTCTTTTTGTTTGTTTTGTTTTTGTTCTGTTCTTTTGTTCTTCTTGTTGTTTTGTTGTTGTTGTTGTTTTCTTCTTCTTCTTCTTCAACCCATCACTATTATTAGTATCATTATCATTTTCGTAGTAGTAGTATTTGTATCAGTAGTAGTAGTAATAATAATAACATCTGCAGCAGCAGAAAGTAGTTGTAGTAATAGTAGTAGTAGTAGTAATGGTAGTATTAGTAGTAGATTTATAAATTATTGTTGTTGTTGTTGTTATCAATATCATTGTCATTATCAAAAGGAGTAGTAGCACAACTGCTATTACAACTACCACTACAACCTTTAACATAATAATTATTATCATTGTTTTTGTTGTTATCTTTATGATGATGATGATTCTTCTTCTTTTATTATCATCATTATTATCATTATTATTATTATCATTATTTTATAGCTGTTATCATCATCATCATCATCATCATCATCATCATCAACAACAACACAACAACAACAACAAAACAAACAACAAAATCGAAAAAGGCCATAAAAACAGCTTTTCTGAGGTTTTGTGAGAACGGTTGACCATTGATCAATCATTTTTATTACGACACAATGCAACCATAATTTTGAAAGCTCCATGCAAGGTCGATTAAACTGAGCCGAGCGATTCTAGCGCGCATTTAAACTCACAGGGAGATCACTTAACTTCCCGACAGGTAACTGATGGAATGGACAATGCCATGTCAAACAGCGCAGTAGGAGACCAGAGGACATGATCAGATTTGATTCAGGTCATAAAATATCCCGCACGGAAGAAAAATCCTGGATTTTTTTTTTAATTTAATCAAGCTGCGCGACATGTCGAAACGAAACAATGTTTAACTCTTTAAACGGGACCCATCTGCTCAATTGCTGACAGAGATAAAAAAAAAAAATTAAAAAAAATTAAAAATTTTTTTTAAAAAGCTGAAATATGTAGGCCATGCAATCAGAAACACCAAAACAGCTGTGATATCAATGGTCCTGCAGGGGAAAGTTGAGGTGAGGAGAAGAAAAGGTTGACTACATACCTCCTACTTCAACAACATCATTGAAGTCTGTGGTCTGGAGATCCAGGAGGTCGCCCACAGATATCTCAATCGTGTGACCTGGAGAAGACTTGTGGCGTCGAGCGTGGCTCCTGCCGCCGATCCCGGCAAGGGAGATAAGTGAGGGGGATGTGATTTGCTTAGTGGGTTAAAAATAAAAGTCATGCTGACAACTCGGAGATCGTGGGTTTGACTCCCAAATGGGTCACTTTGTAAAGCCTGCTACTAGTGCTAGTCTACTTATTTAGAACGCTGTGTTGATCATGTGGGGTTCGTGGGTTCGAGTCCCCATTTTGGTCACTTGGTTTTTGCTGCTTGTGTGGCCAAGTTATTAAAGCTGGCACGTAAGATCTGAAGATATAAGTGCAGTCTCAACCTTCGATAGGTTGGTTTCCTAGGTCCCTCCCCTTGAAGAGCAATTAGCCTTCTTGCCTTTCTGAAGTCTTGGTAAAAAAAAAATTGGGGTGGGGCTGCACTGCGGCAACGCACAGTCGGTAAATCCACTGTGACAAAAGAAATGAATATGAAACAGGAAATATTTCTGACTGAGACTTACTGCATGACTGTTGTACGGATGCGAAGCGTGAGTCAGCACGCAAAGCTTGAACAAGTTTGAGGCAACTAAAACGTGGTTTCTGAAAAGAATGCTAAGATTTGCGTGGACAGCAAGAAAAAAAAAAAAAAAAAAAAAAGAATATTGATGAAGACGACTAGGAAAAGACAAATTACATTTACAAGGTATCTTACGACAGGAAAGCTAGAGGTATAGCCAGGTGAACCCAAGGAAAATATATTAGTTTTGCAGAGGGGATGGGGACGGAAAGGGCAGGAGATATACTCTCAGCGACAAAAGATAGATTCGTCTGGAGGGCTATGGTCGCCACCGCCATGTGGAGTGAAACATGATGATGATGATGATGATGATGATGATGATGATGAATGATGTTGATGATGATGATGATGACTGCACGACAGGCCTGCATTCTGCGTGTAGTTCCATAATACGTGCTAATGTCAACCAGTGGAAATTGATACAATCACATGTGGTGTTGATCAAGACATTTGAGCCGTATGACACATTTGTAAAGCAGATGAGACGACTGTGTGGTATCAGTCTTCTCAATGAACCCATAGCACGCTCAGCCCTGCAAAAAAGGTGCTCAGGACCAAAACCATCACAAAACATTTTTACTGGGTTGATGAAGACATGAAATCCACGACCTCCCAGCCAGTGGTTTATCTTGCTAACCACCTCGTCATATTAACGGGTTAAGATTTTAAAAACAGTTTATGTCCTAGTGAGTAATGGATTAAAAAAAATCAGAATTTGAAACTATTCAGGAATCATGCAACACGCTCAGACAGTTCCACGTGCGGTCTTACTGTCTGCAGTTATCTGGAAAACGCTCGAGTTTACTGGCTCAAATTTCTCTTAACGTGAATCCAGTACTTCCACTCAACAAGTTTAGGCTAAAAGGGGTAACGTAAATCTAGAAATTTCACTTTACATGACGTTTGGAAAAGATGAGTTTATAAAAGAAATGTCCTAGTGAGTGACGAATTAAAAAAAAATCAGAATTTGAAAGTATTCAGGAATCATGCAACACGCTCAGACAGTTCCACAGACAGTTATCTGGCAAACGCTAGAGTTTACTGGCATGGTCACAACATGAGAGAACAGATGGGACCCAGACTCCATATCACAAATAAGAGCGAGCCAGCGAGCCAGCGAACGAGAGAGAGAGAGAGAGAGACAGACAGACAGACAGACAGAGACAGAGAGTGAGTGAGACAGATAGAGAGAGATAGACAGAGACACACACAATGACACAGATAGAGATAGAGACAGAGAGAGAGAGAGATACAGAAAGACAGACGGACAGAGACAGAGAGAAAGAGAGAGAGGGAGACCGAGAGAGAGGCAGAGATATAACACAAACTGAGAGACAGAGACAGACAGGCAAGTCAACAGAGATGAAAGAAACAGAGACAGTCAGACTGACATAAGAGACAGAAAGAACGACATATCCACGCATTATATTCAGAAAGAGATATGCGTCCTGCTTAAGTGTATTAACGTTTTTACAACTACTTCTCTTTGTTACCTGCACCAAACGATCATTCCCGTCCGACTTCTCCAATCTATTTCTGATGCTATTTGTCCACTACTTCCTTGACCTCTCCAATCTATATATGATGCTATTTGTCCACTAATTCCTTGACCTCTCCAATCTATATCTGATGCTATTTGTCCACTAATTCACTGACCTCTCCAATCTATCTATATCTGATGCTATTAAATTTTTGTCCACTCATTCTTGACCTCTCCAATCTACATGTATTTCTGATGCTATTTGTTCACTAATTCCTTGACCTCTCCAATCTATTTCTGATGCTATTTGTCCACTAATTCCTTGACCTCTCCAATCTATATATGATGCTATTTGTCCGCTAATTCCTCGACCTCTCCAATCTATTTCTGATGCTGTTTGTTCACTAATTCCTTGGTACAGATGTTCCGCAGTCGATCACCGTTCAGTTTCCATGACTGGTCTATACAGCTGGAACGAGCTTCCCCTGTCTCTTCTTTTAAATCCAACTTGAAGACATACATGTACCTTTTTGTTCAGCGGTGATTTGCCTTTCACGCCCACCCACACTCCCCAAATCCCAGTCTTCTTCTCTCCTACTCTACCCGGTGTGCGTGTGTGTGCTATGTACACTTATGTTGTGTTTGTGACTGTGAGGGACGGTATGAGTGAATGACAGAGCGTGCGCTTTGATTCTATGTAAAATTCAAGGTTATTATCATTAGCGTTAGTGTTAAAAGCCCATTGACTGCTTAGAGCCATATCAAGGCTATGATTATCTCAAAAAAAACACACACACCTAAATACATCGATCATCCAGGGAAAAAAAAGCAAATCTGGAAAAAAGAAGTACATATATCAATGAATTCACGCGATCTATGGATATGCACCTGGCGTTGACCATTTCGCCAAATGTAGCACAATGGGAATTAAAACAACTGAATACGAATACAAAAACAGCAACTGAATACAAATACGAAAACATTAACTACAAAACAACTACAATTCATGTAAAGAAAAACCAAACAAGCGCTCCATAGTACCTTAAACTGCCTCTAAACAATTCATATATCTTAAAAGCTAGAAATGCAATCGACTTAGGTACGCAATTTATCAATCCTAACAGACAGAAAGCATGTCATTCTTTAAGGAAAAACAAAAATGATGGAAGAAAAAGCATGGCATAAACGAGAAAGAATGAGATGACAGAATACAAAACAAAGAAGAAAGCCAGAAAAAAAACAAAAAAAACAAAAAAACGAGTGAAGACATTTCGGGCACAAAATTTACGGAAAGTGTGGATACTATTCTATGAAAGCTCCTATCCCGGGAGATATCAAGCTCCTAGCACCATCGGTTGATGCATTATTTCGCTTAATGCAAGAGTAAAAACACAGACAACCATACGGTTATCCTTATTTTCGCTATAGAAAGACAGAGAAGGATAAAAACAGATAGACAACAATACGGTTATCCTTATTTCGCTATAGACAAGACAGAGAAGGATAAAAACAGATTAGACAACAATACGGTTATCCTTATTTTCGCTATAGACAAGGACAGAGAAGGATAAAAACAGATTAGACAACAATACGGTTATCCTTATTTTCGCTATAGACAAGACAGAGAAGGATAAAAACAGATTAGACAACAATTCGGTTATCCTTATTTTCGCTATAGACAAAGACAGAGAAGGATAAAAACAGATTAGACAACAATCGGTTTCCTTATTTTCGCTATAGACAAAGACAGAGAAGGAAAAAACAGACTAGACAACCATACGGTTATATTATTTTCGCTATAGACAAAGACAGAGAAGGAATAAAAACAGACAGACAACCATACGGTTATCATTATTTTCTATAGACAAAGACAGAGAAGATAAAAACAACAGACAACCATACGGTTATCCTTATTTTCTATAGACAAAGACAGAGAAGAAAAAAACAGACAGACAACCATACGGTTATCCTTATTTTCGCTATAGACAAAGACAGAGAAGGATAAAAACAGACAGACAACCATACGGTTATCATTATTTTCGCTATAGACAAAGACAGAGAAGGATAAAAACAGACAGACAACCATACGGTTATCATTATTTTCTATAGACAAAGACAGAGAAGGATAAAAACAGACAGACAACCATACGGTTATCATTATTTTCGCTATAGACAAAGACAGAGAAGGGAAAAAACAGACAGACAACCATACGGTTATCTTATTTTCGCTATAGACAAAGACAGAGAAGAAGGAAAAAACAGACAGACAACCATACGGTTATCCTTATTTTCGCTATAGACAAAGACAGAGAAGGATAAAAACAGACAGACAACGACAGCCAATCAGACATACAAACAGAAACACAGCGACAACGGGAATGATGCAAAAGCGGCTCGATCAGATTCTTTTTCTTGTGTGTGTGGTGGTGGGGTGTTTGGTGTGTGTGTGTGTGTGTGTGTGTGTTGTTGTGTGTGTGTGGTGTGTGTGTGTGTGTGTTGGTGTTGTGTGTTGTGTGTGTGTGTGTTGTGTGTGTGTGTGGTCTGTGTGTGTGTTTGTGTGCTGTGTGTGTGTGTTTGTGTGCGTCTGTGTGTGTGTGTTGTGTTGTATGTGTGATGTGTCTGTGTGTGTGTGTTTGTGTCTGTGTGTGTGTTTGTGTGTGTCTGTTGTGATGTGTCTGTGTGGTTTGTGCTGTATGTGTGTGTTTGTGTCTGTATGTGTTGTTGTGTGTGTATGTGTGTGTTGTATGGTGTGTGTTGTGTCTGTATGTGTGTGTATTGTGTGTCGTGTGTTGTGTGTCTGTGTGTGTCATGTGTGTGTGGTGTGCTGTTGTCTGTGTGTGTTGTGTGTGTGTTGAGTGTGTGTGTGTGTGTGTGTCTGTATGTGTCTGTGTCTCGTGTGTGTGACTGTGTGTCTGTGTGTGCCTATTTGTGTGTGTGTCAGTGTGTGTGCGCGCGTGTGTCTGTCTGTGTTTCTGTGTATCTCTGCGAGTGTGTGTGTGTGTGTGTGTGTGTGTGTGTGTGTGTGTGTGTGTGTGTGTGTGGTGTGTGTGTGTGTGTGTGTTGTGTGTTTGAATGTATTTAGCTGTGCAGGAGATAAACTGGGTGTGTGTGTGTGTGTGTGTGTGTGTGTGTGTGTGTGTGTGTGTGTGTGTGTGTGTCTGTCTGTCTGTCTGTCTGTCTGTCTGTGTTTCAAACCCTCTTTCAAATCAGGTATCAAAAATCACGGCGGAAGCAGGGCCAAAAAGCTTTCCAAGGTCTGGTCCAGCAGACACCGTATGATGATGGGCCTGGTGCAATCGATCTCTCCGTTATCATCCAGTCAGACTGTGGACACAACAAAGACAGACACGCCAACACGCGCCACGCCACTGGCCCACGCCACGCCACTCCACAGTGGCGGGAACATTGTTATGGCATCCTAGTGGTGGGAACATTGTTATGGTATCCTTGGTGTATCGTCCTGCAGAGTCTCGTTTTAAACTTACAACATTACATGCACATGTATACATCAGGTGATGCGTTTGTATTGTCAGTTGACATGTGGTTAATGCAAGACACCTGTGTTTTCTGATTCTTCTGTCTATCTGTCTGTTTGTCTCTGTCTGTCTGTCTGTCTGTCTGTCTGTCTGTCTCTCTCTCTCTCTCTCTCTCTCCTCTCTCTCTCTCTCTCTCTCTCTTTCCGTGTCTCTCTGTATTTTTCTCCGTCTGTCTGTCTGTCTGTCTGTCTGCCTGTTTGTCTTGTCTGTCTCTCTCTCTCTCTAACACTCACACATACACACACGCTCATATATACACACACACATACACGCACGCACGCACACACACGCGCGCGCGCGCGCACACACACACACACATACACTCCAGTTAATCTCCTTCACATACACATAATTATACACAAAGGCTTACACAGATACACACAGACACACATATACTCAGAACACACACACACAGACGCACACAGACACAGCACAGACAGACACAGACACACACACACTCACACAGACACAACACAGACAGACACAGACACAGACACACACTCACACACACACACACATACACTAATATCACTTATAGTGAAAAGACGTTAAATTAAAGAACGAACGAACACACACACACACACACACACACACAACACACACACACACACACACACACACACACACACCAATTTATCTCCTGCACAGCTAAATACATTCAAACACACAAACACACACACACACACACACACACACACACACACACACACACACACACACACACACACACACACACACACACACACACACACACACACACACACACACACACAAGTCCATGAACAAACAAAACGACATGCAGATAAAACTGTATCATCTAAGAACAGTCCTGAAACTCCACTGTACTGTCCACTTTATTGCTAACGTTATTTTCAGTGACTTGACAGTCAAAAAGGTACTATATGGTATATTAATGCAAATATATTCATATGTCTTTTCATACAAAACAGAACACTTAGATTCGATGCAGCTTTGTCGACCAGAAAGTATTGCAAAAACGTGTGAATGTATTTCAGTTTGTATGTGCATCATTGTCAACGCGCAAAGTATGAACAAAATTGAGGCAATTGAATTGCAGTTTCTAAGAAGAATGTTGAGAATTCCATGGACAGCAAAGAAAACAAACGAGACAGTCTTGATGGAGGCAGACACAAGAAGATAATTAATAAAGAAGATTAGGAAAAGACAAGCAAAGTTTGTAGGACATTGATGAGGAAAGGGGAATTACGATTAGAACACCTGGTCACAACAGGAAAGCTAGAGGGAAAGAGAACACCATGTAGACCCAGGGAGAAACTATTGGACGGACTTGCAGGGTGGCTGAAGACAGAAATGGTGGGAGATGTACTTGCAGCGACAGGGGATAGATGCGTGTGGAGGGTCATGATCGCCAACGCCACGCGGCAGGGCACATGATGATGATGATGATAATGATGTGCACTATTATACACCATATTATGACACTATTCTATTTTACTAATACATATCATGCGATTTTCAAGTCAGCTGGTTTGAAGCATGAAGTACGCCATAGCCTTTGAAGATATCGTTGTTCAGAAGCGATTAAACAGACAAGGAGACTTCACTTTCAGTCAGCATGGTTTCATTTACCTAGTCTGCAAGTAATCGATAGCCAGTAAATTCAGACAGGCAGGCACATTTAAAACGTTTGGCCAACAAATCATCAACCTAGTTTTAAAACCAAACACAAAGGATTTAGTGAACTAGAAAGGCTAATGTGTTGTAACTGAGCTTGCATGTTCAGCTTTCTAAAGTACGCCTTCACACTGACAAATCGACACACAACACAATTTTTACTCGTAGATTAATTTAAATCTTTTGCGGTTTATACAATGCCATACACATTGAAAGTATCATTGTCCAGATATGGTTAAGCTCAAGAAGAGAAGAAGAGTTACAAGTCGCTCAGGTGTAGTGGTTGGAGCAACTGACTTCTGACTAAAAGCTTATGGGGTTCGAATCCCTGATCATTACCTTAAAAAATCGTTGTGGGATTTTTTTAAGCTCCAAACTGCTCCTACCCAGAGTTGGGCGTGCTATGGACTTATTGGGAAGACTGGGATCACACAGTCGAGTCTCGTCTACTTCACGGCTGCGTCACTGATGTGTTGTTCAAATATTCTGACCAACACCGCAGGTGTCTGTATCGCTCTAGCCTGGTTGGCGCCAGGATATATCATAATAATAAGTGTAGAGAGTAGCCCTGTCGCGCAGTCTCAATAACTAGATTGAAGTCCGTAGCATTATGGTTATCATCATCATCGTCATTATCATCAGGGCATTGCAAAAAAAGTCAAACTTCTTCAAGGTAGTAGGCCTCCCTCGGTCATGACCG
>CM060314.1:31174114-31184114 GCA_030674185.1 Monoplex corrugatus
GACACAGACTGACACAGACAGACAGAGACAGACAGACAGACAGAGACAAACAGAGACAGAGAGATTACAGAGAAGAGACAGACAGACAAACAGAGAAACAGAGGAAATAATATATTTATTGTATACCTGGCCATTTCTATCCTTCCATCATTTCAAGCCAAGTTTTGTCTTTAAAGGAACAACAAAACCATCAAGGTATGCTTACAAATCTGTCGTTTTAGGTGGCAGAGACACATTATGCTCCATAGTAATATTAAACGCGTCCTGCATTCATCAATGTTCAGTTGTTACCCCTTGTGCTAAAACGACGTGAACTTTAATCAAGCTAAACTGAGAAAGAGACAAAGAATATCTGCTAAGATTTGTTTTAGTGTCAGATTAATGTGAATCAAACACTAATGCTTGCCCTGTAAAAACAAGCATTTATAATCTTCCTGATATCAGCTTATGATGCGACTACGTAAAATTCCCAGACACGAAAGTCCTGGAACGAGCCGGCACGCTCAGCATACACACCCTCCTGCAGAAAGCCCAAGTAAGATGGGCCAGGCATGTGGTGAGAATGTCTAAAAATCGACTACCAAAACAACTTTGTTTGGAGAACTGATCCAGGGGGAGCGCTCAGCTGGTGGCCAAAAGAAAGGCTTTAAAGATTGCCTGAAAGTAGCCACCAACGACCTGGGTATCGACCCCAGTACCTGGGAGACGCTTGCACTAGATCGACCGAACTGGCGAGGCATGCTGACCATCGGATGGAGAGCAGCAGAGAAAAGACGAACAGCAGAGGCTCGAAGACAACGAGAAGTGCGCACGAGCAACCCCAATTCTACAGTTACACCAACCCACGTTCGCCCTACGTGTGGGCGAGCCTTCCTAGCCCAGATTGGCCTCACCAGTCATCCCCGGACCCACAATCGCCAATCCCCCAGTAAAAACTGAAATCGTGATCTTGTTCGACAACGAAGGACGAACAACAACAACACTTAAATCCTTACAGAAAGTGGTTTAAACGCATGTTTGCAACTGTCACCAATGCGAAGCACTGAGCAAGCAGTTTTTGAAATCCATAAATAACAGAAATTCTCGCTACCAGCATTTAGTGGCAAAGGTAGGGGTAAAAATCTAACACATGATTATAAGGAACTATGCACACAGCTGAGAAAGAGAAAGATGCATATAAACAGACGGACAGACACAAACAGACAGCCAGACAGATATACAGACAGAATGACCGGGACAATGAAAATCATCTGTCTGTGTTCAATCCGTAATTGGAACCCAGGATTTCTGTGTCCTAGGCACAAGCTTACCCCCACCAGGCAACACACGCACGCACAAGAAAGATATAAACATCGTTCACTCAAAATCAATCATTCTTTTCAAATCAACTTTCAAATCAAGGTTAAAGAGTCACGGAAGAAGTCGAGACAAAAAAGCTTCCCAAGATGTGGTCCACATGCATGGTGTGATGATGGGCCTGATTATATCGATCTGTCTGATCATCCAGTCAGATTGTGCACAGTAGAAATCGACACGCCAACACACTATTGTCCCATAACACGCAGACATGGCAGGAAAAAACCGACGATTATGGCATCCTTGATGTAAGCAGATGTAGGAACTCGTCTTAAACAGAACATTTTCTACATCAAACGTGACCTGGTAAGCGTAATGGTAGAGTTCCTCCACATCAAATAAGACATCGTAAACGTAATGATAGAGCTCCTCCACATCAAACGAGACCTGGTAAGCGTAATGGTAGAGTTCTTCCACATCAAATAAGACATCGTAAACGTAATGATAGAGCTCCTCCACATCAAACGAGACCTGGTAAGCGTAATGGTAGAGTTCTTCCACATCGAACGAGACCTGCTAAGCTATTGTTATGTTGAAAATCAATATCACAAATCATGATTTTCAAATAGCATCTTTTGCCGCTAACATAACGCCGCACATACATTGAATGTGTCATTGTCCAGATGTAGTTTAACAGAAGGTGAGTAATGTGCTTTGCTTCTGCGTGCATGTACAGAATTAAATAAATACGCTGTCATGCATGAATTCAAAAGTACGCTGCTATGTTAAAAGGTCAGTATCACAAATCATGATTTTCAATTTGCATCTTTTGTCTTTTGTCGCTCACAGAACGCCATACACGCGCAAGGTATCATTGTCCAGTGGTACATGTAGTTAAATACAAGGAGAGTTCACTTTCACTAAGCACGTTTTGATTTATCTAGTCTACAAGAAATCGATAGCTACTAGATTAAAGGAGACAGATGCAGTTAAAATGCTCTGACCAACAATTCATCTGCTTATTTTTTAGGACTAATACAAATGGTCTGTCATATTCATATTCATATTCATATTCATATTCATATTCATATTCATATTCATATCATATTCATATTCTTTCTTTTGTCACAGCAGTTGTACTGCGTGAAACTCGGGTTGCTCGCCGTCTTGAGAAAGTACAGCACCACCCTTTGTTTGTTTGTTTGTTTGTTTGTTTGTTTGTTTTCTACCAAGACTTGAGAAAGGTAAGAATATGTTGTGTGTGTACATCATCATCATCATGTGCTCTGCCGCATGGCTTTGGCGATCATGGCCCTCCATGTGCATCTATCCCCTGTCGCCGCAAGTACATCTTCCACCCTCTCTGTCCTCAGCCATCCTGCAAGTCCGTCCAATATTTTCTCCCTGGGTCTACCTGGTGTTCTCTCTTGTGTGTGTACAGTTGATGACAATCTTTATCATGTTGAATGTACATGCATGTGATGGTTGTGATCAAAGTAATTCATGGGCATAAAATAAATGGCATCGAAACTTCAAAGTAGGGTTTGGAGCGGGCAGAAGATGAGGATGCTGAATGTGTGTGTGTGTGTGTGTGTGTGTGTGTGTGTGTGTGTGTGTGTGCGTGCGTGTGTGCGTCTGTGTGTCTGTGTGTGTCTCCGTGTGAGTGTGTATGTGTCTATGTCTGTGTGTGTGCGTGCATGTGTGTCTGTGTGTGTATGTCTGTGTCTCTCTGTGTGCGTGTGTGTGTTTTGGATGTGTTTGTGTGTGCGTGAGAGAGAGAGAGAGAGAGAGTGTGTGTGTGTGTGTGTGTGCGCGCGCGCGCGCGCGCGGGCGTGTGTGAGTGTGCTTCTGTATGTGTGTATGCGTGTGTGTGCATGGGTGCGGGCTTGTGCGCATATGTGTGAGTGAGTGTGTCTGCGTGCGTGCGCGCGTGTGTGTGCGTGTGTGTGTGTCTGTGTGTCTGTCTGTGCGCGCATGCACGCCTTTGTGTGTATATGTGTATGTGCAACAGAAGAGGAAG
Source organism: Monoplex corrugatus (assembly GCA_030674185.1). Taxonomy (NCBI): domain Eukaryota; kingdom Metazoa; phylum Mollusca; class Gastropoda; order Littorinimorpha; family Ranellidae; genus Monoplex; species Monoplex corrugatus. The sequence goes on from CM060314.1 coordinate 31,177,431, forward strand.
CGGAAAACACAGGATGGATTCAGACAAGGTGTTCGCATTAGCACCTGTCAAACTAACAAAAGCACCGATAACAAAGTATATGCACGACACCGAATTTTTTTTGGTTTTTTCTCGCCCACACAGTTTGCGACTAAAAAAAACAACAAACAAACAAAAAAGGAAACAATACAAAGAGCACGTGTGTGGTTCCAGAAATATAAGTGGCGCTTTGCCCTAGCTACTGTCAAGTTTGACTACGTCTACCCAATCCAGATTTACCCAAAGAGGAAAAAAAAAAAAAAAAAAAAAAAAAACCGTTCGATTGAAACACACAGCCAACAAAGCAGAAAGCATGGAACACATGCGTGACGGAAAGCACATGCTGAGGTCCATTATTATTCAACTGTGTGGGAGAGGAAGACAGCTGTGATTGATGCTTTTGGTATTGGCTATTGTCCAGACAGAGAGAGAGAGAGAGAGAGAGAGAGAGAGAGAGAGGAGAGAGAGAGAGAGAAAGACAGACTGACAGAGAAAGAGAGTGAGAGAAAGAGAGAGACACAGAGAGACAGAGAGAGAGAAAGAGAGAGAGAGAGAAAGCGAGAGAGAGGGAGAGAGAGAAAGAGAAAGAGAGACAGACAGACAGCAGACAGAGAAAGAGAGTGAGAGAGAGAGAAAGAGAGACAGAAAAGAGAGAGAGAAAGAGAGACAGAGAGAAAGCGAGAGAGAGGGAGTGAGTAGAGAGAGGGAGAGAGAGGGGAAAGAGAGGGAAAAAACACATCACACACGACAGACCAGACAAAAATATAGAGGCACAGATTTAATCACACACACACAGCACACACACACAAGCAACACAAACACACACAACACAACACACGACACAGATCAAACGACATACAAAGAGGCGAACAAGAGCGCGAAAACACGACAACACTCACACACTACACACTCACACAACATAACACAATTAATCACCACCACACACACACAATACTCGCACACAGATACACACACACATCATGCACACACAAATATCTCACACAGATACACACATACATACATGCACACACAGATGCTGCACAAATACAACACATACACACACACACACGCACATGCACACACGCATGCACACACATACACACCATACACACACACAAACTTCCACGTCCACGCACACACACCCATTCTAAACACACACATACACACACACACACACAAAACAACACACACACACACACCACACACACGCATGCACACACTACACACATCTACACAACTCACTACCACGCACAGCACAACACACACATAACACACATACACACAACACACATCACAAAACACAACGACACACACACCACGATACAAACACACTCATGTATAACTCATCACAAGTCATATCGCAAAACGGAAACTCACGTCAGCACTGTTACCACACAGTCACGATACATCTCACCTCACACACACACACTACACACACACACTCACTCACACACCCCCTACACACACACACACACACACACACACACACACACACACAACACACACACACACGAACACACACATACAAACACACACACTCTCTCTCTCTTCTTACGCTCTCTCTGTCTCTCTCTTTCGCTCACGCGCGCGCACACACACAACACACACATACACACAAACACACACACAAACACACACACACACACAAACACAAGATCACAAACACTCATGTTCTTCTCTCAATCTCTGAAACAAAAACTCTCTGTCAGCCTGTCAGCCTGTCTGTCTGTCTGTCTCTCTCTCTCTTTCACGCATACACACCCAAATACATGTATGTATGTATGTACGTACGTACGTACGTAATGTATGTATGTATATATTTACCTACGTACGTACGTACATACTTTACGTACATACGCACGTACGTTACGTACGTACGTATGTATGTATCTGTATGTATGTATGTATATCTGTACACACACACACACACACACACACACACACCACATATGTATATTACTACGTTGTTTATGGTCATGATAGTGGAGTCCTTGACCAGTCTATGACTGCAAGTGTACAAAAACATTCGTCAGCAATAATTCAGTATCATAGCACAGACTGAGCACAGCCAAAGACAACATTCATACACAACATCCCCCCCCCCCACACACACACACATACACACAGACGCACACACATACACACACACACCCATACGCGCCCGCGCACACACACACACACACAGAGGCACATATACACGCACACACATGAGGCACACACACACACACACACACACACACACACACACACACACATGAGCACACACACAATACATACAGACTCACACAAGCAGACAGACGCGTGCACACACACACACACACACACACGCGCGCGCGCGCACGCACACTCACACATACATTCGCACATATATGCGCGCACGCACGCACACACACGCAGGCACATGTACACGCACGTACAAACAAACACACGCTCACACGTGTGCACACATACAACACTCACACACAAATGCGCACACGCGCATATACAGAAACAGACTCAAATACAGATGTACACAGACACTTAGGCACAGAAACAACCACATTCACACTCACACACATATACACACACAAACACACACACAAGCACATACACACGTACACACATATACACACACGCCAGCACAACACACACACACACAACACACACACAAACACATTACACACACATACACATACAACACACACGCACATACAGACACACACACACACACGTATATATATATATATATATATATATATATATATATATATATACAAACACACACACACACACACACACACCCAGCACACACACACACACACACACACACACACACACACACAACAAACAAACACACAAACACATACACACACACACACACACACACACACACACACACACACACACACACACACACACACACACACCACTAAAAAGAGTGGTGGTATAAATGTTGGGGCAGATGACCGGTCAATGACCACAAATCGACAAAAACAGTGGTCAGAAACAATTTAGTACCATGACCAGTTGACAACTTTATGTTTCTGTTGATCTGCCTGCCTGCCTGCCTGCCTGCCTGCCTGCCTGCCTCTGTCTTATTATGCCTGTGTTACTGCCTGCCTCTCTCTCTATCTATATACAGGTAGTATTCTATGTATGTGTGTATGTACGTACGTACGTACTTACGTACGTATGTATGTATGTAGGCTTATGTATGCATGTACGTATGTATGAGTGTATGTATGTATGTATGTATGTATGTATGTATGTATTATGTATGTGTATGTATGTATGTATGTATATATGTTAGTTTGTTGTTTGTTTGTGAGTAGATCGTCGGTTGGTATGTATGTATGTATGTATGTATGTATGTATGTATGTATGTATGTATGTATGTATGTATGTATGAAGAATCTATATATCTATGTATGCATGTATGATGTATCTATGCATGTATGTATGTATGTATGTATCTATGTATGTTTGTATGATATGCATGTAAGTATGTATGTATGTATGTATGTATGTATGTATGTATGTATGTATGAAGAAGCTATATATCTATGTATGCATGTATGAAGAAGCTATATATCTATGTATGCATGTATGATGTATCTATGCATGTATGTATGTATGTATGTATGTATGTATGTATGCACGGATGCGTGTATGTATGTATGTATGTATGTATGTATGTATGCATGTATGTATGTATGTATGTATGTATGCATGTACGCATTATGTATGTATGTATGTATGTATGTATGTAGGTAGGTAGGTAGGTAGGTAGATAGGTATGTAGGTAGGTAGGTAGGTAGGTAGGTAGATAAACGAGCAAATTATTCATCAGCTGTGAAAATCATAGCATGACCATCAGCACCAACAAGACAAGGATTATGTCAGTAGGACAAACACCTGACAAAATTACACATCAGAGTAAATCAACTTTTCAAAATACAGACTTCAACGCCTTCGTAAGCATATTAGCTGAAAATGAATAAATTAATGGACAAAGAAACTAAGACCAGAACCGAAACGAAAATGCTGTGAACTAGTAATTTTTACCTCTTCTGAAATGCCCAAGCATCATCAAAAAGGGCAAGCTTATTAAATAATACTTAATAGAGACCTTTAGATTACACGTTACGTAGCTCCCAACATGTATACGTATCGCGATACGTAGTGTCCCGTACGTGAAAACGATTTGGGTTTAGATTCCACGTGCATGAAACAGATCTGCGTCCCCCCCAGCCCCCACCCCCGACGTCCCAACCCCCTCATGCAAAGGATGTAACCACAGCCTTTCCTGCACTTTACGATGAGTGACATTATAAACATATGTAGCTATTTGTTTTTCCTTGATACTACCAATGTGACAACGAACTAAATTGTTATACTCTGAACTTTTTAAGGAAAATAGATCCAGCAATTACATGTACTTTTTATCTTTCCTATCAACTTGGTTGCTTCAGGATGATGACGTCATTCAATATGATGACATCACAAAAAATGAACCTTATTGATTTTTGTGTTGTGTGTGTGTGTGTGTGTGTGTGGTGTGTGTGTTGTGTGGTGAGTGCACACGCGCGCGCACTGTGCCACATGCTTCATCTGTGTGTGTGTGTGTGTGTGTGTGTGTGTGTGGTGTGTGTGTGTGTGTGTGTGTGTGTGGTGGGGTGTTGTGTGTGTGTGTGTGTGTGTGTGTGTTGAGTGCGCACGCGCGCGCACTGTGCCACATGCTTTATCTGTGTCAATAGATCATAATTCAAATGTTTAATTATAGATATATATAACTTCCTGTACTTTCATTTAATGCTGGCAAGGAAGAACTGGAATTGTTTATAATTTCAGATTTTAATTAAATTACTTAAGTACACACTTTGGGGAGGCTCTTGCAGTATCCCTCTTTCAGAATACAATACAATACAATATTTTATTTGTATAGCGCAAAATCTTGATAAAATCAAATCTAAGCGCTAAAACAGACACACACGCACGCATGCACACACACGCACGCACGCACGCACGCACGCACACACACACACACACACACACACACACACTCACGCACACACGGCTATAAATGGGGAGACAGAATAAAACAATGGAAAATTATAGAGAGCATATTATGTGTGTGTGTGTGTGAGTGTGTGCGTGTGCACGTGTGTGAGTGCGTGCGTGTGTGTGTGCGTGTATGTGTGTGTTGTGTGTGTGTGTGTGTGTGCGTCGTGCGTGCATTTGCATAAGTGTGTATCAGTGCGTGTGTGCAACTTGTCGTGTGGGAATGTATTATGAAACGAGAGCGCGAGAGAGGGGGAGAGAAGGAAAAGAGAGAGAAAGAGAGAGGGAAGAGAAGGAAAAGAGAGAGAAAGAGAGAGGGGAGAGAAGGAAAAGAGAGAAAGAGAGAGGGGAGAGAAGGAAAAGAGAGAAAGAGAGAGGGGAAGAGAAGGAAAAGAGAGAGAAAGAGCAAGGGTGAGAAGGAAAGAAGGAAAAGAGAGAGAAAGAGAGAGGGGTGAGAAGGAAAAGAGCGAGAAAAAGAGAGGGAAGAGAAGGAAAAGAGAGAGAGAGGAAAAGCGCGAGGTAAAGGGGGAGAGAGAGAGAGAGGAGAGAGAGAGAGAGAGAGAAGAGAGAGAGAGAGAAGGAGACAGAGAAGAGAGAGAAAGAGAGAAAGAGAAAGAGGGAGAGAGAGAGAAAGAGACGGAGAGAGAGTCAATAAAATTGTGTGCACGTGCGTGTATGTCTGTGTGTGTGCCTGTCTGTGCGTGTCTCCGTGTGTGTCTATGTATGTGTGTGCGTGTGTGTGCGTACGTGCGAGAGAAAGAGAGAGAGATAGAGATGGACATGGCGATAGATAGATAGATAAATAGATAGATGGGGAGAGAGAGAGAGAGAGAGAGGAAGAGAGAGAGAAAGAAAGTGTGTGTGTGTGTGCGTGCGTGCGTGCGTGCGTGCGAGCGTGTGCGCGTGCGCATGCACGTTTTGTGTGTGTGTGTGAGTGTGTGCTTGTGTGTGTGTATGTGTGTGTGTGTGTGTATGCGTACGTGCGTGCGTGCGTGTGTGTGTTGTGTGTGTTGTGTGTTGTGTGTGTGTGTGTGTTTGATGTGAATATGTGTGCGTCTTTTTACACTTATGCATACCCTTGAGTGCGTGCCCGTGCGTGTAGAATGATTGTACGTGCGTGTGAATATACGCCAGCTCGCGTGTATTCGAAATTCAACTAGGGGGAAGGACTCTCAAGTGAATGAGACGGAGAAATTAGCGCTCCAAACAAATATTTGTTTACAACAAAGAGAATGTGGGTCATCCACGTTACCGAGATTGCTTTTTGGCCATTTTGATATTTCATGTTTTCGTCAAAGATCGAATGAACCTCCCAATCTTTGCACTGCCATTGTGCTGGTTTTGAATAACGCTTATGTAAATTTAGAAAGAAAGTTGTAGCCGATAGATTGAGGTAAATACTGAAAATTTTCAAATATAATTTTGGAAAATGATTTCTCATTCATCTTATGTGGAATAGGTTATAACTTACAAATGAAATGACCTCTCTGTCTGTGTCTCTGTCTGTCTGTCTCTCTCTCTCACTTTCTCTCCCTCTCTTTCTCTCTCTCCCTATCTCTTTCTCTCTCCTACACTCTGTCCCTCCCTTCCTCTCTCTCTCTATATCTCGTTCTCTTTGTCTCTCTC
>CM060314.1:31189114-31196614 GCA_030674185.1 Monoplex corrugatus
TACAGACAGAGAAGGAGGGAGACAGACAAACACGAAAAAAAAAAAAAACGAGAGAGAGATAGAGACAGACAGACAGAAGAGAGAGGCAGATAGACAGACAGAAAGACAAAGGCAGAGCCGTAGAGAGAGAGAGAGAGAACAGTACATCTCAACAAATATGGTAGAAAGAAACTCTAGGGAGAGCTAGACAACAGAAGGTCTTCAGAGAAGTAACCCCCTTTAGACAAGTGTTTCGACCCTGAACTCCTTACACTCTCGGGGCCGGGCCACATCCAGGTCATGCACTCCTGGATGCCCTTCTGCTGTTGTCTATTTTTTTTTTTTTTTTTTTCCCCACGCCGGGGAGCGAACCTGGGCGATTTACTGGGCGATTCTTGGCTTCAGAACTGCGGTACGCGGTTTTACCAATGTGCTAACGGGGCACACATCATCTGTAGGGAATTTAATCCTTATGAAGTTCATTTTTGGTTCCTCCTTGCCCAGATCCAGCTTGAGCTCCTTTCTGCTGCCTCTGCCATCGCTTTAAGGGCTCTAGTCCTCTTCTTCCCAGAAATGGCGAGTTGTTTCATGAGATCATAAGCGGAGGTGCCCACAAACCCTCTTGCCCCGACCTCTATGGCGAAGATTTTGACCCGCAGACTTGCTTTCTTCAGGGTGCTGGCAAGACCGGCGTATTTTTCGGTCTTGTAGATATGTGCTTCTTCCATTCTGCTTTCGTATGGCACAGTGAGTTCTATCAGAATCACTTGTTTCGAGGAGTCAGAGTGGAGAGCGATGTCTGGTCTCATGCCTGTCTTGCTGATGACATCTGGGTAATTTCTCCACTCTGGGAGGTCTGCTGTACACTCCCAGTCGACTGCTCCATCAAGAAGACTCTTTGGCAATGTGCTGGTTGTCATAGCAATTTCGGGCCAGACCTGTTTCCCTCCTGCTTTGTAGAACGTTGTCATAGCAATTGGTGCGTTTGGGGTCATGGTTTTTTCGCTAACCACGTCTGTGATCACTTTCAGAACTTGGTTGTGCCTCCATGTATACCTTCCTTGGGCTAGCGCTACTTTGCAAGAGCTTAGGACATGTTCCACTGTTTGTTTCTTCTGACAGAGCGGACATGCTGGGTCATCTGATTTCCATTCCCCCATTTCACTAAGTTTGCATTCGAGGGGAGCAGGTTATATACAGATCTGAGGAGGAAGCTTATCCTTAGAGGAGCCATGTGCCACATATCGTTCCAGCTGAGACTTCTTTGGAGTGCACTGTCCCATGTTGTCCATTGCCCCTGTTGACCTTGCTGGACTGCCTTCTGCACTCTTTTGACATCTTCTTCTTTCTTCAACTCCTGTATGATCATGTCTCTTTTTTCCTTCCCTTTGGCTTTGGACCACCACTGCATTTTTGTTGCTCCCAGTCCCTGTCTGTTAGTTTGCGTGTGTCCAATTATTTCTTTGATGCTGAGGTTTCTCTTGGCATTGTTTACAGCCTCTTGGACTTTCCATTTTTTGCCAGTTCTCAGCTTTGGCTGAACTGATCTCACGATATTGTCTTTCGATTCCTCCAGCATGCTCAACAATCTTGCTTTTCCAACTTTGTATTCCTCCACTATGGATTTGAGAGGTAGCTTCAGCATTGCTTGACGACAGTAGAATGCAACATCAGTGAGACCAGGTGGGACACCGAGCCATTTTCTTGTGTATTTGTTGATTTTGGCTTCCATTGCTTCCACTGTGCTGGTGCAAATGTCATAGATTAGCAGTGGCCACAGCAGCTTTGGTATCAGCATGAACTGTAGACACCAGACTTTGTATTTGCCTGGCAGTCCGCAGTTATCTATTTTCTTCAGGCCTTTTCTGCTGTTTGCTTGGTTTCACATCCCCTTTGTGTGTCTTTCTGGGAGTCATCATACCATCTTCCGAGACTTTTTACTGGCTCTTCTGTGACAGTGGGGATGGCTTGGTTGGCTACCATGAATTTGACTGAATCTGCCACTTTTCCTTTTCGCAGTGAGAGACTTCGGGATTTCTTTGGTTTGAACCTCATTCTTGAAGAGGCCACCAGCTCATCCAGCTGCTTTAAGATTTGGTGTGTCTCTTCCTCATCCGTGGACAAGACTGTTGTGTCATCCATGAAAGCTTTCAGAGGAGGCATCTGGTATCCATCTCCCAGATTCACTGGACCTGAACTCTTCATTGCAGCTTTCAAGATGACTTCCATTGCCAACACGAACAGTATGGGAGAGATTGCACAGCCCATTGCAATGCCCACCTCTAGGTCTATCCAGTCCGTGGTGTATTCTTTGGTAGAGAACCGCATTGAGAACCCTTGGAAATACTTCCTCAGCATTGTTCGGATGTTTTCTGGGATGTGGTACATTTCAAGAGCCAGCTGGATCATATCGTGTGGAACTGATCCATATGCATTCGCCAGATCAAGCCAAACTACGTCAATGTCTCTCTTCTCTGTTCTTGCTTTTTGGATGGCATCCCAAATCAACGTGGCATGTTCCAAGCATCCAGGCATTCCTGGTATGCCTCCCTTTTGAACTGACATATCCAGATACTTGTTTTCAGTCAGGTATTTTGTCAATCTTGCTGCCATAACAGAGAAGAAGATTTTCCCCTCGACGTTCAGAAGTGATATTGGCCTGAACTGGTTGATGCTGCTGGAGTTCTGCTCCTTCGGAATGTACACTCCCTCAGCTCTCATCCATTGGTCGCTGATCTTCTGGTTCCTCCATGCTGATCAATCATCTTGTGGAGCCACTCGAGCACTTTTGGGCATTTCTTGTAGAGCAGGTATGGTATTCCGTTTGGCCCCGGTGCTGACTTGGCTCTGGCTTTCTTTACTACGTTCTTCACTTCATCCAATGTTGGTGGTTTGTTATTGAATTTTCCTTCTGGCGCTGCAGGCCAGACCAGATTCTGGATTTCAAGTGGTGCCTCGCGCTGAGAATCGGAATATGTTTCCCTGAGATGCTGCTCTAGGGTTTCCTTGCCCACTGTGAGAGTCCCTGATTTGGGTTGTTCAAACAGCTTTCTTGCAAAGTCAAAGGGATCTTTGAAGAAACGATCTTGAGTCTTCTTCTTTTGCTCTTTCTTCGCCTTGCTGATTCCACTTTGCTGAGAGCATTGTGTTTGGCTTTCAGATCTTTCCAGAGTTCCAGGAGCCCTTGCTTCTCGAATTCTGAGGCAGTTTTCATTCGCTCTTTAAGCTTCCTTTTCTCCCTCCGGATGCTCTCCATCTGTTGCTGTCTTCTGGATTTCTGGGGAGGCGTTTTTGTCTTTGGCTGCTTCACTCCATAAGTGTCCCTGCAGATAGAGTATATGATGTTTCCGTATGTGTCAAGTTTGTGTTCCAGCGTACTGTTCCCTATTAGCGCATTCAGCTTAAGGACAAGTTCCTCATCTAATTTCTCCCATTGTTCTTTTGCACCGGCAGGCGGCAAATTGAGTTTTTCACGTTTGGCGTTAAGAGCTTGTGCAAAATCCGCACCAGAACCATCAGCGTGGATGTCCTTGGCACTATGGTTTAGTTCCTGGCCTTGGTCATCCAACGTCTCACCTGCTATCGCAGTGCGCTGCTGCTGGTTCGTATGAGTCTTCAAACAGCCCATTTTTGTCCTGTGGATCTTCATGCCGCGTTTGGTGGTGAATCTCCTTCCACACGCACACGGAAATTCCATCTGGTCATTAATCATGATCCGTTGTGCGTTTCCAGTCGTGATGGAGTCAGTGCCGATGGATTCATCATTCTCTCCCCTTTCGGTGAATCCTGGGAGCATCTTTCATCAAATATGTTACTCCACAACACAGCTGAACCAAATTCTGACATATTCCTATCGCTGGGATGATGTATCTACAAGGGCTATTTTGAAAATCCTCAAACGCTCTAAACATGGCCATCCACACCTAAGATAATCGCAGTTCTTCTTCAACCAACTTACATAAAATTTGCACAAGATACTAACAAATTCAAGAATTTTTTGGACGAAATTCCAAAATTCAAAGAACTTTTCATCGATTGTGATGATTAACAAGTATAATGCTACCAATTTTGAAGAACAAGGTCTCCCAACAGTGTAAAAATCGCTACTCACAGTTCCGTAGCTTTCGATGGCGTTCTCGCCATCTTCGTCAGCGCTCTAATGCTGTCTGCGTGAATCTCTACTCAGATCTCGCGAACATGGGATGAACCCAGTTCACGAGATCGAATCAGAGAATGGTACACCGGGGGCAGGGTGTAACGGCCCCGGTCCCTGTTGAGCGGGGGGTTGGTGGCTGCGATGTAGATGGCCTCCTTGACTCCTCGCTGGAACCACTTATTTTCTCTGTCCAGGATGTTGACATTGTCCGCACTGAATTGATGTTTTTCGGCGTGTAGGTGAGCTCCTACTGGAGAAGAGTCCCTCTTGTGTTCTGTTAGTCTCTTCTGAAGGGGGCGTTCAGTTTCACCGACATAATGTTGGTTACAGTCCTGGCAGTCTATTCTGTATATAATGCCAGCTTTGTCGAGTTTGCTGGTTTTGTCCTTGGGGGTGACCAGCTGGCTGCGTATGGTGTTGGAAGGTTTGGAATGTACAGCCACCCCCAGTTTTCTGATCTTTCTGGACAGAGCGTCACTCACACCTCCTACGTATGGGATGGTGATGTGTCCCTTGCGCTGGTGTTGTTTCACTGGCTGTTGGGATGCGGTGTTGGATTTCCTGCCTCCCGGGCTGTTCCAGGCCCACTTTTTGTAGCCCGAGATGGTGAGCACTTTTTTCAGGTGGTTTGTCTCCTTGTCTTTTGCCTCTTGGGTACTGCATATGGTGTTAGCTCTGTGGGTAAGGGTTCGAATCACTCCCAGTTTGTGTTCAAGGGGCTGGTGGCTGTCGAACTGTAAATATTGGTCCGTATGAGTTGGTTTACGGTAGACCGAGAAGGATAGAATGCCATCAGTTCTGGTGATGAGGGTGTCCAGCATGGCTATGGAGTTGTTCTGTTCCACTTCCCTCGTGAATTTGATGGCTGGGTGTTGGTTGTTCAGATGTTCTGTGAACTGTTCGACCAGTTGCTGGGGGAGGATAGTCATGGTGTCGTCTACGTAGCGCCCCCAGTATCGTGGTGGGGAGTGGAAAGAAGCCAATGCTTTCTCTTCAAAATCCTCCATGAACAGGTTGGCTACTATTGGGCTTACTGGGGAGCCCATGGCTGCTCCTTCTTTTTGTTGGTAGAATTCACCTTGGAAGGTGAAGTAGGTGGTGGTGAGGCAGCAGGACAAGAGTTCACATACGTCGTCCACTGTGAGAGATGTACGTTGGTGGAGGGTTTGGTCGTTTTGTAACCTTCGGCGTATGATCTCTATGCTTTCTTTCACTGGTACGCTGGTAAATAGGGCAGAGACATCATATGACACAAGGAGTTCATCATGAGCGAGGGTGTAGTTACTCAGTTTTTCCACTAGGTCAGCACTGTTGTGGATGTGATGATCTGTGTGTCCTACGAGAGGTGATAGGATGTCCGCCACAAATCTAGCCGTCTCATACATGATGGAACCTCTGGATGCGACTATGGGACGGAGGGGGACTTCTTTCTTGTGGACTTTGGGTAGACCATAGAACTTGGGGACGTCGGACACAGTTGGGTATAATTTCCTGTACTGTTCTAATGACAGGCGGTCCGTCTCTTTCAGGCGTTTCAGTGTGTCTTTCAGTTTGTTGGAAAACTTGGAAGTAGGATCTTTCTTGAGGCGTTCATTATTATGTTGTAGTATCTTCCAGAAGTTTGCTTGCCTTCTCATAGTACATGGGTCTAGGCATGATGACTGTGGCACGACCTTTGTCAGCTGGTAGGATCATCGTGGCGTGTTCGTTCTTTAAATCCGCCAGAGCCCGTCTTTGGTCCGGTGTTAAGTTGGATTTCGGTAGTTTGGCCTGTTTCATGATTCTGACACAGTCTGATCTTAAGTGTGTGGCTTCTTCTGAATTAAGGCCAATATACCTGCAAGCTGTTTCAATGCTTGTGATGAGGTCTACCACTGGAAGCTTGTTAGGGGCTACGGCGAAATTTAGTCCTTTCTCTAGTACTTCCTGTTCAGGTTTAGTGAGTTGGCGATCTGATAGATTGATCACCCACCTCTCTTTGGTCTTTCTTTTTGTTTCTTCCGGTACAGGTGTAATCTCGCTTTTGTCATTCTGTTGTCTCCTGTTGTTTTTTGGTGCTAGAAGTTCGAATTTCTTTCGATGGCGTTGGCGTACTTTGTCCCATTCTATTCGTCGTGTGTTGTTTAGCCACTCTTTGATTTCGGAGAGCATAGCATCTGGTAGTGTGCTAGAGCTCAGTCTTTCCTCGAGGTCTTGGATTTTCCCTTCCAGACAAGTGATGCGGGTGTTGATTTGCTTGATGCGTTCGTTCATGAGTGCTCGTTGTGCCTGATTGATGATATTATTTGCTGCTGTTCCTTTCATCGGAGTTTTGATTTTTAGGCTGGTGGGAAAGACGCCGTGATGTTTGCAGTGCAGTGTGAAGTGTAGATGGTTCCTGAACTTCGCTAGGGAGCGGTGTAATTTCTCTGATTCACGAAAGGTAGTGATGATCGTCCGATCGTAATCGCGAATGAGACGTAGGGGAAGTTTCAACAGTTGGGGGGTAGACATAATGCTACCGATTAACAAGTAGATCACTCATAAGGAAGATTAGGAAAAGACAAGCAACATTTATAGGCCATTTTATGAGGAAGGGGATTTGGAGCACCTGGTCACAACGGGAAAGCTGGAGGGAAAGAGAGCACCAGGTAGACCCAGGGAGAGAATGCTGGACGGACTTGCAGAGTGGCTGGGGATGAAGAGGGTGGGGGAGATGCTGGGGGCAATGAGAGATAGAAATGGTTGGAAGTCCATGGTCGCCAACGCCATGCGGCAGGGCACCTGATGATGATGATGATGATGATGATTAATTTAAAGGCCTGATTAGGCTTATGCAAACAAAAAGAAAATGCGCATTTTAACACCTGTATTAGAAATAGTTGAGAAAGAGTGGACGTAAATAGGCCGCAAGGCCTAGGCCATTGAAAGCCAGTCCCTATTACTACTACTACTACTACTACTACCACTAACCAACTCCAGCCTAGCGCACAGATTGACGTCATCAATAACAAGTGACGAAAAAGCTTGTTTGACGTCAAAAAGCAAAAAGAAGAAAAATGTTTGCGAACGTCGTCGTGTGACCACACGCCAAAATCACCTCGAGCAAATTTACTCTGATTTCCACCCACGGACTAAGATGGTCTCTTTGTTCACCTTTTAGTAAGTTTGCTTGGGCTATCATTTTCAGTTTGGTCTCGATGATGATCAACTAACTTGCAATGTATATAATTTTTGCAGACTGTGTTTGGTTCCTGGAGAAATTGGTGACATGAATTACGGTAATCCTTTAGTGAAGCTCGTTGGAATATGTCAGTTCTGTGAAAAGGAGGAGGGGTACAGGGATAGGGTGGGTGGGAGAGACAGAGAGAGAGAGAGAGACAGAC
>CM060314.1:31214114-31231614 GCA_030674185.1 Monoplex corrugatus
CTAGCTATGTAAATACAAGCTAATACCTAAATATGATTACTCTCTGCAGGCTCGATCGGCTGCCGAAGCTGTGAATACAAGATCTGATATCATCCAGTTGCACGGAAGTTCCGAAATATGATATTAGGACTGTTCTGAACTGTTTGATTATGGATTTAGCTACAGCCTTGCTACATGGAACAGAGGTTTGCTTGCTTTAATGTTAAGTCCTAAGTGCCTCACGTTTTTTTTTTTTTCGTTTTTTTTTAACAGTTTTGTTGTTTTGTTTGTGGTGGCTTCAAATCAAATGGAGGGCAAGAGGCGACAAGGAAGACCGTCGACTTCCCATGCAGAGAACACAGCCACGCTGCCAAAAGATGAAATCTGCAGAAGGACTGTAGACACAAGCGGATGGAGACAGCTGACGGGGTATGCATCAGCGGCTACCATCAAGAATGATGCCGAAGACAGGTGACAGGTGACAGGTGACAGCTTCAAATCTATATACTAACAATTATGTTGTTTTTTTTTCATTGTCTTCCTCAAAGGTTTCTCTTTTGTTCGTTTTGTATTTAAATTTTAGACTGGAGAGTTTATTCTGCCGAGTGAAACGTGTATTTTTGTCCCATTTTAAACTGGAGAGTTTATTCTGCCGAGTGAAATGTGTATTTTTGTCCCAGAGGTCACAGATTACAAGTCACAGGTCACAATATTAAATATTCTCTTCTCATAGTTCTTTTTTTTTTCTTCAAATGTTTACCAAAGTTAATTTGAACCTTGAAACAGCATAACTGGAAACTTCAGCTGAAATTTCCGAACACAAATATTGAAATACAAAACACGATTTTTTTCTGTATGTGAAAACGAGACAGTCTTGATGGAGGCAGACACACAAGATCATTGATAAAGAAGATCAGGAAAAGACAAGCAACATTTATAGGCCATTTTATGAGGAAAGGGGAACTAGAGCACCTGGCCACAACAGGAAAGCTGGAGGGAAAGAGAACACCAGGTAGACCCAGAGAGAAAATATTGGACGGACTTGCAGGGTGGCTGAGGACAGAGAGGATGGAAGATGTACTTGCAGCGACAAGGGATAGATTCGTGTGGAGTACCCATGACTGCCAACGCCATGCAGCAGGGAACATAACGATGATGATGATGATGTGATGTTTTGTTTAGAGGTCAAGCCTTACTTATTTGGAGGGTTTTCTGTTCCCCACCCGAGTAATTTTACATTTATTGGCTGCGCGGTCACAACCCTTATAATGTCCGAGTTTGGGGCTGAAACAAACTTAGAAAAGACGAGCTTTGTGCATGTACACTCAGAAACTAAACAAGCTATGCTAACCGATATCCTCCCTTTAAGAAGTACAAGTGCACAGTCGGTACAGTGGCGTGCATAACAGAGAGATCCGACAATAGCATCAGTATAGTCATCTCCGCCCCCCTTCTGAAATATCCAGCATCCCAGTGAGCACCAAGGCAAAACTCATCAACGCCATCTTCGTTCCAACACTCACATACCAGTGTCAGACATGGCCCTAACAAAAGCCTTAGAGAGAAATTGGTCACATGTGAAATGCGCTGCTGAGAAAAGCTGTCAACAAGACCAGACGCGACAAGATCAAGAATGAGGTGATCAGAAACATTCTCCACCATGTCGAACAACAAAGGATCAGGTGTTTGGTCACCTCACCAGAATGCCGCCCGACCAACGGCCCTACGGCATACACCACCAGATACACTGGCTGGAAAGCCAGAGGTAGACCACGGAGACGATGGAGCGACTCCGTGGCTGACACCCTGCGAGCCCATGACCTGTCACTCTATCAAGCCTCCCGCCTTGCTGCAGACAGACGTCTGTGTCTCCCCGCGACGCCGAAGGGCACAGCGGCAGATGAAAGAAGAAGAAGATAGTCATCTCCCCGCCTTGCCATTCGGTTTGTAAACACGGTAACTGTTGACTGGATCCCAATGGGACATGCGACGCATGGACAGCCCCCCTTTGTGTTAAGAAATGACTATCGATTGGCGTCGGGACCTTGGGCGGTGAGTGGCCCGAGGGTGGCGGGGCATTGGTGCTCCGGGTCCCATCCGTACCCTCGTGGTGTTTCTTGTTAACAATGGAAGATCAGTAGAGTGGCGCCTGTTTTTTTTTTTTTTAATGTCATTTTTGTTTATAGCCCAGCCGACTGTGCAGCCCCATATCAGGGCTATAACCGTTTCAAAATACACAATACTTCAACAGGATATAAAAAAAGGTAAAAATTAAGTACACATATCAATGCATTCGCGCACATGATCTAAGGGTATGCCCCTGGCGTTGACCACTCCGTCCAATTTATCGCACAGGGGATTTAAAAAAACGTACCTGAATACAAACGTAAACATAACTAAAGACACTAAAACATATATAAGAACGGGCCTAAATTACCTGAAATTGCTGCCGCATATATCATTTCCCTAGAACGAAAAATGCACTCAATACATATAGCCTATTATCACTCCTAAGAAAAAATACGTAGGACTTTATCGAACATACATAGGTGAACGGACCAGCAAGGCAGAAAATGATAAGAAGAAATGACAGAAAGCAAAGGAGGAAGAAAGAAACAATTTAGTGACAGAAAAGAGGAAATTTCTAGCACAGAATTTCCAGAAGGTGGGGATACGATTTACACAGAAAGAGCCCCCGGCATCCCAACGGGAGGGGGGGGGGGGGGGGATGGCGCCTGAATCTGAATCTGCGACAATCCGACAATAGCATTGGTATCTCACAATGCAACCAACATCTTCTAAGGCTTCTTTGACCAACATTCAAAACGCTAGTCCTCATATGAGAGTGCTAGGACTTTAATCCTTTGACTCCCACACTCTATCTGCCAACTGCAAAAAACGTAACCCTTTGACTCCCTCACCCTATCCAACAGATTTTTGCAGGAAGCTTGTGGATAGCGTGAGAGTCAAACGGTTACGTTTTTGCTTTGCTGGCATGGTTGACAATGCAGCAAGATGGTGGATTGGGTGCGGGAGTCAAAGGGTTAAATATTGCGAAACGAAACCCTCCAAGGAAAGTTTCACCGATGAACAGACTTAGCCGTTGGCTGACCTGTATGCAACACGATGTAAATCTGAACTGAACTGCGAGATTTCTCGCCCAAGGAAATTCGGGCAGCCTGGCCCCCCGACCAGTCCGGAATCGGTCTAAAATGCAAAAAAAGCATGCTCACTCCATTCTGGACTTTTCTTGCAGGTTTTCCACGTGTTTCATCGCCTAATCGATAGCGTCATCGTACCACGTGTTTCCACGTAACAACACTTTACTAAACTGTTCGTTGAGTTTAGAAACGCTTGTCATTTCTTACTATGGGCTGGGAGCCGAAAAGTCGGAAAAGAGACAGACGGAAATCCAATGGCTTTCTTGACTGGTAAAATGTCAATATTATTAACACCGTAGAAGGTTCGAGGGTGTCATTTGGGAACGTTAATGGCGGTAATGGGACTACTTTGGCTGCGCCGTTTTCATAAGGTAAGTAAATTTTAAAAGTGGGCCGACTACTTTCAAGTTTGTTTTTTAAGATGACATCTCCACGTTCGGAATACATGCTATAATATATGCTCAGATGCTACGGCTGTCAGTCTCACAAAAAGTAACAAGTGGGATAGAAAATGAGGCAGTTTGTTCAAGAAGGGTTTATCGCCTTGGGGCATTTCCTTATGCGCACCACCCGATTCTGTCGATAAGTTTGTGGCAGAGTACTTGAGCTTGTGGGAAACCAGTTTCGCTAATAAGGTCTTGAAATAGGGAAGGGTGTGGGCTGGTGGATTGGGGATGGGTTTTTTGCTCGGAACTTAATGAGTACAACAGTAAGCTGTCACTGTCAACGTGTTTGAAGCATTAACTTGAGATGGGGAGCAAGGTGGCAAGTTCTATATATTGCTGGCCGGGATTGAATTCAAGACACCAGGTGACGGTTGTCAGTAAAGCCATACAGCCGTCTGTCAATCAACCGAAGTTCGAACCCACAAATCGTTAGATGGTCTAACATTACGTTTGTGTCCCCCTGTGCCAGTGGGGATGCCGGGGGCTCTTTCAGTATAAATAGTATCCCCACCTTCTGGACATTCTGTGTTTGAAATGTCCTTTCTTTGTTTCTTCTGTCTTTGTTTCTGCCTTGTTCCTATCCTTTGTCATTTATGATTATCATGTTCTGCCTTGCTGGTACATTCGTCTGTATGTGTTCGATAAAGTCTTACGTAGTTTTCTCTTAGGATTTATTATTGGGTATATGTATTAAGTACATTTTTGGCTCTGGGGAAATGAGATCTGCAGAAGAAATTTCTGGTAATTTAGGCCTATTTTATGCTTTAGTGCCATGTCCTTGGTTGTGCTTAAAATTGTATTCAGGTATGTTTTTTTCAAATCCCTTGTGCGATGAATTGGACGGAGTGCTCAACGCCAGGGGCGTCTCTTAGGTTATGTGCGCGAATGCATTGATATGGGTAATTTTCTTTTCCTTTTTTTTCCTGTTGAAGCTTGGGCCAGCTTCCGTTTGTGAAATACCATTCGCTGCTTATGGCGGTACGAGGTAAACCTAATGAGGACTGGCCTCAGAGCGTTCGGACCTGTGGGCTTTGGACCGACCCAATGAGAGCGATCTATTATGTCCTCCACGAGTGCAACATCAATCGCCTTGGCGACTGCCAAGATGACTTTATCCGTATTCTCATCAGCCTCCTCGGGGATGCCTGACAGTCTCAGGTTGTTTCGGCGGCCATACTGCTCAAGGTCGTCTATCTTTTCTCTGAGCTGAGAGATTTCTCTGTCCTTTGCAAGATGATCTCCTTCAATTCACTTATCTCTTTTTTCAAAGTATCCGAGAATTCAGCAGCCACTACTTTGCTGATTATCTCCACCACGTCAGGTGGTTGCGAAATTCACTTTTCAAGTCAAGACTAGACATTGTAGAAAGATTTCTTGTATTCGTGTTCTCTAGTCCAACACAGAAAACAACTGAAATACACTTGTAAGACGCAGTCAGATATTACTTCTCAATGCACACAATGTGATGAAATATACTTACAGATAGATACTATTTTCCATTGAACGCTGAAAGAATACTTGCACAAATCTATGGGATGCTGTCCAACTTATGCTGCACGCTGTCGCCATTGTGCGCCACACGAAGACTCGCACTCGTGTTCTCAGGGAGCACAATGTCCATCTCCAGCAGGAAGTTGGTATTTACCCATAGCTGGCGTTCATAATGAAAGATGAAGTTAGAACAGCACCGACAAAGATGAAACTGGGAAAAGCCCAAGGACTAGACCATAATTATTACTACAGAAACGATTTGAGGTCCTAGATCTGTAGATTTCGGTATTGAAACGGTAAGTCCTCCTAAATGAAATGTCTTTTTGAGAATGGCCCATTAGCTCAGCCACAACACAGCTTGCTACGCCACTTATGTTCTGAGTTGGGGTTGTGAGAATACTCGTAATCCAAATGGACACTCTCGCTCCATTTCAGGGACGCTGTCCAACTTCTGCTGCACGCTGCGCCATTGTCGTGCGCCACACGAAGACTCGTACTCGTGTTCTCGGGGAGCATAATGTCCATCTCCAGCAGGAAGTTACTGCCGAAATGGAAGGCGTAGTGTGTGTGTGTGTGTGTGTGTGTGTGTGTGTGTGTGTGTGTGTGTGTGTGTGTGTGTGTGTGTGTGTGTGTGTGTGTGTGTGTGTGTGTGTGTGTGTGTGTGTGTGTGTGCACAGTTATTGAGCAGCTATTATTCTCGCGGGTTAAAAAAAATTAAAAAAAACAAACACGGAAATTTTAAGTTGAAGTATTGTGCATGATTTGAAACGGCTATAGCACTGATATGGCTCCACATAATCGGCTGGGCTTCAAACAAAACCAACAGTAACAGTGCAGCAACAGGGGTTGTTGACACATGCATACACACACACACACACACACACACACACACACACACACACACACACACACACACACACACACACACACACACACACACACACTCTCACGCACTCACAACACACACACACACACACACACACACACACACACACACCACACACACGCACTCTCACGCACTCACACACAACACAACCACACACACACACACACACACACCACACACACCTCACCTCCACACACACACACACACACACACACACAACACACACACACACACACACACACACACACACACACACACACACACACCACCACCACTCACACACACAACCCCAACACACACACCACCATCACACACACCACACACACACACACACCACACACACAACACACACCACACACTCCACCCCTCGTCTTCCTGTGGTTTCCTTGACCTGTTCATTCGTTTCAGTGTAAAGACAAACGGAGATGACAGTCGGTGTTTTCGTCACTGAACCACGTCTAATTGAAACGCATTAACTCTTTGACTCCCGCACCCTGTCCAACATCCTGTATTTGTCAGCCATGCCAGCAAAAAAAACAAACTTAACCCTTTGACTACCTCGCTCCATCCATCAGCTTCCTGCAGGAAGTTGGTGGATAGGTGAGGGAGTCAAAGAGTTAAGTTTTTGTAGATAGTGGATAGGGTGCGTGAGGCACAAGGTTTTAAAAATGGCCTCTCCTAATTCGCGTATGAACCTGACACTAGCTTCCGATTCATCATCAGACTTGTTATGCAGGGACTGGGTGTTGCTGGATGGTGATAACAGGGTGGCAGGGCTTGTACTGTCGTCGTCAACAGACAGATAACAAAACTTTAACAAATCCAAACTAGCCTGAAAGAAATTCTCCCATCTGCTGCAGGAAACCGTAAAGAAAGACAGTTATGTAGGTTCGCACGGGTCACAACCCTACACTCATTCGTACCTTTAAAAAAAAAAAGAGGCAGCACCGTGGTGCATACCCTGCGACGGGCCGTTGAGCATCAGACCGTGGCCTTCGCGAAGGCCACGATCAGACACCTCCTCCTTGATTGCTGGGACTTGTACGATGTGAGACAAAAAACCTTTTTCCGAGACGTCCCTCCTGATGCAATTTTCCAGTTTTTACAAGAGATCAATGATTTCACCCGATACGATTTTACGGCTGTTTTTCTTGAATTGCATTTTAGACTTGCGAGGTTAACGGTAAGCATGCTTTTTAACTTTTAAAATTTTTTTTTTATATTTTTTTTTATCTTAAATGGGTTGTTTTTGATGTGGTGTTAGCCCTGATATGGCTCTAGTAGTCGGCTGGGCTAAAAGCAATATGAACTGAACTTTTAACTGTTTTTATTTATTTATTTTTGTTGTTATTGTCTTAACTGGGTTGTCGTTTTTGACGTAGTGTTAGCCCTGATATGGCTCTAGTAGTCGGCTGTGCTATAAGCGGTGTGAACCGAACCGAAGTGTCGTCGAGCACTCTCCATAATGCCGCTATGACGTCCACGCTTTTTTGGTACCGCGTATGTGTCGCCATACACTTTCGTCTTGCTCAAGCTGTGGGGTCAAGGGTCATGGTGCATTTTAGGTCGAATGTCAGACAAATAATCGCGACTGTACTGAATCGTTAAAAAATAAAACACTCTTTTTCTTTCTCTCTCTCTCTCTCACTCTCTCTCTCTCTCTCTCTCTCACACACACACACACACACACACACACACACACACACACACACACACACACACACACACACACACACACACACACACACACACACACTCTGTGACGTGTGTTGACAGTAAACAGCGTGCGGATAGCAGCACGGCATGATATTCGTTTAAATGATAACTGATTGCTGTTCACTGTGATATGTTACGCCTAAATCGTGTAATTGCCGATTTCATGTAATAGGCAAAGTTTTGCCGATTTCATGAACTAGGCAAGCAAAATGCCTATACATATCACAGTGAACAGCAATCAGTCTGAGACTGCACCCTGGCTCTCTTCGTCGACACTCTGCCCCTCCTCGACACTGTCATATTGACTCACCTCACTCTGACCTTCTCCGAACTCACTCTGACTCAGCTCAATCACAAACTCATCATCTTCGACACTGTCACACTGAATCACCTCACTCACACACTGACTCATCTCACTCACACACTGATTTACCTCACTAACACTCTGGCTCATCTCAGTAGTACTCTGGCTCACCTCACTCAAACTCATGCTTATGATGCTCTCCTCACCCTGACCCTCTTCACCAGTGCCCCCCTGACTCTCCTCACCAGTGCCGCCCTGACCCTCTTCACCCTGACTAACTATTTCTAAGAACTCTTCTTCGAGAATTCCGTTGCCAATTTTCTCCAGGAACTCCACGGGGATTTCTGTTGAGAGCCCCAAGGAGGGTTTTTTGCCAAACATGAGTGTGTACGGCTCCTTCTTCGTTGCTTCACTCACAGACATTCATTTGCCATTGCACGAACCTGATTCCCAATGTCCAGTTTGGGCAACTGTTATCTCTCATCCACGCAGTGAGTTTGTCTTTCATCACCCCATTTGCCCGTTCCACAGATCCCTGTGACTGAGGGTGACGTGGTCTTCCGTTCACGAGGACAAGCTCGGGGAACATAGAAGCCAGTTCTGTGATGATTTTCGCCGTAAATTCTCTGCCATTGTCCGATTGCAGAATCTTTGGTGCCCCGAAATCAAGGAAAATCATTAACAGTTCTCTAGCAACTTCCACAGCGCATTTCGACGTCAGAGGACGGAGAATGTGAAATTTGGATAGGTGTTCCTGGTAATGAAGGATCCATTTAAACGCACCGTCCTTCATGCTCTGCATGTCAACGAGGTCTATCTGACCTCGCTGATTCAAATTCGACACAAGCACAGGACGAACCACAGTTCCCTTAGCAGTCTCTTTTCTTTTCCTTTTTTCCAGGCATCTCTCGCATTTCTCGATGTGCTTTTTTACATCCGCCATGGGAATGTTATCATAAGTGTCCTTGATTCGTTGGAGAGTTTTCTTCTTCTTGGTCACTTTTCAAAATGTCTATCACTTTCCGTTCATATTGTTCCGTCCACAACGTAGACGCAGCCATTTCTGTCTTTGCAACAGCAAATCCCAAATGACAGGGAAGTGTCACAACTGAGCTAGCAGGTCTACGGCTACCTGAAGCAAACTCAGAGTGAAAAACAACACATTTACTTGTGAGCAGTAAAATGAAGCAAACTCAGCAAAGGCTGTTCTCTCTATACCAGTAACGCAATAAACGGATCACACAGCCACAGTGACACAGTGAAGCAAACTCACCCCTTACAGTACAGGAAACACTTTGACCGGTAGTCAGGCAGTCAATGCCGTGTGTGTGTGTGTGTGTGTGTGTGTGTGTGTATGTGCGCGCGCGCGCGTGTGTGTGTGTGTGTGCTTGCGTCACCACAGAGGACAACCACTAGTGTGCTTGCGTCACCACAGCGGACAACCACTAGTCTGTACACTCTATACTTCCTTGGTGTCTTCCTTGCCTATTTCATGAAATCGGCAAAATGCATCATGAGAGTTTAACTGAGAATTTGCATTTTGCCTAGTTCATGAAATAGGCAGGTGTTTTGCCGATTTCATGAACTAGGCATTTTGCTTGCCTAGTTCATGAAATCGGCAACACTTTGCCTATTACATGAAATCGGCAATTACACGATTTAGGCGTAACGCATACATATCAAACTTAAAGAAACAGAAAAGAAATCAGTCATTTTTCAAACTCACACACACCCACACAAAGTCAATTACATATATCACAGTAATCATATACAATTATATGTTATCACAAGGCATTTCAGAAAACTAAAATTATGGAAAATGAGTGCAGTGCATGACTCCGGTGGGTAAAACAGAACATTTTTCATACTCTGTTCAAATGACACTACACAGCAGCGTACAATGATAGTTATCTGTCCATGTGATCATGGCAAAACACAAACACTTCTTCTGCTGTCCCTCGGCTATCATCTTTACCATGCTCAAAGTATCGTTTTGACACAGACTTACAGATAACTCGTTATTCATTATCCTTCAGCAATATTAGTGCCTCGTTCTGATGCTAATCTGCTTCTGTCATATAAACATCAAAACACAGTCCTGATATTGACTTTACATATATGTTCCCTACAAAAACCGTTCATCATAACATTTTCTCATTTTAAACTGTCTACCTGCTACTCTCAAATCATTCATTAAAACACTTCTTCATTTTAAACCCTCTATAGATAACTACCATCTCTCCATATCCTTAAACCAAACATATGGGCAGATATTCAAGAAAAAATTATCTAGACACAATTTCAGAACATTTCTCCATCTTAATCTTAGACAAATGGTACCAAGTCACACCCAAAGCAGTCAAGGGTGGAGGTTCCAGTAAACCTGATCATCCAGGGACGTAATTTTACAGCATTTCTTTCGTAATCTTAGACACGTTGTATGAAGTGACACCCATAACTGTCATGGTTTGATGACGACCAAGCAAGGCAGACAGGTGTTGGTTATTAAAACTGGTCATTGAATTCCTGCACATTGAGACGGCCGCTCTTTGCGTATGTGATAGCACCCCACAGGTCGTAGATTAAGCTGTCAGCAAAGCCAAAATCCTGCAGGTCTGAGTTGTCCATGCCTTCAGTAAAGTCGTGAGGGTTCTCTGCCTTGCTTCCAATCTCCCAGATGGTTTGGGCAAGTTCTGTGTCATTGATGGCCATGTAGCTTTCCAGCAGTCCGTTGATTTTGTCCACAGCAACATTCACCACATCATCCGGAATTTCCAACGTAGCAGCGGGCCCTTTGGAACGTAACCTCAGTCTGTTTGCCAGAACCAATTTTTCCTACCTCTTTTATTTCACCAATATTCGAAAATCCAGACTTCATGGGTTCAACTGTTCGCAACAAGAAGGTGGTTCCTTTGGGAATCTTTCAACTTCTTGGCCACTTCGAAGTGCCGGCAACCCACCAGCGACTCTCCATCAATTTTCTCTGTATGGTCGCCCACTGCCAGAGCTCTGCTTTGGCCATAATGCTGTCTTCCTTGATTCGCTTGATGAAGGCATAGCCAGCCCCATTGTCTGTGATGGTTAAGCCAAGGGCATCCTCAGATTTTGTGACCTCCATTTCTTTAGGCCGACCTTTTATGTGTGCAAATACAAAGTCTTCCAAACCTGTCTGTCCCCCAAGCAGCCGGTTCATGTCGATGTTGTGCGTGTTGAGGGTGCAGAACAGGATTTCTTCCACGGGCAGGTCAAAGCAGTCGGCGATTTTCCGTGACGTTGGTGAATCCAAAGATGATTCCTGTAGGACTGCCATGAGCCTGCTGACAGTGAAACACCAAGCGGGATTTTTGTGGTTGTGGTGGAGTTGACGGCTGAATTTTACGGTTTGTCGTACCATCATTCGCCTCAGTCGTCGCAGGGCTGTCGTTTGGGTGTCGCTTCACCACCGCCACCGTTCTGTGGAGTGGCAGGGAAGTTGTCGCTGCCCTGTTTATTTTTGCTGCACACAATCACTAGCCAACACACTAGACGCATCACATCCGTTGTTGACACATGGCTATGGTAAAAAAAATTCTTTTTGAGAAATCAAATTTCTTAATATGTATTTATAGTAGTCAGAAAAACATGAAGCGACTTTCTAAACAGGATTTAAAGAATCAAGGAAACCTTTTATTTGCAGTAAGAACAAAACCAAAATCCATCATTATCGTGAAAGATATTTTTGTCCTTAACAATACTCCAACACATCAGGTAGCGCCTCTGCTGTTAACAATGGACAGATTCCCCAAAATACATCCACCTTGCCACACATTTCACAGAAATATACCTTCACTTTAAGTACTTAAGACCCACGACAAATATACCAGACTTTCACAAAGAGAAAGAGCCTGGCTTTTATATTACAAACTGAATTGTTAATCCTGAATGGAGGGTGCTACATTCATTAAAAAAACAGGAAAGAGGTACGAAATGCATCACAAAATAGGCAACCTGTGATGTTCCAGCAAAATAAACACCCCAATCTAGAGTAACTCTTTTTCACACAAAAAAAACCAACTCTCTCTCAAACACTTTTAATCCTTCCACCTGTCTATCAGATTCCAGCAGAGAGCTAATGGAAAGGGTGAGGGAGTTAAAGGGTTAACACAAACATACCACTCTAATCCAAACCTCTTTTCACAAACACAATGACTAGCACACACTACTTTCTGTCACTACAGCCATCACACAGTTTCTTAACCACTTCTCTATCCCTTACACAGATGTCAAATCGACAGTACACAGTTACGTAAGAAATCTGTGGCAGGAGAATTGGAATAAACAGACAGATAACAAACTCTTACAAATCCGCCCCAACCTTACAGAAATTCTCCCATCTGCTGCAGGAAACCATAAGAGACAGTGTTATGTAGATTACGCACGGGTCACACATCCTACACTGACTCGTACCTTTTGAAAAATGAAGAAGCACCATGGTGTATACCGTGTGATGAGCCATTGAGCATCCGACACCTCCTCCTCGATTGCTGGGACTTGTACGATGTGAGACAAAAAAGCACCCCACGGCACATTCCCTAAATGAGCTCTTCCGAGAAGTCCCTCATGATGCAGTATTCCAGTTTTTACAAGAGATCAATAGATTTCACTTGATGTGATTTTACGTGTTTTTCTTTACTGGCATTTTAGATTTGCAAGGTTGACGGTGAGCATGGTTTTTATCTATTTTTTATCTTAACGGGTTCTTTTCTTTTTGACGTGGTGTTAGCCCTGATATGGCTCTAGTGGTCGGCTGGGCTATAAGCAATATGAATTGAATTGAATCTTAGACAAATGATACCAAGTCACACCCAAAGCAGTCAAGGGTGGACGTTCCAATAAACCTGATCATCCAGGGACGTAATCTTACAGCATTTCTTTAGTAATCTTAGACACATTGTATCAAGTGACACCCATAACTGTCATGTTTTGATGACGACCAAGCAAGACATGTGTTGGTTATTAAAACTGCTCATTGAATTCCTGCACATTAAGACTCTTTGCGTCTGTGATAGCACCCCACAGGTCGTAGATTAAGCTGTCAGCAAAGCCAAAATCCTGCAGGTCTGAGTTGTCCATGCCTTCAGTAAAGTCGTGAGGGTTCTCTGCCTTGCTTCCAATCTTCCAGATGGTTTGGGCAAGTTCTGTGTCATTGATGGCCATGTAGCTTTCCAGCAGTCCGTTGATCTTGTCCACAGCAACATTCACCACATCATCCGGAATTTCCAACGTAGCAGCGGGCCCTTTGGAACGTAACCTCAGTCTGTTTGCCAGAACCAATTTTCCCACCTTTCTTTCCAGTGGATGGACCAATATTCGAAAATCCAGACTTCATGGGTTCAACTGTTCGCAACAAGATGGTTTTTCCTTTGGGACTCTCTTTCAACTTCTTGGCCACTTCGAAGTGCTGGCAACCCACCAGGGATTCTCCATCAATTTTCTCTGTATGGTCGCCCACTGCCACTAGCTCTGCTTAGGCCATAATGCTGTCTTCCTTGATTCGCTTGATGAAGGCATAGCCAGCCCCATTGTCTGTGATGGTTAAGCCAAAAGCATCTTCAGATTTTGTGACCTCCATTTCTTAAGCCGACCTTTGATGTGTGCGAATGTAAAGTCTTCCAAACCTATCTGTCCCCCAAGCAGCCGGTTCATGTCGATGTTGTGCGTGTTGAGGGTGCAGAACAGGATTTCCTCCATGGGCAGGTCATAGCTGTCGGCGATGTTGTGATAAAGTTCCTTGACGTTGGTGAATCCAGAGATGATTCCTGTGGGACTGCCATGAGCCTGCTGACAGTGAAACAAAGCGGGGTCTTTGTGGTTGTGATGGAGTTGACGGCTGAATGGTTTATCGTACCACCATTCGCCTCAGTCGTTGTTGCAGGGCTGTCGTTTGGGCGTGTCGCTTCACCACCGCCACCGTTCTGTGGAGTGGCAGATAAGTTGTCGCTGCCCTGTTTACTTTTGCTGAACAATCGTGGCATTTTGGGTTGTTTGTCTTCACCACTAGTTGGTCAGCGGAGACCCGAGTCCTTCCACAACGACACAGGTAATCTTTTTCACCTGTCCAGTATCCTTTCTCTCTCTACCCAAGAGGAAAGATGATATTGATGATAATAATAGTAATAATTTTTAGCATCTTTCGTATTTACCGTGGTCAGCTTCGTAAAGTCACCGTGAATTGGCCATGGCAGTTGACATTTTTTGGTGGTGGTGTGGGGAGATGTTGGAATGGGTAGTATTTTTTTCTTCTTTTTCTTGACAAATGGCTAATATTTATGAGGTGTGTGTGTGTGTGTGTGTGTGTGTGTGTGTGTGTGTGTGTGTGTGTGTGAGTGTGAGTGTGAGTGCGTGCGTGCGTGCGTATGTGTATGTGTATGTGTGTTTGTGTGTGTGTGTGCATATTCGGTGCGAGTGTTTTGTTTTTGTATTAGAGTGATTGTGCCTCCCGTGGGATGCCGGGGGCTCTTTCAATATAAATATTATCCCCACCTTGTGGAAATTCCTTTGCTTTGTCATTTCTACCTGACATTGATTTTGCCTTAATGGTCCTTTCACCTGCATGCGTTGTGTGTGATTGTGCGTGCAGGTGTTGTGTGTGTGCATGCGTGTGCGTGTTTAAGGAAAACATAATTTATTGGGATTACTGTGTGTGTGTGTGTGTGTGTGTGTGTGTGTGTGTGTGTGTGTGTGTGTGTGTGTGTGTGTGTGTGTGTGTGTGTGTGTGTGTGTATGTAAGTTAGAGTACTTTGATTGGATGGGATTAGTGTCTGCGTGTGTAAGTGTACGTGTGCGCGCGCGTTGTGTGTGTGCGTGCGTGCATGCGTTATGTGTGTGTGTGTGTGTGTGCGTGCGGGTGTTATGGGTGTGCTCGCGGGTGGTGTGTGTGTGTGTGTGTGTGTGTGTGTGTGTGTGTGTGTGTGTGTGTGTGTGTGTGTATTGGATGCGAGTGTTTTGTTTCTGGATTAGAGTGATTGTGCTCCTTCTGGGGATGCCGGGGGCTCTTTCAATATAACTAGTATCCCCACCTTCTGGAAATTCTCTGCAGAAATTTCTTCTTTTCTTTCACTCTTTGTTTCTGCCTTGTTCCTTTGCTAACAGTTTTTTTTTTTTCCTTAACGGGTTGTTCTTTCTTTTTGACGTGGTGTTAGCCCTGATGTGGCTGAAGAAGTCGGCTGGGCTATAAGCGATATGAACTGAACTGAATTCTTCCTTTGCTTTGTCATTTCTCACCTGTCACCTGTCACCTGTCGGCGTCACCGGGAACAGTGTTGGCCGCTGCACATGATGTCCTCACAAGTTGCCTCCAGCACTCTCGATCTTGGCTAAGTCTGACCACCTCCTGGAGTTTCCTGCCATTGATGTTTGTGATGTTTCTAGCAAGTGATGCAGGTGGCCGTCCTCTGTTTCTCTTTCCTTCCACTTTACCTTGGAGGACAGTGGACATCAAGTCTGTTCTCTCATTACGGATTGCGTGTCCAACATATTTCAGTCTCCTCCGTTGTATGAGTACTAGGAGCTTGCGTGTAGTACCCAACTCATTCAGTATGCTTTCATTTGAGCGCCTATCCGTCCATTTGACCCTCAGCAGTCTTCGGTAAAACCACAGCTCTGCTGCTTCCACTCGTCTTTCATCCTCTTTCTTCATTGTCCATGCCTCGCAGCCGTATAACATCACTGGCCAGACAAGACATTTTAAGAGTTTTATCTTAAGGTCTGCTGTTATGCTGTGGTCTTTCCAAATATTGTTCAATTGAACCATACTGTTCTTGGCCATTCCAATTCTCATCTTTATGTCTTTTGAGCATGTTCCATCGTGTGTCTTGACTGAACCTAAATATTTAAAGTCCTTGACATTTTCTAGAGGGACTTGGTTTAGCATGATCTGGTCCTGTCTAGTGTTATATTTGCCTGCAACATGCATAACCTTTGTCTTCTTTGAATTTAAGTCCAGCCCAGCTGCCTTTCCAACCCGGTCTACCCTGCTTAGGATCCTCCTAGAGCCTGTAATGTTGTCTGCCAGTAATCCTGTGTCATCTGCGTAGCGTAAATTTGACAGGATTCTACCACCAATATTTACTCCCATGTCTTCTATGTCTGCTTCTCTCATGATATGTTCAGTGTATATGCTGAAGAGATGTGGAGACAGGATGCAACCTTGCCTTACCCCTTTAGTGATGTTAAAAAATTTGCAGTTTTGATTATTCCATCTGATTGTTGCTTTTTGATCATTATATAATGAAGCTATGAGGGAAACCAGATGTCTTGGAAAACCCATTTTGATCATGAAGTGGAAAAGACTTTGGTGAATCACGCTATCAAACGCTTTGCTGTAGTCAATGAAAACGATGAACATCTCTTGGTCTGTGTTTCTAATCTTTTCTATCAATATCTGGAGTACAAACAGCATATCTACTGTTCCCCTGTTTTTCCTATAGCCTGCCTGACAGTCGGATAGCTCTTCCTCTACTTTTGGCTTTAACCTGTTTAAAATTATTATCAGCAGTATTTTACTGGCATGACTGATCAGTGCAATTGTTCTATAATTGTTGCAGTCTTTGACATTTCCACTCTTATGTAACATGACAAATTCTTGGAGCTTCCAGTCTGTAGGCCATTGACAAGTCTTCCATATCTTGCAGCATAAGTGATGCATTACTTTGAGTCCACCATCACCTGAGTGTTTCATCAACTCTCCAGGAATATTGTCAAGACCAGGAGACTTTCTGCATTTTAGATCTTTAATGGCAGATTCAACTTCGCTGAGCAGAGGTTCAGGTTCCATATCTCCAGGGGTCAATTCCAAATTTGGCTCTAAATTATTTTCATGGCTGTCAGGCTTGCCAAAAAGTGATGTGCCATATTCGTTCCACCTATCCAAGACATCATCTGGTTCAGTCAGTGTGTGACCATCCTTGTTGTTGATGCATTGGTTTGTTGCTTTGAAATTTATTTTTTTCACTTTTTTTATTTGTTTGAAGAGCTCCCTCGACTTCCTGTTTTCGTTGTGTTCATTGATTTTACTGCATTCTTGTGCCAGCCAATTTGCTTTGTCTCTTCTGACTTTACTTTTTATTTCCCTTTTCAGTGCTGAGTATTTTTCCCGCTCTCCCTGCTTTCGAGCTTGACTTTTCTTTTCTGCCAGATCTATCACTTCCTGACTTATGTAGGGCTTAGCTTTTTTCCTTTTCTTTTCTTTTCCTAGTTTTTCTTCAGAGATTTTGGTCAGTGTGTTTTTTATGTCTGTCCAGATTTCATCAGGATATGAGTCATTTTCATCCCAAACTTCAAGTAACTTTAATAAACGATTACTTGTTTCTATATACTAAATTCTAACGCCAGCTCAGGGTTTTCTAATTTTGATATGTCGAACTTTGGCGTCGATTTGGTTTTAGGCTTCTTCAATATTTTCATTCTTAATTTGGTTGTCACAAGAATGTGATCCGTGTCGCAGTCTGTTCCAGGCTTTGTTTTTGCATTGAGGACA
>CM060314.1:31236614-31304114 GCA_030674185.1 Monoplex corrugatus
CTGGGGTTTAAACAACAATAACAACAAAAATGATCGTGCATACGCATGAGTTCGAATGATGTGTGTGTGTGTGTGTGTGTGTGTGTGTGTGTGTGTGTGTGTGTGTGTGTGTGTGTGTGTGTGTGTGTGTGTGTGTAAGGAAAACTTTGATTGGCTGGAGCTAGTGTCTAAGTGTGTAACTCTGTGTGTGTGTGTGTGTGTGTGTGAGAGAGAGAGAGAGAGAGTTTGTGTGTGTGTGGTCTGTGTGTGTGTCTGTGTCTGAGTGTCTGTGTTCTTTACTGAGCTGGGATTAGTGTGTGCGTACGTTATGTGTGCGTGTGCACGCGCGCGTTCGCGTGCGTTTTGTGTTGTGTGCGTGCATGCGTCTTCGATGGTATAACAGTATCTGTTTCTAAAGTTTATTTTGTTGCCCTGATATGACTGCGAGGTCGGCTGGGTTATGTCATCAACAATAAGAACAACAACAAAAAGATAAGATTATAAAGATTATTACTGTTAGTGTTATGCATTAACCGCGGTCAGTTTTGTAAATTCACCGTGATTTTGTGTACACATGAGTGCGTAGTGTGTGTGTGTGTGTGTGTGTGTGTGTGTGTGTGTGTGTGTGTGTGTGTGTGTGTGTGTGTGTGTGTGTGTGTGTGTGTGTGTGTGTGTGTGTGATTTGGTGGGTTGGTGTCTGCGTGTATAAGTGCGTGTGTGCGTACACGCGCGCGTTGTATGCGTGCGTGGTGTTTAAGGAAAAGTTTAAAATTATTTTACTGGGATTAGTGTGTGTGGTGTGTGTGTGTGTAAGGAAAAGCACTTTGATTGGCTGGGATTTAGTGTCTGCGTGTGTAAGTTCTTGTGGTTGAGCATGCGCGCGGGGTTGTGTGTGTGCGTGCGTGTGCGTGTTTAAGGAAAACTTTTTAATTTACTGGGATTAGGGTGTGCGTGTGTGCGCACACGCGTTCGAGAGAGAGGAGAGAGTATGCGTGCGTGCGTGCGTGCACGCCAGGTGCCTATTGGATCTGTTCACATGGAATAACAATGTTAATGTTGCCCTGATATGACTGCAAGGTCAGCTGAGTTTTCTGAACAATAATAAGAAGACAACAAAGATGATAATGATGATAATAATAGCAATAATCTTTGCATCTTTCGTATTTACCGTGGTCAGTTTCGTAAAGTCACCGTGAATTGGCCATTGTAGTTCACATTGATTTTATTTTTTATTTTTTTGTTGGGGGGGGGGGGGGGGGGAGGACAGATGTTGGACTGGAGAGTATTTTTTTTCGTGTATTTTCTTTTTTTTGGCAAATAGTATTTCTGAGGTGTGTGTGTGTGTGTGTGTGTGTGTGTGTGTGTGTGTGTGTGTGTGTGTGTGTGTGTGTGTGTGTGTGTGTGTGTGTGTGTGTTTGTGCGTTCTGTGTTTCTCTCTGTGGTGTGTGTGTGTGTGTGTGTGTGTGCGTTCTGTGTTCTCTGTGTGTGTGTGTGTGTGTGTGTGTGTGTGTGTGTGTAAGGAAGACTGCTTTGATTGGCTGGGATGAGAGAGAGAGAGAGAGAAGAGAGAGAGAGAGAGAGAGAGAGAGAGAGAGAGAGAGAGAATGTTTGTGTATGTGTGTGCGTGCGTGCGTGTGTGTGTTTAAGAAAACTGCTTTTAAATCACTGGGATTGTTGTGTGTGTGCTCGCGCGCTTGTGTGTGTGAGCGTGCACTAGCGCGAGCGTGCCTATTTGGCACTGTTCACATGGGATAACAGTATATTTTCTTCATTAAGTTTGTTACCCTGATATGACTGCGAGGTCGGCTGGGTTTTATCAACAACAATGACAACAAATATAGATGGTGATGATAATATAGTAGTAATAATCTTTATCATACGTGTTAACCACGGCCATTTTCATAGTCACCATGAATTGACCATTGCTGTTATTGATTTTATTATACATATGTTTTTTTTTTTGGAGGGGGGGGGGTAAGGGTAGTGAACAGGAGGGAGAGAGGTTGGGATAGGGATTTATTTTTTTTTCTTTTGACAAACGACCAATATTTGTGTGTGTGTGTGTGTGTGTGTGTGTGTGTGTGTGTGTGTGTGTGTGTGTGTGTGTGTGTGTGTGTGTGTGTGTGTGTGTGTGTGTGTGTGTGTGTGTGTGTGCATATTCGATGCGAGTGTTTTGTTTTTGCCGTGGTGTTAGCCCTGATATGGCTCAAGTAGTCGGCTGGGCTATAAGCAATATGAACTGAACTGAACTGGTCCTTTGCTTTGTCATATCTACCTACCATTTTTTGCCTTAATGGTCCATTCACCTGAATGTGTTCGATATAGTCTTACGTACTTTTTCTTAGTATTAATGTATTAAGTGCATTTTTGGCTCTAGGGAAGTGAGATATGCAGAAGCAATTCAGGTAATTTATGCGTGTTTTTAAATCTCCTGTGCTATAAATTGGACGGAGTGGTCAACGCCAGGGGCATGTCCTTAGATTTTGTGCGTGAATGCATTGATAAGTGTGCTTGATTTTGTTTTTGTTTTTTTTCCTGTTGAAGTTTTGTATGTTTTGAAACGGTTATAGCCCTGATATGGCTCTACGCAGTCGGCTGGGCTTTAAACAATAACAACAAAACAATGATAGTGAATACACATGAGTTCGAATGTGTGTGTGTGTGTGTGTGTGTGTAAGGAAAACTTTGATTGGCTGGGGTTAGTGTCTAAGTGTGTAACTGAGCGAGTGGCGCGCGCGCGTGTGTGTATGTGTGTGTGTGTGTGTGTGTGTGTGTAATCATACTATTTGATTGGCTGGGATTATAGTGTGTGTCTGTGATACGATTTTACGTCCGTCTGTGACACGATTTTACGTCCGTCTGTGATACGATTTTACGTCCGTCTGTGATACGATTTTACGTCCGTCTGTGATACGATTTACGTCCGTCTGTGATACGATTTTATGTCCGTCTGTGATACGATTTTACGTCCGTCTGTGATACGATTTTACGTCCCAAGTGCAGTTTTCTTTAACTGCATTTTAGACTTGAAAGATTAATGGTGAGCATAGTTTGTAACTGCTGTCTTTTAAGTTAACCTGGTTTTCATTTTTGGCGTGGTGTTAGCCCTGGTATGGCTCTAGTAGTCGGCTGGGCTGTAAGCAGTATGAACTTGAATATGAACTTGGATTTTTAAAAAAAAAGATTTTTGAGTAATAAGCTAGATTGTCAGAATGCCTTGATGTGGCTCTAGTCGTCAGCTGGGCCTATAAACAATATGAACTTGATCTAGAATGCCTTGACCCTGTTAATGATTTGACCCTGTTAATGGTTTGACCCTGTTAAGGATTTGACCCTCTTAACGTCGTTGCTGCCCGTCATGCCAGTGACATCAGAGGCAGAAAGGATGTTGATTAACCTTTTGACTCCCGCACTCTATCCACCACCAGCAAAAAAATTAACCTTTTCACTCCTTAACCATAACCACCTGCTTTCTGCAGGAAGCTGGTGAATATGGTAAGGGAGTCCAAGGGCTGAAAGTTTTTCTTTGCTTTCATGGTTTACAAATCATGATGCTGACGGATGGCTGAGGTGTCAAAGGGTTAAACAAGCCCGTTTAGACATGTGAAATCTCGGATAATTACATGACAACCCCTGTTGATATGGAATGAAATTTTTTTCCCGCCAATTTTCAAATATCTGAATTGCCATGAAAACCTCCGTTGGGATGCCAGGGACTCTTTCAGCATAAATAGTATCCCTACCATCTGGAAATGCTGTGCAAGAAATTCCCTCTGATATGTCACTCTTTGTTTTTTTCTTCCTTCTTTGCTTTCTGTCGTTTCTTCTTATTTTCTGCCTTGCTGGTCTATTCACCTGTGTGTGATCGATAAAGTCTTACGTACTTTTTTCTTTGGATTGGTAATTGGGTACATGTATTAAATGCATTTTTGGCTCTAGGGAGGTGAGATATGAAGAAGCAATTTTAGGTAATTTATGCCTGTTTTTATGTTTTGTTGTCCTTAGGTATGCTTAAATTTGTATTCAGGTGAGTTTTTTTAATGCCCTGTGCGATAAATTGGATGGAATGGTTAACGCCAGGGGCATGCCCTCAGATTATATGGGCGAATGCATTGATATATGTTCGTAATTTTCTCTTTCTTCTTTTTTCCTGTTGAAGTTTAGTATGTTTTAAAATGGTTATAGCACTGATATGGCTCTTCGTAGTCGCCTGGGCTTTAAACAATAATTGCCATAAAACTAGGTAATGACATCGGCATGTTTGGACATCGGATTAATCTTTTTATCTACTACTACCTTACGTTGGGATGCTGTGCTCTGTTGTTTGTGGATCCCCCATGGGGATACCAGGAGCTCTGTCAGTATAAATAGTAAGTACCCCCACCTTAATGAACCTCTGCGCAACAAATTTACTCGTTTTTGTGACTCTTTTTTCTGCCTTGTTGTATTGCTTTTTATTTAAACAATAACTATAATTATGCTTGTGGATGCCCCTTTTTATCTTGCTAACCTGGGCAGCAGGCCTGACACTACCTCCCCCCCCCCCCCGGCGCACGTGACGTGGGGATGCCGGGGGCTCTTTCAGTATATAATAGTGTCGCCACATTCCGGAAATTCTGACAGAAATTTCCTCTTTTGTCACTCTTTGTTTCTGCCTAGTTTCTTTGCTTTCTGTAATTTCTTCCTATCATTTTCTGCTTTAATAGTCCATTCACCTGTATGTGTATGATAAAATCTTGGGTACCTTTCATCAGGACTGATAAGTTGGTACATGTATTACGTGCATTTTTGGCTCTGGGGAGGTGAGATATGCGGAGCAGCTTTAGGTGGTTTATGCCTGTTTTTGGATATGTTTTGTGTCGGTAGATATGCTTAAATTTGTATTCAGGCGTTTTTTTTTTTAAGTCCAATGTGTGATAAATTGGACGGAGTGGTCAACGCCAGGGACAATTCCTTGGATTGTGTGCGCGAATGCATTTATATGTGTACTTAATTTATTCTTAATTTTTTTCTTGTTGAAGTTTTGTATGTTTTGAAGCGGTTATAGCCCTGATATGGCTCTACACAGTCGGATGGGCTTTAAAGAAAAGTAACAAAATCAATAACCTGGATGTGTCCGATAAAGCTTTACGTACTTTTTCTTGGGATTGATAATTGGTTACATGTATTGAGTGCATTTTTGGCTCTTGGGAGGTGAGTTACGCGGGGGCTGTGTTCGTAATTTGTGCCTGTTGTGTGTGTTCTCGTGTCCTTGGGAATGCTTAAATTTGTATTCGGCTGTGTTTTTTGGGTCCCCTGTGCGATGAATCGGACGGAGTGGTCGGCGCGGGGGTTTGTCCTTGGGTTGAGTGCACGAGTGCATCGATGTGTGTACTTGATTATTTTTCCCTGAAGTTTTGAATGTTTTGAAGGGTTGTACCTGATGGCAATCGGCATGTCTTTGAACAAAAATAACAATAACAATGTGTACTTCAGTTTTTTTTCCCCATTTATGTTCCTGTTGAAACATTGTGTACTTTTTAGAACGATTATAGCCATGATATGGCTCTATGCAGTCAGCTGCGCTTTAAACAACAATAATAAATATATTATTGTGGATGCCCATTTTTGTCTTGCTAACCGGGGCTTACGGTGAGCATGCTTTTTAACTGTTCTTTTATCTTAACGGGTTGTCGTTTTTGACGTGGTGTTAGCTCCGATATGGCTCTCGTAGTCGGCTGGGCTGTAAGCGATATGAACTAAGTGCCAACCCGGGCAGCAGCCTGACAAACTCTACACACAACCAAATGATCATCATTGCTTTTGGAGCTGGAGGACTTCACTGTAAAACTTTAACACAGACAGCACGTGCTCTAGAAGGGTCGACTTTGTTTGCTGTCTAACCTTCAGAAGATTTTCTTTTTTTTTCTTTTCTTTTTTACGGTATTATCTTCCTCATTGGTATCACTTTCGTTTGTGCTTGTTTCAGATTAGACAGCATGCAACGGGTTTGTTTCAGTTTCTCAAGACGACGTATCCGCGCTCGGAACGAATTTTCCATATGCACTAACGTCACAGGTGCCATGTGTATGGTGATCATGACACATGCCTTAAGCCTGCACATTAACCCATGAGCTGTCCAGGTCCTGAGGCTCTACCTAGCCTGTGTTTTACCTAGTCTATATGTTATACTGGTATTTCATCAGCCTATCAGGAATAATCTTGATTTCACGCAAATGACGTGTATCTGACCTTCAGAAAAGGGAACATACGTATACATGTAAAGTAAATAAATAAAGGTCTGAATCACAACACAACTAGCTATTCTGTATAAACTCATCTCGCACACCAGAATATCCCCCCCCCCCGCCCCTATATCAATACACAAAGCCTCAGCTATCAACCAAGTGAAGATATTTTCTTAATCATAGGCCCGCGAATCTGTCGTTCACTTCTGAGGAAAGAAAAGAGGAATAGGTATGCATGCATGCATGTAGTAGGTATGTAATAAACAGTAAGTATATACGCAAATACGTGAATGAATAAATACAAAATAAAGGAGTATGTAAGAGATGATAATATCAAATAACAGTAAATACATGCCTGTACCCACATGCCCGTGGTGTTAGCACTAATATGGTTCTAGTTGTTGGCTGGGCTATAGGCAGTGTGAACTGACCTGGGAGGGCAGTCTAAATTTCTCCCCATTGGGATGCCGGGGGCTCTTTCAGTATAAATAGTATCTCCACCTTCTGGAAAGTCTGTGCTAGAAATTTCCTCTTTTCTGTCACTCTCTTTGTTTCTGCCTTGTTGCCTTGCTTTGTCATTTCTACTTATTTTTGCCTTAATGGTCCATTCACCTGTATTTTTTCGATAAAGTCTTACGTATTTTTTTTTCGGATTGATATTGGGTACATGTATCAAGTGCATTTTTGGCTCTAAGTAGATGAGAATGCGGAAGCAATTTTAGGTAATTTATGCCTATTTTTATGTATGTTTTGGTGTCCTTATGTATGCTTATATTTGTATTCAGGTGTGTTTTTTTTTTAAATTTGCCCTGTGCGATAAATCGGATGGAATGGTCCTACGCCGGGGGCATGTCCATAGATTATGTGCGCGAATGCATTGGTGTGTTTACTTATCTTTTCTTTTTTTTTCCTGTTGAAGTTTTGTGTGTTTTGAAGCGTTATAGCCCTGATATGGCTCTGCTCAGTCGGCTGGGCTTTAAACAACAATAAAAGAATAAAAAGTCTAAATTTCACATGAGAAACAAAGCATAAGACAGATGGTTATCCATATGGCTGCACCATCTCGTTGCCATCGATCTTGGGGGGTCGTTTCACACCTCGCGCTCTCTGGCCATGCTGGCGCGCGCTTAGTTTCGCTTTGATTTCCATGCTGTTTGAACTCTCCGTGTCTGCGCCCGCACTTCTGGGACCGAGACTGCCTGACAATCTCAGAGTAGTTCACTGGCTTTATTTGGCGATGCTTGACATAAAACTATGGAGTGGCATGGAGTTTCTTGATGATATTGATCTGATACTGTTTTCTTCATTATTTTGATCTCATGGGGCGTGACAGACCAAGGATCAAAAAGTTCAGGGGGGATTTGTGATTGCTTTGGAATTGAAAACATCGGTGGAAAATCTCAGTGTTTGGGGTTTTGATTAGGGGGTGAATTTGGTGTAGTGCACGACACGTATGTACGTGCACGCACGCATGCATAAAATCGGGATTAAGAGAGGTCTTGTGTGGAGGACATATCTACCGGCTTTTGGTTGTCACGCGATTCCGTGATTTTTTGTGGGTCTCCTACCAATACACACGAAATCTCTGATGGTTTTTATGATTGTGGTGTGGGCGATTTTCTTCCTGTATGAAGTAGGTTTATGATCGCTGTGTTGGCTGTTAGCAGTGTCAGTTTAGAAAACTGGAGCCTGCTGCCAGTACCAAAAGGTGAGGACGGCTTGTTTTACTGCTGGTATCTTATAACTTGTCATATTCAGTGTATTTGTGTGTGTGTGTGTGTGTGTGTGTGTGTGTGTGTTGTGTGTGTGTGTGTGTGTGTGTGTGTGTGTGTGTGTGTGTGTGTGTGTGTGTGTGTGTGTGTGGTTTGTGTGCGTGTGTGTGTGTGTGTGTGCGTGTATTGTGTGTGTGTGTATGTATGTACTTATGTGTATGTAAATGTGTATATGCCTATACAGATATGTATGTATATGTGTATACACACATATGTATATATGTATATATACATGTATATAGATGTTATATATATATATATATATATATATATTCACAACATCTATTACATGTATATATACATATATACATATGTGTGTGTGTGTGTGTGTAAGTGTGTGTGTGTGTGTGTGTGTAATGTGTGTGTGTGTGTGTGTGTGTGTGTGTGGTTGTGTGTGTGTGTGTGTGTGTGATAAAAATCATGTTGGTTGGTGATAGAGATGTGTCAGTATGTTGTAGTGCGTGTGGTGGGGGTGGATTTGATTTAGGCACAAAATGTTTAAAGCGTGGACTTATTTTATCAGACTAAATATCGAAATGTGTGGAAATTAGAGTCAGATTCGTTCTGGTCGCTGCATAAAAACCCTTACGTCTTTTGGTAGTTTTTGACATTGTAGGAAATGAGTGAAAAGTTTAGATTTATGATTAT
Organism: Monoplex corrugatus; assembly: GCA_030674185.1. Lineage (NCBI taxonomy): Eukaryota > Metazoa > Mollusca > Gastropoda > Littorinimorpha > Ranellidae > Monoplex > Monoplex corrugatus. The sequence continues at coordinate 31,245,241 of CM060314.1, forward strand.
TTCTGTTTGTTACCAGTATTTTAAAAAAGTGTGTGTGTGTCAGGGGGGGGGGGGGGGTATTTGTTTTTCTCCAGCTTTATGAAATTCATGAGCTTGAATACAATGAAACAGTGTAGTACATATATTCATGTCACATCAATGCATTAGTCTGTAGACATTAAAGACCATCAACTTTTAAACACAGGGTAGCAGAAAACCAACCTGTTTGCATTTTATGTTCTCTCCCTCTCCCACCTCTCTGTCTTTCTTTCTCTCTCTCCATCCCCCTCTCTCTCTCTTTCTGTGTCTGTCTGAGTCTCTCTCTCTCTCTCTCTCTCTTACTATCATTCTTGCTCTTCATTTCCCTCCCTCACTTGTTAGATATAGTTTTTTGTCTAGATATGTCCAGATAAATAATTTCTTGGGTGCATTCCATTTGATTTATTTTCCCCTTTCTTTTGCCTTGTTTGTACAAAAGGATGAAAGACTGATAAAATAGCTGCACCTTTCTTTGTGCTATCGATCTCATTTGCTATTTCACACCTCGCGCTCTCTGGCCACGCTGGCGCGCGCTTAGTTTCGCTTTGATTTCTATGCTGTTTGAATTCCCGTGTCTGCGCCCGCACTTCTGGGACCTAGAGCCGCCTGACAATCCCGGAGTTGTTCACGGTCTACATTTCGTGATGCCCGACATAAAACTAGGGAAGTGGCACAGTTTCTTGATGATATTGATCTCATTTTGTGCTCTTGATTATTTTTTGATCTCGTGTTGCGTGAGAAACTTGCAGATCAAGAGTTCAGATGGGCTGTGTGATTGGTCCTTCTTCCGGAACTAAAGACGTCCAGCGAGATCACAGTGGTTGGTGTTTTGATTGGGTTAATAATGAACTTTGTGTAGTATCGACGTGCATGCACACGCACGCGCGCTTGGTACAGACCAAGATTAAAAGAGCCCCTTCTGTGTTGAGGGATGTGTGTAACCCTACCAGTGTGGAACTTAACCATTGTCACGCGATTTTGTGGTTTTACGAACGTGCATGTAATCTTTGGCTGTTACTTTGGTGAAGGAGATTTATTACCTGCGTGAGACAGTTCGTGATTACTTTTTCAGTCTTATAAGGCTTTTTGATTCAGTAAGGTTGGAATCTGTTGGCGGTACCACAGGTGAGTGTATTTGCTAGTACAACGGTGCGTGTAGTTGCTATCACTTATTGTTATGTGGTGTTATGGCACTAGTGATCAACTGAGCTATATATAACCATATGAATTTCATGAACTTTGGGTTTCTTTTGAATCGCTGTCACGATGTGTTTTATTTATTAACCTAATTTTATGATCCACCCTGGATGGCATTCGATTCACCCATTCGATTGCCATCCAGGGTGGATCAGAGAATCGAATAAAGCATCGGTTTCTCACAATGCATTAAGATTATTGAAGGCTTCTTCAAACATTTTTTTCGCTAGTCCTCGTATACTCTTAAGAGTGGTAGGACTTTAAAACTCGCTCAACTGAACTGAATGAATGGCGATCACGGTGCGCATGAAAGTATGCATGTGTGAATGTGTGGTATACTGCTGTTAGGGACGATAGGATTATATTCCAGAGACACAGCGGAATGGTGATTTACTTGTAGAAAAATCAGTTTGCTCACTTTTTGAAGAAAAGGAACTTTGCAGGTTAGCGTCATAAGCAGATTTTCTTTTTCCACGAACAGCCTTCAGGCATCGTCCACAATAATACGCACACCATAAAACTTATGGAGGGCCTATATTGATACAACTACAATAACTGAAAAAGGCAAAAGATTGCAAAATTAGTGTTAGTAGTATTGAGAAGAATAGTGTGGTGTGTGTGTGTGTGTGTGCGCGCGCGTGCGTGCGTGAAGTGAGTGAGTGGAGAGAGGAGAGTGGTTGTGTGGTTTTGTGTATATTCTATCAGTTTCAAGCTGTGTTCGTACTCTAGACGTGTCACATATATTTCAACGTGGTATGAAACCAAGATAATCAGAGTATAAGAAAGGATGTAATTGCAATTTATCAGACTATGACGTATTCTGTATAGTTCGTCTTCATAAAAACAAACATGTATAAACTTAACACTTGTGTGCATAGAAAAATCTAAACACACCACATCGGTAATAAATACTGATGTAAAAGACAGTTTGTTCATGTTGTAAGCATACCTACAGACAATCCGTTACGTGTATTGTATATACCGTCGTTTCATTTGAAACTTAACTACTTTCTCTTAGGATTGATATCTGGGTGTATGTATTAAGTGCGTCTTTTTTACTCTAGGAACGTGTGATATGCAGAAGCAATTTTAGGTAATTTAGGCCCGTTTTTATACTGTTTTTATGTTCGTAGTTATGTTTAAATTTGTATCCAAGAATGTTTCCTAAATCCCCTGTATGATAAACTGGACGGAGTGGTCAGAGCCAGGAGGCATCCCCTTTGATTATGTGCGCGAATTCATTGATGTGTATATTATTTTTTTCTTCTTTCTTTCCCTGTTGAAGTATTGTATATGTTTTGAAACTGTATAGCCGTGATATGGCTCTCAGCAGTCGACTGGGCTTTAAACAAAAAATATGTATGTATGTAGCACTTTGAAAGAGAAGAGTAAAACGAAAAAAAGGAAAAAGATTTTATATAATAAAAAAAGCTCCATGGCCAGCAAGCAGCAGCAGTCCACTCAGAATTTGTAAGATCAATATTAGAATCGGTTTTTAAGTCTTTAAACCGTACTACTGTTTCAAAACAAGTGCGACCGCCCGCGCCCAAGCCAACAGGAACCAGAAGAACGAGAAAACCAACGTAAGCGCGCATCCAACAAAACAAGACAAGACAAGCGCAAATTTTTGGCCAACCGGCCTTTGTCAGCGCCGAACGCACGGTCACAAACAGACCACAAACACCAAACAACGGATAATAAAAAGAGGACTAAAAACTTCACTGCCGCCTCATCCAGTGGATAAAAAGGGACCAACTGTTGGTTACCTCTGTTTGACTTGATTCGACCATTACGAAGAAAAAATGGCATGGGTTTTGAATTGCATTTATTTCTCTTTAATATCGTGTAGTTTAGAAAACGGCTTTCTTTTTGTGTTGTTTCCTTAGATTGTATTTTCATTAGTTTTGCATGATTTTTAGTTGCTTTTTTGATTACTTTTTTCTATTTTGATGTTGGTTGGCTGGTTACTTGGTTGGTTGGTTGGGTTGGTTGGTTGTTTTGTTGGTTGTTTAGTTCTTTCTGCTGCCCTTTCACGCATAGAGTACTATAATGATGTAAATAACTGTCAGACGCATATCAGGTAGACTTGGGTTAACTTGAGTCCGCTGTAATAGGTCATGTACATACTATGAATTTATAAATATTCCAATTTTTTTAGGGAGAAGTTTAGTGACTGCTTTAACTGAAGTCGTTATAAAGATTTCCACCGAGACATCGATAACAATTTTATGATAAAAGTAAAACATGTGCGCGCATGCGTTTTCCAAGTTTCCTAGTGATGCATAATTGGATACATTGGGGCTCTTCACCCACTTGGACAAAAGATACAGACAAAACAGTCAGACCAAAATCACAAGCATCTCTTTCCATTTTCATTTTCTTAAATACCATGAATATTGCCAGATTTGTGCACTTTTCCCGTCAGTACAACACTGGTTAAATCAACAAATGGCTGTTGATCTGAATTGTGGTATTTGCTGCTCTAAGCTACGCACAAAAAGTTAAGGATCACTTGCACAAAAATTCATAACTTTCAAAATAAGAAAGCCAATGCGTTGAAGTTTGGCAAACATTTAATTCCATGCTTTAGTGATAACGATACACAATTGCCTTCAATTTCGAGCTATCGTTTGGTGTGAACATTTGATCAAAGTGGGTACGTATCGAAATTTGATTTCCCAAAGTCATTGAAATCACAAGACGGGCATTCTGATGCTCCCAAAAGTTCAGTAATGCGTGTAACCGCCATGGCTGTTCTGGCACTCGACGCAGCGAGTCCTCATCGAGTTGACCAGGTTGGTGAAGATCCTCTGTGGAAGCGCCTGCCACTCAGCCTGCAGCATCTGGTAGAGGTGTTGGGCATCCCTGGGAGGGGGGTGGTTGCTCCTCACTTTGTGATCCAGCTCATCCCAGAGGTTCTCAATCGGGTTGAGATCGGGACTGCATGCTGGCCACTCCATTCTGTTGACTCCAGACTGCTGCAGGAAGTCGTTGACCACCCTTGCCCTGTGGGGGCGAGCGTTGTCATCCTGGTTGACAGCCGTCGGTCCCATCTGCTGCAGTGTAGGCACAGCCAGCGGTCGAAGGATCTCATCCCGGTATCGGAGGCCAGTCAGGTTACCCTGTACATGATACAAGGGTGTTCTGTGCTGAAGGCTGAAGGCCCCCCAGACCATTACAGAACCTCCACCAAAGGCCACCTTTTCTTGGACAGTGGTGTCAATAAAGCGTTGCCCTGGGCGCCTCCAGACCCTCAGTCGGCCGTCGTTGTGGTTCATGGTGAAGCGTGATTCATCACTGAACAGGACCTGGGACCATTGCTGACGTGTCCACCTCACGTGACGTCTGCAGAAGGCGCGGCGTGCTGCCCTATGGGCTGGAGTTAAGCGTGGCCGTACAGCTGGGCGACGAGAACGGAGGTTAAACCCATGAAGGCGGTTCCGTATGGTCTGCTGGCTGATGTTGATGTTAGTAGCCACCCTCAGCTGCCTTCGAATGATGCTGGAAGAGGCTGTTCTTGTCTGCAGGGCTTGTCGTTCAATGAGACGATCTTCACGTGGGTTTGTCTTCTTCGGTCGACCAGATCTGCGTCTTTCATGGACCCTCCCAGTAGCTGTGAAGCGTTGAATCAGTCTGACAATGACCGAGATGGACACCTGAAGTCGCCTGGCCACTTCTCGCTTGGGAACACCATCTTGGAACCATGCAACAGTTCGTCCCCTCTCAAACTCGCTCAATTTTCGTCGTGGAGGCATTGTCAGATCAGGCCTACTACTGGTGGAATGTCTTCTTATAAAGCCAAGCAAGAGACACAATCTCGCACATAAACAGCAGTGCTTGCACGTGCATAATGGTTTTTCCATCTGGCTTGTGCAATGTGTTCAGGCAGAACGGTCCAAAACAAGGTCCTTTTTCGCAAGTTTCCGCTTTTCCGTTTGCGGCCAAGCTCAGTTGTAGAGAATCCCGTGCAATTTTCGCACTAACACAACATCGCCCACTTACAGCTGAACAAGAATTCATAACAATTTGGCTGGACTGAGAAATAAATAAAAGTAGCGAACTGAGTTTATTACGCACCTGTTTTCTCATAGTGATCCTTAACTTTTTGTGCGTAGTGTATTTTGCATTGAATAAATAGCACAGATTTTAAAATTATTTTAAACTTTGAGATGCATTGATTTATGTTCTCTCGATAAAAGACAATATGATTTCTCATAACAAATTAAAGTGTACATTATACAAAAAGAACAGATGTGTGTGACTTAAATCTTACATTTAAAAAGCTGAACAAACAAAGAAAACGAGATAATGAAATCGACTCTGAATCCGAGGACGAAACAAGACAGGCAACCAGTTTTTGGTCGGCATGGCTAGTGGTGACGGACATTGAGGAAGAAAAACCTATCTGGAAATTGAGTCCCTTTGCCATACAGAAGGGATTTCAAGCCCTAAAAGGAAACCCTAAAACGATTAAAAAGTTGCGAAACGGAGACTACCTTGTGGAGTGCAAGGATAACAAGCAGTCCGATCGTTTGTTGAAAGCATCAGTACTAGTTGATGGTGGAATAAAAGTCACTCCACACAAAGGACTGAACAGCAGCAAAGGAGTCATAAGGTGCCCTGAGCTGAGAGGAGTGTCGGAGGAGGAGATCCGAACGGAACTGAAAAGCCAGGGCGTTGTAGAGGTACGCCGGGCTTGTTCCGGAAACGGTCCGACAAAATCCTTACAAACACGCTCTTTCTTACATTTTGCTCTCCTACTACACCCGAAGACTTGAAAGTTGGATACTTGAAGGTAAAAGTGTCGTCGTATGTACCATCACCAATGCGCTGCTTCCGTTGTCACAAGTTCGGCCACATCAAGGACAGATGCACAGAAACTGAAAAGTGTGCCATGTGCGCCAAGGAGGCACATGAGGGGAGATGCGACGATCCACTAAACTGCATAAATTGTGGAGGTAACCATCCATCATCCTCGAAAGATTGCCCGTATGGCAAAAGGAACAAGCCATTCAACGACTGAAAACTGAAAAAAAAACTACCTTTTCACGAAGCCAAAAGGTTGGTAGAGGGCAGCAGTTTGTCTACCAAACGTCACGCGTCGGTAGTCAAAACAGTTAATCAAGTATCCATAGCCTGTCAAACAGATATAACATGGACAAAGACGAATTTTGAAACATTGCAAGACACAAAAGCCCTCAGCGGGGGCGTTAAAACCGCTGCCTCCCAGGCTGTTCAACAGCCAAAAGCAGTCAATGCTGGCAACCCAGGGAAACCTAGTCTCCCTGGTAAACCCGCCCTCCCGCCCCGGCCGTCCGGGAGCAGCTCCACAGGAAATGGAGGAGGGCCCAAAGTAATGCTGGTAGAAATGAAGAACCCTCCTCCAGCACTTAAAGGGGCTAAGCCCGGGCTTCCTGCAAGTTGAGAGGACGAAACGGATATGGACTTGTATAATTCCACAAATAATGCAGTCTATAGTCCATTGGAACATACGAGGTGTCTACGCCAATCTAGAGGAGCTCCAGCTACTTTGCCGTGACCTGCAGCCTGCTGTAGTGGCTTTGCAAGAAACATTAATACGCTTGGAAAGAGTTTTTCATTAATGAATTTCAACATTGTTTCCAAACCAGCACAACCTAAAGATGGAGGAGAAACGGGTGGAGTATGTTTGCTGCTACATAGGTCTGTTTTGTTTAGTTCTATTAATCTGAACACCAGTTTGCAAGCAGTGGCGGCAAGGGTATCTCTAAACAAAACATTAACCATTTGCTCTGTGTACCTCCCTCCATCTGTTGCTGTTACAAAAGAAGAACTGGTTGATTTGATTGAGAAACTTCCCAAACCTTTTCTGTTGCTCGGCGATTTGAATGGCCATTCCCCGCTTTGGGGTAGTGAAGATACTTCAGCGCGAGGTCTCTTGCTTGAAGATGTCTTCTCCGATTTAAACTTATGTTGTTTAAACGATGGTTCTCCGACATATATCCATCCTGCAAAAGGTACACTTTCTTGTTTGGATTTATCAGTGTGTGATGCTTCGCTGGTTTTGGACTATGAGTGAAAAGTTCTGGATGATCTCCATGGAAGTGACCATCTTCCAGTTGTCTTAACAAATCCAAGCATTGGACTCGAGTCTCTACCGGAGCGCTTTGTTTTTCGTAGGGCTGACTGGGATTTGTTCGAGAGGGCTGTCCTGAGTGATTTGGGGAAGAAAGGATACTGCAGAGTGATGATCCAGTAAACACTGACGCAGATCATCATGAGCTGTGCCAAACGAGCAATTCCCACATTATCAAAGAAAGCGCACATGCCTAAAACTCCATGGTTTACTTTAGAATGTAAACGGATAAAACAAGAACGCAAGAAAGGTCAGTGTCGCGTGTTTCATAGTCCATCGGCGGACAATGTTGGGGCTCATCAATAACTACAAGCAAAGTCAAGATACATCTTTAAAAGAAACAAACAACAGTCCTGGAGAAACTTTGCTCGAAACTGACATCCCGAACTCCTAAAAAGAAAGTTTGAAAACTTTAAAAAAAATAAAGGGAAAACACCTGTCCCTCTGTTCACCATCTGAAAGTGTCAGATTGTCTGATTACTGACAAAAAAGCAGTCTCTAACATGTTGGCGTCTACCATCGAAAAGAACTCTTCCTTAGCCAATAAATCGGTGGTCTTCCGGAAACACAAATCGGTGAAAGAAAAGAGAGCTTGTAACTTCGTCTCTGATAACACAGAAGAGTACAATCTTCCACTGACATTAGGAGAATTAAAAGACGCTGTTGTGACTTGCTCTGACTTCTCCTGGCTTGGATGAAGTTCATTATCAACTGGTGAAGCATCTCCCGGAAAAGGGTTTGGACATTCTGTTGAAAGTGTACAATTACATATGGACGACAGGATTCTTTCCTCCCTCATGGCGGAATGGCCTGATCGTCCCTATACCTAAACCTGGAAAGGATGTATCTAATCCATCCAATTACCGGCCAATAACCCTAACCAGTTGTCTTTGCAAAGTGATGGAGAAAATGGTCAATAAGAGACTGATGTGGAAACTGGAGAAAGACGGCATCTTGGCCAAAGAACAATGCGGTTTTCGCAAGCACCATTCCACAGTAGATAATTTAATTCGTCTTGAAACAACCATCCGTAATGCATTTCTGCAGAAACAGCATGTAGTGGCTATCTTCTTTGATTTAGAGAAAGCCTATGATACCACTTGTAAATCGGGAATTCTTATGGATCTACACGAATTGGGTTTTAGGGGTCACCTACCTACGTTTATCCAAACGTTTTTGGCCGATAGGCAGTGCGGGTTGGTACTACTCTGTCGGACATCCATGCGCAAGAGCTGGGTGTACCACAAGGGAGTATTCTCTCTCCTGCGCTGTTCAGTCTCAAGATCAACAACATAGTCAAATCGGTACAGCAGGGCTCGGACTGCTCCCTGTTTGTGGGCGATTTTTGCACAACCAAAACACAGTGTATTCACTTTCATAACCTGCGAGAATTCTTTTGCTGCTCCAGAAATTCGTCTGGGAAAGTGCATCATTCCAGCTGTAAAAGAAGCTAAATTTTTGGGCTTGATTTTTGATGAAAAGTTGAACTTTCTCAGTCATAACCAACATCTAAAAACATCTCTCCAGAAAGCTCTGAATATTCTTCGAGTTGTAGCTCATACAGACTGGGGTGCCGACAAGAAAACGTTACTACACCTGTACGGAGCTTTAATTCGCTCTAAACTGGACTATGGCTGTGTATTATTTAGGTCTGCGAGAGCGTCGTACCTAAAGGCACTTGATCCCATTCACCATCAAGGGCTGCGCCTATGTCTTGGTGCATTCAGAACAACTCCTGTGTATAGTTTGTATGCAGAGGCAGGGAAGCCCTCCCTGAGCAACCATAGACTGAAACTAAGCTTAAATTTCTGTTTGAAACTGTTCTCTGAACAGGAAAACCCATCTTACGACTGTGTCTTCAACCTCAGATTTGAAAGTGACTTTGAAAAACATCCAAAAAGTGACCCCTCCTTTGGGGCTGCGTATCCGTCCCCATTTGGAAAAGGCAGATATAAATTTAGCGATTGTTAACGACTTCTCCAAGTTTCCAGATAGTCCACCATGGACGTTGAAAACACCGAAGGTTTGTTTTGATCTTGCTTCCTTCCGTAAAGACAATACCAGTGCACTGGCGTACAAATCGTTTTATGCGGGATTGTGTGAAAAATCGGCATCATCCAGCAGAATCTTCACTGTGATGAAGGTGTGGCTGCCGCTGTCTTCTGCTCCGAGATTCCCAATGGAGCATTTTCAAAACGTATTCCATCTGAAAGTTCGGTTTACACTGCTGAACTGACTGCTCTGGTTTTAGCACTAAAAATGGTGTCCCAATCCAAACACAGAGTTTCTCATTTTATCTCCCTTTCTGCTTTGCAGGCAATCGTTTGCTGAAACATTAGTCACCCTGAACTTGTGAACTTCTTTGAACTGTATTCTACTCTAGCAAATGACGGTTACGAGATTGTTTTTGCCTGGATTCCTGGCCATATTGGTATTGGAGGCAATGAAAAGGCTGATTACCTGGCCAAGAAGGCTACACTGGCAAAGATGTCTAAGTCCGTGATCCCTTACACAGATGTCAAATCGAAAGTACACAGTTACGTAAGAAATCTGTGGCAGGAGAATTGGAATAAACAGACAGATAATAAACTCTTCCAAATCCGCCCTAGCCTGACAGAAATTCTCCCATCAGCTGCAGGAAACCTTAAGAAAGACAGTGTTGTGTAGGTTACGCACGGGTCACACATCTTACACTCACTCTACCTTTTGAAAAATGAAGAAGCACCATGGTGTATACCGTGTGATGACCCGTTGAGCATCCGACATCTCCTCCTCGATTGTTGGGACTTGTACGATGTGAGACAAAAACACTACACGGCAGATTCCTTAAAGGAGCTCTTCCGAGACGTCCCTCCTGATGCAATTTTCCAGTTTTTACAAGAGATCAATAGATTTCACTTGATGTAATTTTACGTGTTTTTCTTTAATGGCATTCTAGATTTGCAAGGTCGACGGTGAGCATGGTTTTATCTGGTTTTTTTATCTTAACGGGTTGTTCTTTTCTTTTTGACGTGATGTTAGCCTTGATATGACTCTAGTGATCGGCTGGGCTATAAGCAATATGAATTGAATTGAATTGATTTCGCATTCTATAGCTCTGTCCTCTTTGGAAGTGCAATGAAAATTGATTTTGACATATCTTTGGGGATTTTTCCAGTGTCGTAAATTTCATTTAGGAGGACTGTTATTTTTTCAATACCGAATTCCTCCAGGGCTTCAATCATCGCTCTAGTAATGTTGTCTGGTCCTGGGGCTTTTCCTAGTTTCATCTTTTTCAGTGCTACTCTAACTTCATCTTTCATTATGGATGGTCCTTCAAAGTTCTTTTTTATAATGTGTTCTTCGTTTCTGTCATCCTCAAAAAGGTCTTTAATGTACTCTCCCGATCTGTCCAGTATTTTGTTTTTTTCCATGATAAGCATTCCATCTTTCGATTTTAAGCAACCAGTTGATGTGCATGTATTTTTCCTGTGGACAGTTTCTTCAATTCGTCTGTACATTCTCTGAGGATCCATTTTGTGTCTGTCTTCTATCTCTTTGTATTTTGTGTTCAGCCAAGATTCCTTAGCTTCATTGCACCTATACCTGATTTCTTTGTTTATCTTCCTGTATATCTCTTCGTTTCTCTTTGCCATCCTCCTTTCCTCCATCAAGCCCAAAATTTTATTAGTCATCCAGCTCTTTTTTGCTTTTCTGCCTTAGGGATGTCTTCACAAGCTTCATTTATCGAATTTCTCAACTTTGTCCATTGTTCCTCACTGTCACCAACGTCTTCCAGAGCACTGAATTTGTTTTGAACATGTACATTAAATTTTTTACGTATCATTTCAACTGTCTTTAAGAGTCCAAGGTTTAGTTTGATGTTGCTTTTGGTCTGTTTTCTTTTCTGAAGTAACGGCAAGAGCTAAACAATTCATAAGATGTGTTATGTACTACTGTAAGCGATATGACCTGAAGTTACTACAAGAGCTAAACAATTGGTAAGATGTGTTATGTACTTTTAAATTTTTGAAGTCGAAAATCTCAGGCATGTTTTCTGGGAATGTGCTCCTAAGAGCACTCAGCTCCTGAATAGAAGGGGAGGGAAGAGAGAAGGGGGAACGGAGTGAACGAAGAGACGGACAACAAATCACTGTAATCGCTTGCTCTCTTGAAAAGGCTGATCGAAGCAAATGCACGCACTCAAGCACCCACACGCACGCACACACACACATGCGGGCACGCATGCACGCTCACACACATGTACGCACCCACGCATGCTTGCACACACACATGCACGTATACACGCATCACGCACACACACATGCACTCAAGCGCGGGCAGTGGGCGCGCGAGCCACACACACACACACACACACACACACACACACACACACACACACACACGCACGCACGCACGCACGCACGCACACGCACACACACACACACACTTCCCTGTCCTTTATCCGCATTTGACAATATCGATCTCAGAAGGAAAGAAACCGATCCGACATCCCGCAGAGATTCAAGGGAGAGAAAAATGACACGGGCGACAATTTGACGAAACCCGCCCCAAACAGCGGAATGGGGAGTTCTTCCGATTGTGTAGTAAAACAACCGGCAAGGCGCGTCGCCATTTTTGTCAGATGTCGTAAATCGTGTTGTATCCACTTGGCCACTTTCGTCGGTTCTGTTGCTGTTTACATAAACACTACACGGTGGACTCCTTAAAAAAAAAAAAAACCTCTTCCGAGACGTCGCTCTTGATGCAATTTTCTGATTTTTACAAGAGATCAATAGATTTCACCCGATATGATTTTACGTCTGTTTTCTTTAATTACATTTTAGACTTGCAAGGTTAACGGTGAGCGTGGTTTTTAACTGTTGTCTTTTATCTTAATGGGTTGTTTTTTGACGTGGTGTTAGCCCTGATATGGCTTTAGTAGTCGGCTGGGCTATAAGAAATATGTACCTGAACTTCTAAATATTTTGTGTAAAGTCATCGGGGCAATTAGTTAGCAAAATCCAAAGCTGTACGAGTTTGGTTAACATAAGGGAGTTAAGCACAGCAACTCTCCCAGTGGTGTAATAATTTTTTTTACCAGATTCTATCATAATAATCTTTTGTCGTACATTCTTAAAAATTATGCTTAAACCACAAATGCCAAAATTCAGAATTTGATGAATGTGACACCTTTGTTTTCGGAAAATCATGCAAAATTTACCTTCATTCCCTTAACTTCCTTGAAGAACCTCTTCCGAGACGTCCCTCCTGATGCAATTTTCCATTTTTACGAGAGATCAATAGATTTCACGTGATACGATTTTACGTCTGACTACGTTTTTCTTTAATTGCATTTAAACTTGCAAAGTTAATGGTGAGCAAGGTTTTGAACTGTTGTCGGTTATCTTAACTGGGTTGTCGTTTTTGACGTGGCGTTAGCCCTGATATGGCTCTAGTTGTCGGCTGGGCTATAAGCAATATGAACTGAACTGAATTGCCTTAACTGACTTCTACGCAGAATTGAGCGTGCTATGGGCCCATTGGGAAGACTCGAATCACTCAGTCGAGACTCGTCCACTTCACGGATGTATTATTGGTGGTGTTGCTCAAAACCGCAGGTGTCTATCTCCTAGGCCTGGCTAACGTCAGGATATATCATGATAGTAAGGATAGAACACGGCCCTGCCATGCAGTTATCAGTCCTAGATGGAACTCTACATCATGAATGTGGCTCTAGTCGTTGGCTGGGCTATGAGCAATATGAACTTGGAAGTTAGCATCATGATTACATTATCCCAGCATTGCAAAAAATGTACCAAGCTTCTGCAGTCAGTGAGATAGTGAAGACGATGGGGCAGAAAAAAATCATGTTTAGTTTCGTTTTCACTCGTGCTGTCATTGTTAAATTGATTTTTCACGTCTGAGTATGCTTTTCTTTAAATGCATTTCAGACTTGCTAGGTTAACGGTGAACATGGCTTTTAACCGTTGTTTTTTCTATCTTAAGCTGGTTGTCATTTTTGACGTGGCGTTAGCCCTGATATGGCTCTTGTAGTCGGCTGGGCTATAAGCAATATGAACTGAACGTGGTGTTAGCCCTGATGTGGCTCTAGTAGTCGGCTGAGCTATAAGTGATATAAACTTGGGAACTTGAAATTGTCATTGTAATCATGAGGCGAGTGTCAGACGGTCAGGGCACAGTGTGCATTAAATATATGTTTGTCTAAATGTTTTATTCAATTTATTTTAGATGAAGGCAGGGTTGTCTGAGAAATAGATTCCAGACTGGATTCTCTTTCCCTGTCTTTGTGTGTGGATTTGTGTGTGGAGAGGGGGAGTGGGTGTTTCTGTCAGTCTGGGAAAATAATTTAATGCATCGTGTCCAGTCCGACAGGTCTCTCTCTCTCTCTCTTTCTCTGTCTCTGTCTGTCTCTCTGTCTGTCTGTCTCTGGCTTTCTCTTTCTCTCTGTCTCTCTCTTTCTTTCTCTCTGTGTGTGTCTGTCTGTCTCTCTTTCTCTGTCTCCGTATCTCTGTCTCTCTTTCTCTGTCTCCGTATCTCTCTCTCTTTGTCTGTCTGTCTCTCTTTATCTCTCTGTCTCTCTTTATCTCTGTCTGTCTCTGTGTCTCTCTGTCTGTCTCTTTCTCTCTCTTCCTCCCTCCTCCTCCGCCGCTGTTTTTTCTTCTGTCTCTTATTTCTCTCTCAGTTTCTAAATCTCCCTTCGTCACTCTCCTCCAGTGGTTCTCCTTTGGCACTTTAGTCTATTTCTGTGTCTCCATCCACGCGCGCGCGTGTGTCTCCCTCTTTCTCCTTTTCATTTTGTCCTCTGTGTGTGTGTGTGTGTTTTGTGTGTGTGTGTGTGTGTGTGTGATTCCATTTCTCCCCTCTCTCTCCCTCTCTTTCACCGTGTGTGTGTGTGTGTTGAGATTCCATTTCTCTCCCTCTCTCTCTCTCACCGTGTGTGTGTGTGTGTGTGTGTGTGTGTGTGTGTGTGTGTGTGTGTGTGTGTGTGTGTGTGTGTGTGTGTGTGTGTGTGTTCCCCTGTCTGTGCGTGCCGCACGGCAATTTTGTTTTTCTTTGCCCCAACAACAGGTAGGATTGGGACATAGATGTTTGTGTTGAATTATGTCCCTGTGTGTGTTCGTTTCCTTTGTGTTTGTGCCGAACTGTGTTGATGATATTGTCTAAGATGTGTTGACTATATAGATTGTCTTGTCAGTCAAAATCGCGTTATTTGTTTTGCGTTTACATGGCTCTGGTTGGGCTATGAACTTGAAAATGAACTTGTTTTGCGTTTTACCTACGCGTGCGTGTGTGTGTGTTATCAAAGAATTTACCATGTGAAATTTAGCCGCTTTTTTCTAAGGAAAGCACGTCGCCGCGGTGCAGCGCCACCTCTTTGATTTGTAATACAAACTTTTGCCGGGGATAACTACTTTTTTGTTTGATCTTCAAAGTACGCTGAGTGCGTGCTACCCGTTCAATCTCGGTTTATCGTTTCCGGGGGGTGGGTGGGGGGAGGTGTTGGCTGAAGAATCATCTGTGTGTGTGTGGTTAGTCTTCCTACTTTTTGAACACAGGAACAACATAGTCAGAACATATTTTACTATTTGTGACTTAAGTAGGTTTGAAAAGATATCTGAATCATTCGAAATTTAAAGTACACGGTTATGGAGGAAATCTGTGGAGGGAGGATTGGAATAAACAAGATAACAAACGTTTCCAAAACTGCCCCAACCTGAAAGAAAATATGTTCCACGTCGGACTGCTTAAAGAACCTCTCCCAGGACGTCCCTCCCGATACAATTTTCCAGTTTTTACAAGAGATCAATAGATTTCACCTGATACGATTTTACGGCCGTTTTTCTTTAATTGCATTTTAGACTTGCAAGGTTAACAGTGAGCATGGTTTTTAACTATTGTCTTTTATCTTAACGAGCTGTCGTTTTTGACGTTGTGCTAGCCCTGATATGGCTCTAGTAGTCGGCTGGGCTATAAGCAATATGAACTGAACTGAGCGGTGAGCATGGTTTTTAAATTCTTTTATCTTAACGGGTTGTCGGTTTTGATGTGGTGTTAGCCCTGATATGGCTGTAGTAGTCGGCTGGGCTATAAGCAATATGAACTGAACTGGGCCGTGGGCATGGTTTTTAACTCATGTCTTTTATCTTTAGCGGGTTGTCGTTTTTGACGTGGTTTTAGCCCTGATGTGGCTCTAGTAGTCTAGTAGTCTGCTGGGCTGTAAGCAACATAACCTGAACCTCCCTATGTCTCCCCTCCCCGCCTTTTTTGTTTCCTATTTCTGTCTGTCTGTCTCTTTCTCTCTGTCTCTGTCTCTTTTGCCTCCTTTATCCCTCTCTCCCTCCCTCGCGCGTTCCCTGATCCACAACAGCAGGCAGGGAGTGGGACATTGCAGTTGTTTGTGTTTAATTATGTCATTGTGTTTGTTCTTTGCATTGTTCTCATCCGTAAGTCGTGTTGGCTCGGTCGTGTGTCGGTGGGTCTCTGTTATTGTTAGTCTGCATTATTTTGGCGTTCGTTTTGTGTCGTTTTCCTTCCATGTTTTAGTTTACATCAATACATATTTGAACAAAACTGTCTTTCAGCATAAATAGTATCCCCATCTACTGGAAATTCTGTGCTAGAAAAATACCTTTTCTCTCACTGTCATTGTTTCCGACTTGTTCTATTGCTTTCTGTCATTTAACATTTTCTGCCGTGCTGGTCCATTCACTTGTATTTGTTCGATGAAATCTTACGTACTCTCTCTAAGGATTGATAACTGGGTACATGTATTACGTGTATTTTCTAGCTCTAGGGAGGTGAGATACATGGAAGCAATTTTAGGTAATTTGTGCCCATTTTCATGTATGCTTTGGTGTCCTTAGGAATGCTGAATTTTGTATTCGGTTTTTTTTTTTTAATCTCCTGTGCGAAAACTTGTAGTGATCAACGCCAGGGGCATGTCCTTACATTATGTGCGCGAATGCATTGATATGCGTTCTTGTTTTTTTTTCTTTTGGTTTTTCTTGTTGAAGTTTTGTGTGTTTTGAAACGGTTACAGCCCTGATATGGCTCTACGCAGTCGGCTGGGTTTAAAGAATAATAACAATCAAGGCAAAGCTTTTGTGCCCCCGTCTGTGGCAATGCCAAGGTGTCTTTAAGAGTAAATTGTATCCCTATCCTCTAGAAATATGGGCTAAATACTTTTAGTCACTTTTTTGTTTCTAATTTGCTGTTTTGCTTTCTGTTCTCTTACATTCCGAGTTTCTGCTTTCCTGTTTCGTTCACCTTTGTTTTTTTGTAGTGCCTTATATACTTTTTGTCTGTCTGGGTTGATAGGTGTGTGTATACTAGGGCATTTTCAATGTAAGTGGTATCCCGACCATCTGGAAATCCTATGCTAGAAATTTCATCTTTTCTGTCGCTCTTTGTTTCTGCCTTGTTGCTGTACTTAGCATTTCTTATCATTTTCTGCCTTGCTGGTCCATCACCTATGTGTACGATTGAGTCTTACGTACTTTGTCTTAGGATTGATGATACATGTAGAGTGCATGTATTAAGTGCATACTTTCTCTAGGGAAGTGATGTGCAGAAGCAATTTTAGATCATTCAGACCCGGTTTTATCTTTGTGTCCCTAGTTGTATTTGAATTTGTGTTCAGGTATGTTTTTTTTTTTAATCCCCTGCATGATAAATTGGACGATGTGGTCACCTCAAAGGGGCCCGTATCCTTAGTTTATGTGAGCGAATGCATTGATGTATGTACTTAATTTTTTTTTTTTCGTCATATTTACCTCTGTGGGGATGCCGGGGCTTTTTCAGTATAAGTAGTATTCCCACCTTCTGGAAATTTTGTGCCAGAAATGTTCTATTTTCTGTCACTCTTTGGTTTTGTCTTGTTCATTTGCTTTCTCTCATTTCTTCCTTTCATTTTCTGCCTTGCTGGTCAATTCTATGTTCGATAAAGTCTTACGTACTGCGCATATTTTGCCCCCGGGGAAATGTGACATACGGAAGCAATTTCATGTAGTTTAGGCACACACCTCTGTTACTGTCTCCGTTTACGTCTCCGTTTCTCTTTATGTCTGTCCCTGTTTGTCTGTTCTGACTGTTTGTCTCTCTCTCTCTCTCTCTCTGTCTGTCTCTCTCTTTGTCTCTGTCTCCCTCTCACAACACACACACACACACACACACACACACACACACACACACACACACACACACACACACACACACACTCTCTCTCTCTCTCTCTCTCTCTATATATATATATATATATATATACACACATATATATTTATATATGTCTGTCTGTCTGTCTGTCTCTCTCTCTCCTCTCTCTCTCTCTCTCTCTCTCTCTCCCCATATCTCTCATATAGTGTGAGAAAGAAGGGAAAGAAGACCAATTCCAGTGATACCTTATTTATTGCCCTAACCTGGCACTATCCTTTCCACAGCGCAAGGTGAAGAATAGAGGTGTCAAACCAGAACAGATGGCACCGTGGCAAAACACAATACATCATTTCTACACACACACACACACTCACTCACTCACTCTTTCTCTTGCCCCCCCCCCCCCCCCCCCCTCCCTCATATTGAGGAAAAAACGCCACCACCACACAACAACAAAACAAACAAAAAACCGCATCTCCAGTAATACCTTATTCACTGCCCTAACCTGGCACTCTGTTTTCCACAGCACAGGTTGAAGAATAGTGGTGTCAAACCAGAACAGATGGGATCATGGGAAAACACAATGCATCATAACTCTACCAGTACACTTCCCACCCCCATCCCCCACTCACTACACACCACACACACACACACACACACACACACACACACATGACTGATGGCAGTCAAGAGATTGGACAAGGCACTTGCACACGCACGTGCGTACGCAACGCACACACGCACGCACACACACTCTCCTCTCTCGCTCCCTGTCACACACACCACACACACATGCAAGCACACACACACCACACAACACACACACAAAATGCACAGGCATATCTAAAGATAGTGATGTCATCAAGAAATGTGGAATGGGTTAAATATTCAAGTGGTTGTACAGAAATGAGTGGCATATAATAAATCTGCAGACACAATGCCTGTACATTTATGTACGTTACTATTTGTTGAACGGAATATACATGTAATGTAAGAAAATGTATATGCTGTTGGACGAATATTAATGTACATTAATATACACTGTCTTATTGTTATTATACTCAGGATTTGTGACATGTTCTTGTCTTTATGTTCGTTTCTTGTCAAAAAGAAAGGAGAAGGTATAATTTGATATATGTTCTTGTTTTTTTGTTCGTTAATTGTCAAAAAGAAATGGGGTGGGGGGGGGGGGGGGTCTGTATCATCACTATAGAGCGATGGTGGCGGCAAACGGGTTTACATCTGTCTTGGTGGGTCTCTTCTGCACACTGTGACACTGATTAGTGTGCTTAGAACACACAAAACTGACAGGTGCGTGTGTGATACATGTGCCAGCGTGGGCGAGTAGGAAGAGGTGGGTCTGAACGTGTGTGTGTGGTGTGCGCGTGCGTGTGTGTGTGCGTGCGTGCGTGTGTTTGTGTTCGTGTGGTGTTTGTGTTCGTGTGTGTGTTGTGTTGTGTTGTGTTTGTGTTCGTGTGTGTGTTTGTGTATGTGTGCTGTCTTCGCTGTGTGTGTGTGGTTTTCTTATTGTTGTTTCCAGTTGTGTGTGTGCGTGCGTGTGTGTGTGTGTGTGTATGGAGGTGGTGGTGGTCCTGTGTCTGCTCTTAACAAACGCACGTGCGCGCGCGCGCGCACACACACACACACACGCACACTCGCTTAACTAGCGCACATACGCACGCGCGCACACACACATCACACACACAATCTAACAAACACACGTCTAAAATACGCACACACACACATACACGCGCACACACACAAACTCGCTCAATTAGCACACATACGGGCGTGCGCCACACACACACACACACACACATCTCACACACCCACACACACACACACTGATCTAGCGCGCGCGCACACACACACACACACACACGTAGATGTACAGTCACACTCCCCCGCACGCTCTCGCTCTCTCTCTCTCTCTCTCTCTCTCTCCACCACCACACACACACACACACACACACACACACACAACACACACACACCACACACACACACATCACACAGATAAACGAGATCGATGGTAACCAGACAAGCAGGACAACAGACTAGCAACAGACGGATAATGGCTTACTTCAGTATTGATGAGTGTCCCAGTCATACACAGACCGATTAGCAAGCGATGATCTAGTCAGTATTTAACGCAATAACAGAAATTGTATTTAAGACAGACGAGTGGAACTGGGCGATAGAGAGAAAAAGCGTTGATGTCTTCAGAAATAGGTTGCCATCGGGTTCATTTTCCTGCTGCTTGCTTTGGGATCAATGGATATTGGGCTGAACATATTGGTGACAATGTGTATGCTTTCATTCTTTTGATACACTGTCGTTTTGGGGATAAAGGACCGTCTGCATTGGGTGTATGCAATGTGAAGGTGCCACAGGTAAGTGAAAACACGGAATGCCTACGCGTGTATATTCTCGTCTAACTTTAATGAAACAAAATAAGGGTGTGGGGGACAATTTTTCACATCGACCGAAGGTGTCTGTGCGCGCGCGTCTCTCTCTGTCTGTCTCTGTCTCTGTCTGTCTCTCTCTTTTTCTTTGACTTAAATGTGTGTATATTTTTTTCGGGACTTAATATGTGGATCTTTACCACATTTTGGTCATAGGTATCAACTGCTGAGGACTCTCAAAAGTATCTAAGTTAGAACGTAAGGCTCCAAGATCACCAAAAAGATTCCTAAAATTAACATTCATCAAAGTTGTAAATGGCACTCGCAGAGATACTGCCGGCATTATTTACATTCATTTTTCACTCTTGCGACTATTGTCTACCATAGTCGTCATTACAATTGCTGGCAATATTTACATTTTTGTTTCATTTGAGACCAATGTCTACCATAGTCATTGGTGCAACCTCTGGCAAAATTTACTTTCCTTTTTCTCTGTTGCGACCATAGTCTACCATAGTTTTCATTACAGTTGCTAGCAATATTTACATTCCTTTTTCACTGTTGCGGACCATTGTCTACCATAATCCTCATTACAACTGCTGGCAATATTTACATTTTGTTCACTGTTGCATCACTGTTTACCATAGTCCCTAGTGCAATGGATGGCAATATTTAAAAATTTTTTCCACTGTTGCGACCGTTGTCTACCATAGTCCTTAATTCAACTGCCGGCAATATTTACATTCATTTTTCACTGTTGCGACCATTGTCTACCATAGTGGTTATTACAGTTGCTGGCAATATTTACATTCATTTTTCACTGTCGCGACCATTGCCTACTATACTCCTTAGTACAACTGCTGGCAATATTTACACTTATTCACTGTTGCGACCATTGTCTACCATAGTCCTTAGTACAACTGCTGGCAATATTTACATTTATTCACTGTTGCGACATTGTCTACCATAGTCCTTAGTACAACTGCCGGCAATATTTACATTTATTCACTTTTGTGACCATTGTCTACCATAGTCTTTAGTACAACTGCTGGCAATATTTACATTTATTCACTGTTGCGACCATTGTCTACCATAGTCCTTAGTACAACTGCTGGTAATATTTACATTCCTTTTTGACTGTTGCGATTGTTGTCTGCCATAGTCCTCAGCACATCAGGTTTTATTTCAATCGAAGTTTCTTCAAAGTCACAATGACCTTGAAGTACAAAAATCTGGATTTTTAGTAGTTTCTGTATTTAAAAATAGTGTTTGAATGGCTTCACCATCTTGTTTCTATGTTCATACGTGTCGCATAAGAAAAAAACTTCTTCCATGTTTGAATGATCGTCAAACTGTTACCAGAAGCTGATAGTAAAGTGTTGATAGTGTTGTGTTTGTTGTTTGACGATTGCTTCGCTGTAATTTTCTATGTCAATGATTAACCCATTTCTATCCCCAGCTTCCTGCTGAATCTTCAACCCAGCTTTCCAGCTCTATACACCAGCTTCCTGCTGGCATTCTATCCACCAGTTTCCTGCTGGCATCTATCCACCAGCTTCCTGCGGCATTGCTTCCCGCTGACCATTTCCTGCTGGCATATCACATTCCTGTGCACCCTATCCACCAGCTTCCTGCGGCACCTATCCACCAGCTTCCTGCTGGCATCTATCACCAGCTTCGCTTCTTCGGCACTCTATCCACCAGCTTCCTGCTGGCATCTATCCACCAGCTTCCTGCCGGCACTCTATCCACCACTTCCTGCCGGCATTCTATCCACCATGCTTCCTGCGGCACTATCCACCAGCTTCCTGCTGGCACTCTATCCACCAGCTTCCTGCCGGCATTCTATCACCACTTCTGCGGCACTCTATCCACCAGCTTCCTGCCGGCATTCTATCCGCACTCTATCCACCAGCTTCTGCGGCATTCTATCCACCACTCTGGACCTATCACGTCCTGCCGGCCATTCTTTCGGCACCTATCCACCATTCCGCTGGCCTATCCACCATTCTCTGGCACCATCCACCGCTTCTCGGCATTATCCACCATTCTGCGCATCATCCCCAGCTTCCTGCGGCATCTATCACAGCTTCTCCGGCATTCATCCGCTTTTCACCACTATCCGCTCTATCCACCGTTCCTGCGCATCCTCGGCACTATCCACCTTCCTGCTGCCTATCCACACTTCCTGCCGGCATTCTATCCACCAGTTTCCTGCCGGCAGGAAGCTGGTGGATAGGGTGACAGAGGGAAAGGGTGAAATTTTTGCCTTGCTATCGTGGCTAACGATCATTTCATCAGACGGCAGATGCATATCAGAAATAGCCGGCAGAATCGGCCAGGCCAAAACAGCAATCTAGAAGATGAGCATTCTTACCAACAAATGCCTGTCAATTAACATCAGGAAGAGAGTTCTTGAATGTTATATTGAACCAATACTGTTGTACGGATGCGAGGGGTGGACAGTCCAACAAAGCCAGAACAAGATTGAGGCAGCCGAGATGTGGTTTCTAAGAAGAATGTTGAGAGTTCCACGGACAGCAAAGAAAACAAACGACACAGTCTTGATGGAGGCAGACTCAAGTAGATCACTCATAAGGAAGATTAGGAAAAGGCAGCCAACATTTATAGGCTATTTTATGAGGAAGGGGGATTTGGAGCATCTGGTCACAACGGGAAAGCTGGAGGGAAAGAGAGCACCGGGTAGACCCAGGGAGAAAATGCTGGACGAACTTGCAGAGTGGCTGGGGACGAGGAGGGTGGGGGAGATGCTAAGGGCAACGAGAGATAGAGACAGATGGAAGACCATGATCGCCAACGCCATGCGGCAGGGTATCTGATGATGATGATGATGATCGTGGCTGACAATGCAGGATGCCGGCAGATAGGGAAAGGAAATCAAAGGATTAATGTATATGTGGTTTTGTTTGATCTTTAGTATTTCAGGACAAAAGAACTTTGTTAGCTGTGGGCAAAATGATAGTTTCAAGGTGATGGTTATTAATTTATGTGTGGCTTAAACAAACGGAGATATTAATCTCAAAGATAAAATCAAAAAAGTATGCTTTTTTAAAAGTAAAAGTGCTTGTTTTAATGTGTTATTTGGAATCAGTTGAGCGCCGTAGCATTGTCAAAAATATGACTGATTTGTATATACTGAGAAAGACATCGACAGACGGACATGGACACGGACACGCAGACACAAACACATTAGCGCGCGCGCGCACACACACACCACACACCACACACCACACACACACACACACCACAACACACACACACACACACACACCACACACACACACACACACACACACACACACACACACACACACACACACTCACACCACACACACACCACGCGCGCGTAAGCGCACATATACGCTAAGCAGGCTCAGTGCGTGCGCGCACGCACGCACCACACACACGCTATGGCAACCAACAGGACGACATACACACACGCACGCACGCACCACACACGCTATGGCAACCAACAGGACGACATACACACAGCACGCACGCAAGCAGCACACACACCCCAACCCCACCCCCACACACACACCCACCCCACCACACACCACACACACACACACACGCACACACACGCACACACACACACGCTCACACACACGCATACACACACACACACACACACACACACACACACGCTCATACACACTCTCTCTCTCACACACACACACACTCACGCGCACACACACGCACACACACACACACACACATACACACAGGGGCACGCGCGCGCGCCACACACACACACACACACACACACACACACACACCACACACACACACACACACACACAGAGTAACAAAGAAATACAAAAACAGAGTAACAGATGGACGTGTGGGCAACACAGTGATACACCCCGTAATTAGTGTGCTCAGACCAAACAGACCTAACTCACAAGTGGGTTTGATGGACAGGGCTCCTATTGTCTGGACTGATCCGGGGACAGAGTCTTTTCTTCTTTTATAATTTGTTTTGTAGTTCATATCCAACCTTGGCGTCTTTTCGTCTTTCCGTATGTCTGTGGACGAAATAATAATTATAATGATAGCAATAAAAATGATAATACAATAAAAACAACAAAACATTAATAATAATGATAATAATAATAATAATAGCAATATTTATTACTAATAATAGTAATATTCATAGGTTGCCAAATCTTGATTCAAGAATCGAAGCAAGACACGCACTCTCATCATTCACCAAAGCCTTCTGTGTCTTTTATTCACTACCAACCCCTAGTTCAATCGGCTACAGTATCAACTCCACCCACCACCCACACCTTGGGGATACCGGGGGTTCTTTCAGTATAGACAGTATCCCCACCTTCTGGAAGTTCTGTGCTGGAAATTTCCTCTTTTCTGTCACTCTCTTTGTTTTTGCCTTGTTCGTTTTAGCAACTTGTCATTTCTATCATTTCCTGCCTTGCTGGTCCATTCACCTGTATGTGTTTTAATAAAGTACGGCTTGCTTATCCCTTTACTTGAAGACAATCACTCAGTCGAGAAGCCAGACCAAGTCGGAGACAACCGTCCTTGCCCCACGGTCTTTTTGTTCATGGTGTGTGTTCTTTTTCTGTTCTAGCTGTCAGTACATGTAGACAAACTTCATTAATCCTGCCAGTGATTTCTCTGCTGCTTAACAATAGGCGCTCTGGGATGGCGCGAAATCGTGAATATTGGTACGTTTCTCTAGACTCTACCCATATGTAACGGGGGCTTTTTCCAGTATTTAATAGTATCTCCCACCTTTTTGGAAATTCTGTGCTAGAAATTTCCTCCTTTCTGTCACTCTTTGTTTCTGCTGTTAAGACTCTACGCAGTTATCTGGGTTTTAAGCAACGTCAACAATAACAATAAACCCATTCTGTAAATTACTGACCAGGCCAGTCAGTGTGGCGAAATGGTTACCGCAATGGACAATTACTGAATGGGACGCATTGGGTTCGAGCCCACAGTCCCTGAGAGAAACGCTGATTAAGGGGCTTTTTGAGCTGACCAGCTCCTACGCAGAGGAGCTGAATATTGCTATGGGTTCGTTGAGAAGATTAAGACCACACATTAAGTCTCATCATCCACTTTACGGATGCGTCATGTCCAAGGTATTACTCAAATTTCATGTCTAACGCTGCAGGTGTGTGTTTCTCTTTGGTGTGGTTGATGCCAGGATATGTTTTGAAGATGAGCATAAAGTACTGTCACACAGTTTCAGTCCCACACGGAAATTCCATATCATTATCTCATGGATATCATTATCATCTCCATTGTCATTATCATGTTATTGTGAAAACTTGACCCAGTACCTGTGGCACGTGATACTCTGCCTTGGTAGTGACCTCAGTGTCGGGAGCTTTTGACGTGGGTGTTGGAGAGCTTTAATGAGCGGCGTAAGGGGGTAGGAACGATGCTGAACTAGGGGGTAGGGACAAAAACTTCAATAAATCTGTGGGTAGAATTGATTTCTATGTTTTATAGACACTGATGATAATATGATATAATAACGATGGTAATAATGATGATGAAAATGATGATACTACTACTACTACTAATGATAATAACAAATAGGAAGAATAATAATCATCTTATTCTTATTATTATTATCACTTAGCAGCGCAAAAGACCCATGACGAAAGCATGCTCATTGCCACTTACAGGAACAGACCATTACCAAACTTTCAATCCAACAAAAGCAGACACTGACAAAGCATGAACTGAAAAGAAGCACCAAGAACCATAGCAACACAAACGCTCAAAGCCATACGAAAAAAAAGGCATATAATGTAAATGAACAGAAGTATTCAAGGACACAAAAAAACGCTCGCTCGCTAGCGTACACACACACACACACACACACACACACACACACACACACACACACACACACACACACACACACACACACACACACACACACACACACACACACACACACACACAATTGCGAGCCAAACTGATTCCGCGGTCCACGGTGATTTTTCCACCATGTCACCGATGGACAAATTCACCTCCTATGCGGAATGCGCGGCTCAACCTCCAAAACTGAAAGATCAGGAAAAAACACCTAAAGGAAGGAAAAATGACGTCAAACAAAGACCAGACGCCTCTACAAAACCTCACCGTGACGTCAAAACAGCGGTATCATCTGCACATTCCAGATTGAAATCTAATATTCTTCCACGTGTCCTTATCATCCACAACTCCGTCCTAAATAAAGTGGATGGAAAGAGACTGGGCTGTTCTTACGGTTTTCAGGTGGCAACGAGAAAAATCCGTACCATCGACGACTGTAAGACAGCCATTGAAAAATCGAAAGAAGAACTGACACCTGAACCTGACTGTGTTGTTCTACATGTGGGGATTACAGATTTGAAAACAAAGGAGCCCACTGAATGCAGCATAAACCTAGAAATATGTGTGAAAATCATCAACACACAATTTCCGAAAGCAAAGGTAGTGGTCAGTCAGGTCGCTCCTGTGAGGGACAAACACCTAAACGTAAAAAGAGAGCTTCTTAATGCCCTGACAAAAGCGCGACTCCTAAAAGCAGCAAGTGTCAACTATGTCAACAATGATAATCTCCAAACTATCAGTCACACTCAAGTCAGCCAGGACGACGTCCATCCAACCACCAGAGGGGCAAGCGTTCTGGCCAGAAACTTAGGGAGGCAAATCCATCAGCTCTTCTGGGAAAAACCGAGGAGGAGATCAAACCGGCAACGACATCAACAAAGACCCGGCTTCCACTCTCAATTTTTCTTCTCTCCCTGGTCATTTTAGATTCAGCCCAGATTCAGTTCCTCTTCGTTCAGCTCTCAACTATATTGTTTTACTTAATTATTTACTTGTTTACCTACTTCGTTTTTATGCTATTTGTACCTTTTGATTCCAAGTTAAATGAATATTGAATTATCTAAACTTACCATATTGTTCTAAAGTTTATCAACCGTTCCTCATGAAGACGTGTGTAGTAAGTGATATCAACATTTTTCAGTGGAACACTCGTTCCATTGTTAAAAACATCTCATATTTGAGTAACTATCTCTCTTCTAAAAACGTCCATGTCATGCTTCTACAGTCGCTGAATACCATCAAAACCAAATTACCTAAAATATCCGGTTTTTATTATCCACCAATATGTGACTGTAAATGACGGTGGCCGTGTACAAACAGCTATATACATTCGGGAAGGACTGAACTATTGTGAACGAACATCGCCAGTACCTAAATCTACCACATTTATTTCATCATGTGCAATCATTATAAAATTTTCCTCATCGTTAGTTGTGAATATGGCCTCTGTATACTTACCAAGAGGCCCAGATTCTGTGAACACTGAATGGTTAAGACACTTTCAAGATCAGGATGACAAGTGGATAATTGGAGGTGATTTTAATGCACATGCCCCATTTTGGGAAAAGTATTGCACAAACATAACAAGCAACAGGTTGATCGAAAATATTGTAGATTCCAATTTATATTTACTTAACAACGGACACGTTACCCGGATCCCCGATATACCAACCCACAGCTATCGACCTC
The DNA here is from genome assembly GCA_030674185.1 of Monoplex corrugatus. NCBI lineage: Eukaryota > Metazoa > Mollusca > Gastropoda > Littorinimorpha > Ranellidae > Monoplex > Monoplex corrugatus. Next base: position 31,272,700 of record CM060314.1, read on the forward strand.
ACTTTAATCTCACCATCCCTAGCCCCAAACGCCACGTGGCAAACAGAGGATGACTTGTTGGGATCAGATCACATCCCCATACGTCTTACCCTAAACCATACTACTAAAATAGACGCCATGCCACAAGATAGTTTACCCAAGTTTAATTATAAAAACGCAGACTGGATCAGTTTTAAGGCAATCCTTGAAAAGACAAGAACAGATCTATCTGAAGCAATGAACATAAACGACATGTACGAAGTTTTCTGTAACTCACTGTTAAGAGCTGCTAACATTTCAATTCCAAAACTTAGTGTCGAAAATAGGAAAACATCATGGAAATGTCTGGTGGAATGAGGATTGTCAAAAGGCAGTGAACGAAAAGAAAGAAAAATACAAAATCTATTTAGCAAACAGGTCACCTGAAAATCATACAGCGATGAAAAGTGCCAACATTAAGTGTAACAGAATCATAGAGCAAGCCAAAGAACAACACTGGACGTCTTTTTGTAAATGTGAAGTAAATGACCACAAAGACATGATAAAGATTTGGGAAAAACTAAAATTAATGAAAAACGGGATTAAGTTGCCATCAATTCCAGTAAAGCTAGAAAATAACCCTTTTCCTAGCTCACTGGAAAAAGCAGAAGCTTTTGCAGACGTGTTTGCTGAGACCTGTCGTGTAGAAGGACTTCCTGTCTCTAGTAGAGACTATAGGGAACGAGAAGAAAAGAAAGATGTAATATAAGGATCCTGCCTCTGATAATACTCACTACATGAATGCATCACTCACACTTCAAGAATTAAAAGATGCCATTCAGTCCCTTCCAAGTAAAAAAACGTCAGTTGGACTAGATGCAATTTCCAATGAGATGCTGAAAAATTTACCAGAAAATTTTATAATTTTGCTACATGACATATTTCAAAAATGCTGGAATAGTGGGAAAATGCCCAACAACTGGAAAGAAACGATAGTGGTTCCTGTACTAAAATCAGGTAAATGTAATACCGATCTGAAAAACTACAGGCCAATTGCATTAACATCACACGTATGTAAACTAATGGAGAAAATAATCTTAAAGAGACTGATGCACTATTGTGAAAAGAATAAAATAATACCAGTAAATCAGGCAGGATTTCGAAAAGGCAGGTCACCAGTAGAAATCCTAACAAAGCTAACTACTAACATAAAACAACAATTTGCAAGACGTCAATGTGTTTTAGCTACATTTTTTGATAAACGAAAGCATACGATCAAGTGTGGCACTCCAGATTGTTATTTAAATTTAAAAGTATTGGGCTGACAGGTCACATTTTTGACTATGTTAAGTGTTTCTTAGAAAACAGAGTATTTCAAACGAGGATTGAAAATGTATATTCCACGAAACGAATTCTTCAAATGGGTATCCCTCAGGGATCCGTTATAGCTCCCCTTCTTTTCATGATATTAATGCATGACTTACCCAGTAAAGTATCTAAGCATGTAGTTTTAGCTCAATATGCTGACGATTTATGCATGTGGATGCAGGTAAATATGAAAAGGAAAACTCCTTTGCGCTGTATTAATTATACACGCAAATGCTACCAATTAGAACTTGATAAAATAGCACGATACATGGTAGAAAATGGGTTACATCTATCCCTGGAAAAATCGAAAATAGTTTTATTTAATAATGGAGCTAACCCAGTAAATCTTCCCACTTTCAAACTGGGAGATACTCTTCTTCAGTTTAATGAGTCAATTAAATTCTTAGGAGTTTTTCTTACGGCAAAATTATCTTGGAATCAGCATATTGAATACTTATTAACCAAAGCTCAAAAAAGTTTAAATTTCTTAAAAATAGTTCGCAAACAGGCATGGGGTCAAGATTCATCAACACTTGTTCATCTTTGTAAATCGCTTGTTAGATCTAAATTAACCTATGCCCAAGAAATCTTCTTCAGTGCACCGAAACACTTAATGAAAAAACTGCAGAGCATAGATTGTAAAGGTTTCAAACTTGCACTGGGTCTTCCAATGCATGCTTCCTGTCTTCGCACATATACTGAAATCAAACTGTTGCCACTTGATGAGCAAAGGAAAGTCGCTTCTACTAAATTTTTGTTAAGACACACCACTGTAGAAAACATCTCTGAAACAGAAATTAAACTGAGATCAGATATCGACTTTCCAAAAAGAGCTAAATCAATATCTTCACAGGTCACTCTTGCAACATACACATCTGACGTCATGAAAGGTTCAGGAATTGATCTACACGTAGATCCTGTATCTATAAGACCTTCCTTTTCGCCAGTACCCAGTTGGGAACTCCAAAGAGCACAATTTGACGTACATCACACTAACTTAAAAAAAGACAATGTAAACTTACTGGCAAGTCAGGTTAAATGTCATATAGACGACTTATATTCCGATCATTTGAAAATTTACACTGATGGATCAGTAATTGAAAGAAAAGCAGGCTCAGCGTTTTTAATACCTGCTCTCAAAATTGAAAAATCTTTCTACATAGGACTTGATAAATCTATCTTTACAGCTGAACTTTTTGCAATATTAATGGCTTTAAACTTTATGATAAGTTTTCCTAGGACAATTTTTCAAACACTTTTTTGCGTGGATTCAAAATCAGTACTTCAGGCTCTTGAATTATCAAAATTACAAACAAGATCAGAAATGATTCTGGAAATTAGTCACTTGATTCATAATTTATCTTTAAGAGGCACTGATATTACTTTCTGCTGGATACCTTCTCATAGTTCTTTTCGTTATAATGATAAAGTTGACAGGGCTGCCAAACGGGGAGCTAATAACTCACCAGATTCAAACAATATCCAGCTTTCTCTCTCGTTGCACGAGAATTACACTTTAGTAGACAACTACGTCTGGAAGCAGTTCCAATTAAAACAGAAAAAGTATGATAAATGTCACATGAACTTTGAAATTAGCAAAATACTTAAGCAGCTTCATGCCAGCAGAATTATACAATCCCTTATGTATAGATGGAAACTTGATGCATTCAAAACAAAATACACCAAGAACATAGTATGTCTGTGTGGAAAGAAGATAACACATAGTCATATTCTTTCTTGCGTTAAGGTAAAACGACATATTCCAACACTATCTATGAGTACAGTTTCTGATATATTTGCCTCATCATCATTACTGTATGAATTTTTTGTTAGCCTGTCAAAAAGTCCTATAGCGAATTACCTTTAAAATGTTTTCACTTGTTCACTGTTATGGTTAGTCAATTATTAGTTTTATTTTTTTCTTCGTTTCTTCCAGATATTTATCAATTTTGTTTGTTAGTTTGTTTAAATCGTTAATTATGGTAACATTATTTGTTAGTTTTACCTTCCCCTCTTCAAAAACAGTTGTTTTCTGGATCATCTTTTCTCAAGTTCAAAATTGACAATTTTCAAATATTCTCTTCACTCCTCTTATCACCCCCCCCCCCTTTTGTTTTTTGTTTTTGTTTTTGTTTTTTTGTTTTTGTTTTTTTGTTGTTGTCTAAAATCACTTTAGTGAATAGACATTAAATCAAAGACCACCACACACACAATGAATGGACTAGATGCTGAGCTAGGCTGTCCTCATTCTGTTTAGGCGAGTGACCGTTTCTATCATCTCTTCCCGTCATTGTCTGCTTTGTTAGTCCATTCATTGTACATGTATGTGTGTGTGTGTGTGCATAATCATACAAGCTCTACCCCGTGGGGATGCCGGGGGCTCTTTCAGAATGAATAGTATCCCCACCTTCTGGAAATTCTGTGCTAGAAATTTCCTCTTTTCTGTCACTCTTTGTTTCTTTCTTCCTCCTTTGCTTTCTATCATTTCTATCTTTTTTTTTTTGCCTTGCTGGTCCTTTCACCTGTATGTGTTTGGTAAAGTCTTGCGTACTTTTTCTTAGGATTGATAATTGGTCCTTTCACCTGTATGTGTTTGATAAAGTCTTGCGTACTTTTTCTTAGGATTGATAATTGGGTGCATGTGTTAAGTGCATTTTTGGCTCTAGGGAGGTGAGATATGAGGATGTTTGGTAATTTATGCTTGTTTTCATATATGTTTTGGTGTCCTTAGGTATGCTCAAATCTCTATTCAGGTGTGCTTTTTAAATTCCCTGTGCGAAAAATTAGACGGGAGTGGTCAGCGCAAGGGGCATGTCCTTAGAATATGTGCGCGAATGAATTGATATGTGTACTTTTTTTTTTCCTGTTGAAAGTTCTGTATGTTTTGAAACGGTTGTAGTCCTGATATGGGTCTACGCAGTCGGCTGGGCTTAAAACAAAAATAAAAGAAAGCCATCTCGCTCCTTTTTTCTTTCTTCCTGTCGACGCTTCCATATACACTGACATTCCATTTTGTAGTCTACATTTACACGACATAAGTTCAACTGAAAAGACAAACTGCAATTGAAAAAAAAACTGCGGATGCATTGCCACTACGAAACGAGGGTAGGCCGTTTTCCAGGTCGCAACTTCGCAAAATGTATTTAGAGATACCAAATGAGATCAGTGATATGGCTTGACTGTCTTGCCAAATGTCTCTGCTACGCAGTACTGATCAAGTGTTTGCTTTCTGTAATTCATCCCTGCCACTCTTGTTTGAATTGGATCGTCGTTTGGCGTAATGACGATGATTATCGATGAGCCCGTTCCTACGTTACTGGAACAGGGTTGGAAACAAATTGGTAATTTGAGGAGTTTGCGTGGGTTTTGTCCCGAGTCATTATGGTATACAGCGCTTTTCTTTACGTTCATTTGGACTCCCTGCACATCTGTCTGTCTGTCTGTCTGTCTGTCTGTCTGTCTGTATCTCTCTTTCACTGTCTGTCTGTCTCTCTCTGTGACACACACACGCGTATCTCAATGTCTATGTATCTATGCATTTATCTGTCTAATATATTATATCATGTATCACATCATATCACATCATATATCATATATATATCATATCATATATATCTCATATCATATATCACATCACATCATATATCACATCACATATATCACATCACCTCACCTCTCCTCTCCTCTCCTAGTGGTGTGGTGTGTGGTGTGGTGTGGTGTGGTGTGGTGTGGTGTGGTGTGATGTGATGTGATGTGATATGATATGATATGATCTTGCACAAATGAATATTATGTCTAATCATAAACTCGCACATAAATATGATTACAGGATGCCAGACGATCAGTAGTTAGAAATGGAAGTGCACATTGGTGGATAAGAAAGCATAATATCAACAGTGCATGAAGCTGGTAGATAGGGTGAGGGAGTCAAAGGATTCAGTTTTTGCGGTTGGTAGATAGGGTACGGGTGTCAAAGTGTTAATAATAAGAGGTGTGGATGGAGCGCATGTTATTCTTTTTTTTCTTTTGTTCTATTTTCTACGCAGTTTTCATGGCCACAGAATCTGGGACAGTTTTACAGTGCTGTGATGACGGCGACAATGAAGGTGATAATTGTGTGAAAGGGCTGTAGTTTATGTTTAATACCATAAGGTATCATGGCGTCAAACGGGCCCGAGAGATACAGACAACTGCGGTCTCGGTCAGAAGATTTCGTCCAACGCCTTCATTGACGCGTCCTTGAAGTCGATGAGACTCGACTGTGTGGTGCCAGTGTTGCCCATGACCCCGTAGCACGTTGAACTTTGGGTAAGAGCTGGTTGGTGCCAAAACCTTTCGCAGCGATTTTAAAAGGAATGATGAAGATTCGAACAAACAAATTTCCAGTCGATAGTCCGTTGCGGTGACCGCTACACCATGGTGACTGTTACATGTTATGGAATTATGAGTGCGATAGCTACCTCGTGAACAAAAGTTGTACTCAAAACTCCAGTGACGATTCAAAAAGCAAGCCCTTCATTGTCTCAGTGTCCTTCATAACTCGGTTATTGGAGCACCATGCTCACCCCCGTGGGATGTCAGGGGCTCTTTCAGTATAAACAGTATCCCCACCTCCTGGGCATTCTGTACTAGAAATTTCCTCTTTTCTGTCACTGTCTGTTTCTTTCTTCCTCCTTTGCTTTCTGTCATTTCTTCCTATCATTTTTTACCTTGATGGTCCATTGACCTGTATGTGTTCGACAAAGTCCTGTGTACTTTTTCTTAGGATCGATAATTGGGTACATTATAAAGTGCACTTTTGGGTCTAGGGAAGTGAGATATGCAGAAACAATTTTAAAATAATTTAGGCCCGTTTTTATTCAGGTTTTGGTGTCATTAGTTACGTTTAAATTTGTATTCAGGTTTTTTTTTTAAAATCCCCTGTGCGAAAAATTACACGGGATGTTCAACGCCAGGGACATCTCTTTAGATTATGTGCACGAATGCATTGATATGTGAACTTAATTTTCTTTTCCTTTTTTTCCGTGTTGAAGTATTGTGTATGTTTTGAAACGGTTTTAACCCTGATATGGTTCTGCGCAGTCGGCTGGGCTTTAAACAACAATAACAATAATAATAATAATAATAAAAAGAGCACCAAGCTTGCAGCGTGGGGATTATGGGTACCACCCCCGGGATGGCCACGGTAAATTTTCCTCAGGACCTGGCCAGCTCATGAGTTTATGTGTAGCTTAATTAAGGCTTGTGCCATGATCACCATACACATAGCACCTTTGATGTTAGTGCATACGGAATTCGTTCCGAGCGCAGGGGAAGACGTCGTCTTGAGAAAGTGAAACAAAGTGTTACGGGGACCACGTCCCACGGAAAAGATGATATCGACAGACTCTCGCCTAAGGACCGTTTTAACAATCCTTGACACAGATCCCAAACAAGGAAAGATGGATGGGAATTTCAAAACAAAACCCCCCTTCCCTTCCATGTTGTCCCCAACAAGGTGCATGTCTTTGTTCGCTTAGGAAGCTTAGTGCTGAAAGCTGCCATACACTCACCGTCCTCTTAATCGACAGTTCGGTCATTCCTGTCAGCTTGGATTCATCAATCCTCTTTTACTGCTTGTAGGTCCATTAAGCGCTTTAGTGTGTGTTGGGGTGTGTGTGTGTGTGTGTGTGTGTGTGTGTGTGTGTGTGTGTGTGTGTGTGCGTGTGCGTGCGTGCGCGCGGGTGGGTGTGTGTGTGTGTGTGTTGGGGGATGTGTGAGTGAGTGTGTGTGTGTGTGTGTGTGTGTGTGTGTGTGTGTGTGTCTCTCTCTCTCTCTCTGTCTGTCTGTCTGTCTCTCTGTGTTCAACAACTCTGTAACGATACAGATCGATTTGATCAATTAGCTGTCACCTTATTTTTATACTTTGTTTTTTGTTATGCGCTTACAGGGATGGGAAGTGGCTTTTAAAAGGTCTTGGGTTTACAGTAATTGTTCATGAGTTCATTCGTTCCTATGATTGTTCGCTCTACTTTGCCTCTATATTTATTTGAAGGAAAATCTAATTGTTTCTGTACATAATTTATTCATTTCGTTGTTTGTTCCTTTGTCGGTTTATTTGTTTATTTGAAAGAAACTTTGTGTTCGTTCGTTTCTTTGTTCGTTCGTTTCTTTGTCAATTTCTGTGCTTTTTCAAAGGAAAATCTTATTGTTAAAATAGTCATTCGTTCTTTCTCTTCTCCCTGTGTGTGTGTGTGTGTGTGTGTGTGTGTGTGTGTGTGTGTGTGTGTGTGTGTGTGTGTGTGTGTGTGTGTGTGTGTGTGTGAATGCTTTCTTTTTGTTTGTTGTTTGTTTGTTTTCCGAAGGAATATCTAATTGTTTATGTGTTTGTCTTTTCGTTCGTTACTTACTTTTATCGTTTGTTGATGCCTTTGCGCATCTGAAGGAGTGCATGATTATTTATTTGCTCGCTTTTATATTTTTTTCGCCCCTGTGCCACTTTCTTTGACTATTCCAAGGAAAATCTATATTCATGATCGTCAAATTAATAATGAAAAAATGTGTGATCTAATTTTGCAAATTCAATACAAAGGTGAATATCATGATCGACCATTTATATTCACACGTTTTCATTTTTGATTTGTACACATTTGCATCTAGACAAGGGATAGGGTAGAATTGAGCACGGCTAGACAGAATAATATTTGCTGCCTCAACACTGCGTTGTATTGTATTGCATTTGTAATCGCGCGTGCGCTGCAAAGAGGATGTGTGTGTGTGTGTGTGTGTGTGTGTGTGTGTGTGTGTGTGTGTGTGTGTGTGTGTTTTGGGTCGATGTGTGTGTGTATTAAGATGGGGGGAACGAGCTTCGTGAGGGAACATGGAATGGAGGAGGAGGGGTGAGATCATGAGCTTTAACGTATATAACCTTTCTTTCTTTCTTATTTTTTTTCTTTTTCTTTCTTTTTTGTTGTTGTTTGGGGGTGGAGGATACAGAAAAAAAACACAAAAGGAGACAGTGCTAAAAGCGATTAACATAAAAAAAGAACATCAACGAAGAAGATTAAGAAAAGACAACCACCTCTTATAAGGAGATTTTATAAGGCAAGAGAAATTAGAGCACCTAGTCACAACAGGAATGATGGCAGGAAAAAAAAAGAGCACCTTGTAGACCCAGGGAGAAAATATTGGACGGACATGCGGAGTGGATAAAGACAGAGGACGGGAGATGTACTTGCAGCGACAAAAGATATGTCGGTATGGAGGGACATGATCGCCAACGCCATGCGGCAGGGCACATGATGACGATGATGATAAGTAGAGGATGGGCTGGAGGAACAGAGGTAATGGAGACAGTAAACCGTGCTGTAGTGCAGATGGGTTTTGTGTATCATGTTCTCAGAAGGTGGATTTCTCCGATTCGTTCGTTCTTTGATTTAACGTCTTTTCACTATAAGTGATATTAGACGGGGGAGGGGGGGAAGGAATAAATATAATAAAATGTAGAACGATAGTTAAGCGGGTTGGATTGGGGCAGAGGGGAGATAGAGTAAAAAGACATAAATAGGTGGGAGAACAAGGAAAATGGAACGAAAACTTAACTCTAACAATTAACTTCAACAATATGAAGGGAAATTGTAACACTAATACATAAACCGCATAAAGTTAAAGTAATGCGTTAACAGGACTGTGAACTAATGATTCTGAAATTTTAACTAATAAAGATTGATCTGATGTAACTTTTTGGAAATGAGTTTCAGAATACTTTTCTTGAGTAAACATTTTTTGTAAAAAGGAACGTAGCATTTTGCAGTAGAATAAGCAGTGAAACAGTGTGAACTGTTCGCCGCAAATACACTTGACATTTTTACAATATTTTGTTTTCAACGCGTTTAGCTGAATTCGAAAACGAACAGCAACAATCGATCTCAAATGATACATGGAAGAAGACTGCAATTTTTTACATACGTTTTGAACGGTAAGTTTTCTCTGATGTCATGTGGGGCGTGCGTGTTGTCAGTCGTGCTGGGGGACCGGATGCGTTTTCACCTGTGTCCATGGGATCTCTCGTATCATTGCAGATAAAGACAGACCTCACTGCAACGTAGCCTAGGTTGAATGGAAGTCCTTTCGTCAGCTGTGCTAAGAACTGCCACTCAAGAATCGGTGTGTTCTGTCAAAACCGATGCTGTTTTACATTCCACTTAGTCCTCCCTCGACTTGGCGCACCCACTGTCCGATGAAAGACCAAACCATCGCACAAAAAACAAAACAGTCACACATTAGATGTGACTTAACCCTTTGACTCCTGCACCCTATCTACCAATTGCAAAAACGTAACCCTTTGACTCCCTCACCCTATCCACCAGCTTTCTGCAGGAAGCTGGTGGATAGGGTGAGGGAGTCAAAGAGTTACGTTTTTGCTTTGTTAGCATTGTTGACGATGTAGGATGCTGGTAGACAGGATGCATGAGTCAAAGGGTTAAAGACATTGCCAGCGTGCAGGCTTACGGCTTGGTGTGGTTTGGTTCAGGTTTTTACGTCGGCACCACCTCAGGTGATAGCCGACGGGATAACCATCCCAGGAAGTGGGGGGGGGGGGGGGGAAGGGGGGACCTATCTAATCCTATACTGACTCCACCAGAACAACGATGATGTTGAGGGGAAGGGGGAACCTATCTAATCCCATACTGACTCCACCAGAACAACGATGATGTTAAGGGGGAAGGGGGAACCTATCTAATCCTATACTGACTCCACCAGAACAACGATGATGTTAAGGGGGAAGGGGGGGACCTATCTAATCCTATGCAGACTCCACCAGAACAACGATGATGTTAAGGGGGAAGGGGGAACCTATCTAATCCTATACAGACTCCACCAGAACAACGATGATGTTAAGGGGGAAAGGGGGAACCTATCTAATCCTATGCAGACTCCACCAGAACAACGTTGATGTTAAAACGAGACAGTGAGAAGCTTACGGCTCATGCCATGATCATTTTATATCTTCCCCATCACATGGCATCTGAGGCGTCATTGTATGGGGAAGTCAATCCGAGCGCGGTGACCCTGTCTTAAGTAAATGAAACTGAATGTTGCTTTTCGTGTATTTTTCACCTCCCCCTCCATCTCCACCCCTTTTGAGTATAATGATTGCTTCTGATTTATAATTTTCTTTCTCTGTGCGTATACGCGTACCTGCGTGTACATGTGTGCATTATTTTGTTTTCTATTTGATAAATGGTGAAATGTACGTGCTTCGTTACAAGAAACATCACAGAGAAATTTATACTTAAAAAATTCTTGGTTAAAGCGCGTGACCGTAATACTGAGTAGACAATTTTAATTTCGTTTTTTTTAATGGGGACTAATTAAAGTATGTGTGTGTATTGTTATAACCGCCAGAGAAGGAAAAGCATGGTTGGCTCCATTGGAAAAGTTAAAACAAGAAGAATAAATTGACCTCTTTTGTCTCTTGTTTTTGCGTGTGTTTACTTGTGCAAGGGAGGCAACCTTACTTTGTCTTGGGACCGTCACAATATACACACACACACTTACTGTAGTACTGTAGTAGACAATACGGTCATTGGCAGGTATTCACTCCTGTATTTTGTTTAAAAAAATTAATAAGGAAAACTTCATATGGCTACACCGTCAGATCTCTCCGTCTTTCTCTCTCTGTCTCTCTCTGTCTCTCTCTGTCTCTCTCTCTGTCTCTCTGTTTCTGTCTGTCTCTGTCTGTCTGTCTGTCTCTGCATGTCTGTCTGTCTGTCTGTCTATCTCTCGCTTTTTGTCTCGCTGATACAATCCTTATCTCTAATATTCCCCATTTCCATCTCTAATCCTCTGCAGTGTGGACTTTTTCCATCTTTCTCACTCAATTTTCGATTACTCTCGTGTGTCTGACTGTCTGTATCAGTCTTTGCCAGTCTGTCCTGTCTGTCTGTCTCTGTCTCTCTTTGTCTCTTTCTGTCTCTGTCTGTCTGTCTGTCTGTCTCTGTCTATCTGTCTGTCTCTCTGTCTGTCTGTCTGTCTCTCTCTCTCTCTCTCTCTCTCTCTCTCTCTCTCTCTCTCTTCTCTCTCTCTCTCTCTCTCTCTCTCTCTAGCCGCGCCTGATTTTCGTAGCACAGACTTTATGGCCCTGTTCCACTGTCCGATGTGTCATCTGTTGCCGCACGGTGTTTTCGAGGCCCTTTGGTCAATCGGTTGTCTCAGCTTTTGCCCAGATTACCTTACCCTCATTTGCGTGTGATGATGAAAGGGTCTGTTACGTACAGTTTCCCACATAGTGGGTTTGTAAATCTTACGTCAGTAAAAATTTCTGTTTCAGTCCCAACCCGTGATGTAGAAAATAAATAAGTAAATATATAAATAGGAAAGAAAGGAACAGCTTCAGGTGAAATATCCAAAATGTTATGATGTGTCATCGTGTCGCAGATGATGATGAAAAATTGAGTGGCGCTGCACTTCGGCGACGTGCTCTCAAAGGGAGAGCAACCCGAGTTTCACATGGCAAATCCATTGTGACAAAAAGAAATTACTACTACTACTACTACTACTAATCTTCTGTCAACTGCCTACCCGATGCAATCAAGAGAGTATGGGCAGTCATCATCATCATCATTAAGTGCCTTGACACATGGCGTTGGCGATCATGGCCTTCCATTTGTCTCTATCTCTTGTTACCGCAAGCATAATTATCTTCCACCTTCTATGTCTTCAGCCACTCTGCAAGTCCGTCCAATATTTTTTCCCTGAGTCTACCTGGTGCTGTCTTTCCCTCCAGGTTTCCTGTTGTGACCAGGTGCTCCAAATCCCCCTTCCTCATAAAATGGCCTATAAATGTTGCCTGTCTTTTCCTAATCTTCCTTACGAATGATCATCTTGTGTCTGCCTCCATAAAGACTGTCTCGTTTGTTTTCTTTGCTGTCCATGGAACTCAACATTATTCTTAGAAACCCCATCTCGGCTGCCTCAGTCTTGTTCTGGCTTTGCTTGTTGACTGTCCACGCCTCACAACCGTATAACATTATCGGTTGTTTATAACATTCCAGAACTCTCTTCCTGATGTTAATTGATAGGCATTTGTTTGTGAAAATGCAGGCATTTGTTTGTGAAAATGCTTTTCAACTTCTTGAATCTGTTTGGGCTTGGCCAATTCTGCTGGCTATTTCTGATGTGCATCTGCCGTCTGGTGAAATGATCGTTCCCAGATATTTAAACTTATCAACCTGGGCAGTATCATTATAAAAAGACAATGAGCTGGATTAAGCTCATCATCCGAAGAGAGCGAGGTAGTATTGCACGGACTGCCCTTCATTGGACATCAGACGACAGATTTAACAAAAAACAAAAAAAACAAAACTGGCAATGAACAAGAAAAGCAGAGTTCAATGCCCTGAAATACGCCTGGTGTACTCGTCTGAGAGGCTGGCCCAGAATAGACAGAACTGGAGAACCCGTGTTGCTGCCCTATCTAACAGTGGTATAATATACAGTAAGCAAGTAAGAAAGGTTAGATTTCAAGCTTTTTTTTTTTTTATAAAAGTATTTGTGTGATTCTGTCATCTGTCACTCTCTTTGTTTCTTCCTCCTTTGCTTTCTGTCATTTCTTCCTATCATTTTCTGCCTGCTCGTCCATTCACCTGTATGTGATCGATCAAGTCTTACGTACACTCACTTAGGATTGATAATTGGGTCATTGTATTAAGTACATTTTTGGCTCTAGGGAAATGAGATAGGAAGCAATTTTAGGTAACTTAGGCCCGTTTTCATATATGTTTTATTACTGTCCTTAGTTATTTTTTCTAAATTAATTTTGCAATAAAGTGGACGGAGTGGTCAACGCCGGGGGCATGTCCTTAGATTATGTGCGCGAATGCAATTATATCTGTACTAAATTTTCTTTTCCTTTCATCCTGTTGAGGTATTGTGACTTTTGAAACGGTCATAGCCCTGATATGGCTCTACGCAGTTGGCTGGGCTTTAAACAAAAAAATAACACTTACTGCTGACAAGGTCTTGGTGTCCAACTTAGCAATCATCTACAGATGCTGTAAGCTTATGGAAAAGACGAACACATCTAGCATGCGCGTATTCCAAGAGGGAGTATAACTGCCTTAATGGCGAGGTGAAAACAAAAAGAACAAATAACAACACACAAAAAAGTGTATATACATATATATATATATATATATATATATATATATATATATATATATATATATATATATATATATATATATAAAAGGGGGGGGGGGGGGAAACGAAAAAAAAAATGAAGAAAACTCGGTCGTACAAGTAAAAAGCCCACGTATGTATTTGAGTACAGACGATACTTGTAGTCTACAATCAGTGGAGGGGTGGGGTAGGGGGGCGCGCGGGGGTGGGGGGGGGGGGCAGTGCACGAAGTCAGACGCAACAGACCTTGTCAGAGAAAGAAGCCCACAAGGAGAACGTGATTGATAATCTTGCTACTAAAATAGACAGGTCCAACCGCAACAGACCCCCTTTCCCTCTCGCCATAAGCTGGGATAAGCTGACTCTCATGGGCCGACAGAAGGAGTCTGCAATGTTCGGTTCTTTTGCGCTTGTTTAGCGACGGCTGTTGTGTTCATTACGCCCCTCTGCGTCCCTGCAGATAAGCTTCATCTTGTGGGACAAGATTAAAGGGTCTGTTGCGTGTGGGACCACGCACTGCCATGTTTTGGACTTCTAGCGCTTTCGGTCCCTCGCCCTGTCCACCAGCTTCTCCCGTTATCAACCATGATGACAAATGAAAAGCTTAACCCCTTGAATTCCTCGTCCAGTTCATCAGCATCTTGCATTCAAGCATGATAGCAAACTGAAAATGTAACTATTTCGCTTCCTCACACTGTCTACCAGCTTCATGCATCATTAGCCGTGACAGCAAGGCAAAAACCCTTCTATTCCTTAACATATCCACCAGCTTTTTTTCCCCAGTGGGGATGCCAGGGGCTCTTTCGATATGAATAGTATCCACACCTTCTGGAAATTATGTTATTTCCCCTTTTCCGTCATTCTCTTTGTTTCTTCATTGTTGTTCCTTTGATTTCGGTCATTTCTTCCTATCAATTTCTGCCTTGCTGGTCCATTCACCTGTACGTTTTTGATGAAGTCTTGCATACTTTCTTTTAGGATTGATAATCGGGTATATGTATAAAGTGCATCTTTGGCTGTAGCGAAGTGAGATATGCGGAAGCAATTTTAGTTAATTTATGCCTGTTTTTATGTGTTTTAGTGTCCTTGTTTGTGTTTCAATTCGCATTCGGGTATGTTTTTAAAATCGTTTGTGCAATGAATTGGAGAGGTCAACGCCAGGAGCATCTCCAAAAGGTTATGTGGGCGAATGCAGTGATCTGTGTTCTCAATTTTCTTCTTTTGTTTGTTTGGTCTTTTTTTTAGTGTTGAAGTATTGTGTATGTTTTGAAGCGGTTATAGCCCTGGTATGGCTCTACGCTGTCGGCTGGGCTTTAAACAAAAATAAAAATAACAATAACCAGCTTTTTACGTCATCAACCATGTGAGGAAAGCAAACACTTAATCCTGCAAAACAAACAAACAAAAACAAAAACAAAAAAAACTTGACCCTTTCACTTCCACGTTTTATCTACCTATTTCCTGTATTATTAGTCATGATAGCAAAGTAAGCACATAACCATTTCACTTTATCCCTATGTCCAGGTAGCTGAGAGATAAGGGTGAGTGAGTCCAAAGGGTTAATTATGAAGCTGGTGAGTAGGGTGATGGAGTCGAAGTGTTCATCAATCATCATTATCATCATCATCAGGTGCCTTGCTGCATGGCGTTGGTGATTGTGGACTTCCATTTGTCTCTCTTCTTACTTGTTGCCTCA
Organism: Monoplex corrugatus; assembly: GCA_030674185.1. NCBI lineage: Eukaryota > Metazoa > Mollusca > Gastropoda > Littorinimorpha > Ranellidae > Monoplex > Monoplex corrugatus. The sequence goes on from CM060314.1 coordinate 31,287,884, forward strand.
AGCATCTCTTCCACCCTCCTTGTCTTCAGCCACTCTGCAAGTCCGTCTAGTATCTTCTCCCTAGGTCTACCCTGCCTTTTTCTAATCTTCCTAATGAATGAATTCTTGTGTCTGCCTCCATCAAGACTGTCTCGTTCGTTTTCTTTGCTGTCCATGGAACTCTCAACATCCTTCTTAGAAACCACATCTCTGCTGCCTCAATCTTGTTCTGGCTTTGCTTGTTGACTGTCCACGCCTCGCAACCGTACAACAGTATTGGTTCTATATAACATTCCAGAACTCTCTTCCTGATGTTAATTGATAGGCATTTGCTGGTAAGAATGCTTTTCATCTTCTTGAATGCTGTTTTGGCTAGGCCGATTCTGCTGGCTATTTCTGATGTGCTTCTGCCGTCTGGTGAAATGATCGTTCCCAGGTATTTAAACTTATCAACCTATCTCAAGGTTGTGCCGTTTGCTGTTATTTTGCACGAGGGGATTTCATGTTTTTTACTGATCACCATGACTTCAGTCTTCCTGCTGTTAAGTTCCATCAGTTTCATCAGTCACATAACTTTTTTTCATTGTGAACTCTGAGCTGAGCTGAGTGTTTCATGTTCAGTTCCTAATATGCCTTGCAAGGAAACAAAACAGAGGCGAGATGACATGAAGATAGAGAATGACAGAAAGAGGAAGAATGAAAGACCAAGAAAGGAGGTGTGTGTGGGAGGGGGAGGAGGGCAGGTTGAGGAGCAGGACAAACGGGTAGAAATACTAGCAGATACTGAAAATCATGAGAATATAATTAGAAGAAAAATGCAAATACTGATCCATTTTGAAATTGTCAAGCCATTCAAAAATTCTTTCTAAAATCTTGATTTTGTATTTCCTGAGGTGACATTAACCTTAAATAAAAACATATGATAAAATAAGAAATGACATGTGGTGAGGACGGTAATAGTCGGTCACAAAAAGGAAAGGAAGAAAAAAGTCACCCCTCCCCCAAAACACACACACACACACACACACACACACACACACACACACACACACACACACACACACACACACACACACACACACCACACACAACTTTGACAGACCACTGAACTGCTGAGACGTATTTCAATTTTCCCCCAGTCTATCCTAAGAGCAGATAGTGCACAATCGAGCAAGCCGAATACGGTAGGAGTTGAAAAGTGACAGTGAGAAGTTGCAGTGGTTTGAAAACAGCATAAAATCCCCTTGTATTATACACAGATCACAGAGCAAATAACAAAGAGCAATCATCGTAGACACTGTCTAGAGTTTGCATTGCTCTCGAGCTGCCTGGGAAGGGAGCAGTTAGTTTTGGTATTATTAGCAGGCGATGAGGTAAAGAGAAGGAAAATGAGTTTGCTGCACAACCTCTGTCTCTCTCTCTCTCTCCCTCTCTCCCCTCTCTCTCTTCCTCCTCTCTCTTCCTGCATATTCTCTCTCTCTCTTTCTCATTGTCTCTTTCTCCTTTCTCTCTCTCTCTCTCGTTCTCTCTCCCTATCTTACCGCTGTCTCATCTTTCTTTTATTCTTCTTATCTTGCTCTCTCTGTGTGTCTCTTTCTCGCTCGCTCGCTCACTCGCTCACTCGCTCGTTCTCTTTCTCTCTGTCTCTCTCTTTCTCTCTCTGTCTCAGTCTCTCTCTCTCTCTCTCATCCTCCCCCGCGTTTCTCTCTCTCTCCCGTTTCTCTCTGTCCCTCTTTTCTCTCTGTCCCTTCCTCTTCTCTCTCGTTCTCTCTCCCTTTCTCTCTCTCTCTCTGTCTCCTTCTTTCATTGTCTCTGCCTTCCCGTCTCTCCACCTGTCTCTCTCTCCCTCTGCCCTCTCTCTTCCTCTGCCCTCTCTCTCCTCTGCCCCTCTCTCTTCATCTCGTCCTCCTCACACACACACACACACACACACACACAACACACACACACACACACACACACACACACACTCGCTCACATACACTCACTCACTCACACATACACACACACCACACACACACACACACACACACACACACACACACACAACCTCGAAAATGTGCACGGTGGACACACCGTAAAACAAACACACATTGACATGGGCGTTGTCAAGTGATGGGAAGTACAAATTCCCTTTACAGTCGTTGCAAATTTACTTGTACTTTCGTGATGGAAGCGGAGGAGGATGAGAAGGGGAAGGAAGGTAACGATTATAATGACAAAGATGGAGAGAGAGGGAGAGAGAGAGAGAGAGAGAGAGAGAGAGAAAGAGAGAGAGAGAGAAAGAGAGAGAGAGAGAGAGAGAGAGAACGAGCGAGCTCAGAATTCAGAGAAAATGTTTATTGTACATCGGCCTTAGGCCACAACACATGTAGAGAGAGGAGAGAGAGAGAGAGTAATCGCTTTGTGTAACCTTCCCCAAATCAACACAAATAACAAACACGATTAAATTGCAAAAGGGGCAAAAAAAACCCTCGCAGACCTTGGAGGGGAAAGTCCCGCAAATCTCAAATATACACAGCAGGGAAACTGGCGTCCATCAAAAGTCCATAGAGCCGTGATGAGCACTGGGAACACTTCTGTATAAAAGACCCCCCTAATTCTCGTTTGACCGAAAACCAGGCTAAAATCAATGGACGCCGGCCCCCCCCCCCCTCCACCCAACGATCGATTTTAATCACTGGCGAAGTCCTGAGATAAAACTCTATAATGTTAACGGGTGCAAATTCTTTTCTGTTGATGAATGAATATAAATATGGCAGAGAAGTTGCAGTGAGATAAGAAACGGAATAATAGAGCGCAAATTAAAGTGTGATAAAGCAATGATGTATACTGTCTTTGTGTGGTGGGTATGTGACACACTGTATTCATATTCATATTAATATTCACAAATTCATTTCTTTTGTCATGGGTTTACCATGTGAAATTCGGGCTGCTGTCCCTTTGAGAGCTTGTCGCCGCAGTTCAGTGCTTCCATTTTTTTTTTTTCACAGTGAGCGAATTTCCAGGTGTGGAGAGTACCGTAACAACATACCCTCCAAACAACAGTACCCGTGACCTTCACACACGTAAGACCTCAAGCTGAATTTTCCTCAAGCATGGAGGCATGGCGGGAAAGCTGGAGGGAAAGAGAGCACCAGTTAGACCCAGGGAGAAGATACTAGACGGACTTACAGAGTGGCTGAAGACAAAGAGGGTGAAAGAGATCCTTGAGGCAACAAGAGATACATGTACAGACAGATGGAAGTCCGTGACCGCCAACGCCATGCGGCAAGGCACCTGATAATGATGATGATGATGATGATGATGGAGGCATGAAGGGTCACAGAGTCTGGGATGATTTTCACCATGCTAGGGATTCTATGACTTTTCGCGCCCTGATCTCGTGCTGACCAGTAAAATCATCTTGATCATGAGGATGATAAAATATTCTGTATGATGTTCTGTCTAGGATTGCGTTGAAGTGCCAGGCCTCAAGAGTGACAGAATGGTCTAGACGTTCGCCTGCTAATAACTTAACTCGAGGTTCCAGGATTCGTTACCCGTTGAAACCTCGACTTTTCTCCTCAGTTTGACCGGAAAATCAAACTGAACGTCTAGTCCTTTGACTAAAGGTAAAGATCTCACGGCAGTTGAAAAGAAGGACATTCGTCTCTCTCTCTCTGTCTCTCTCTCTCTCTCTCTCTCTCTCTCTCTCCCTCTCTCTCTCTCTCTCTCATTCGTCCGACTGCCCCGGCATAAAGGATAGGGAAGGATAGGTTGATTTCCCAGATTCCTCCCCTTGAAGGCAAGTTGGCCTTCTTACCTTTCTGAACTCTTTAAATTAAAAAAAAAAAAAAACGTGGGTGGCGCCGCACTGCTGCGACGCGCTCTCAACGGTAAGAATTTTACATGGTAAATCCATTGGGACAAGAAGAAATGAATATGAACATGAATATGTATTTTCACGATGCTGGGGATTCTATGACCTTTGACGCCTTGATCTCGTGCTGACCTCATACTTATCATGAGGACGATCATATTATTCTATATGAAATTCTATTTAGGATTGCGTTTTTAAGTGTCAGGTCTGCACTCAGCCCTTACTTTGATGACATATCTTGCCATTTACCAGGCCCGAGAGATACAGACACTTGCAGTGTTGGGTGAGAAACGTGAGCAACACCAGTCAGTGACTGCACTTGTGAAGTGGATGAGACAGCACTGTATGGTCCCAGTCTTCCCAATGTGCTCATAAGCACTCTCAGGCCTGAGTAGGAATCAATCAGGGCAGAAAAATCCAGGAATAATTTTTATTGTTGTTATCCCTGCTCTTATTGGACTGATGGAGGATTCGAACCCACGATCTCCCCGTGTCAGAGGTCCGTTGTGTTCACCACTTCGCCACGCTGACTGGTCCTGACATATACTCCTAATCATAATTTAAGGGCCACTTCTTCCTTCCTCTCTAATTTTAAGTTGAAATAATTGACAATGTTTAGAATTGATTCTATGTTTTATTTCATCATTTCCACACCTGTTTTGGAAAAAGAAATTAGCACAATGACCCATTAGTGAACAGCACATGCATTTAAAGGAACATCCCCCCCTTTTCAAAAAACAAAGTGTCAGATTTGGCCAATCTGTTTTCAATATCGCGTGTGTCCGCCCCGAGCCTGGATGCATGCTTCACAGCGCCGATGCATCGACCCCACAAGGGTACGGAGTGTGTCCTGAGGGATGGCCGCCCACTCGATCTGCAGGATGTCGACCAGCCTGGCCAGGGTGCCCGGTGGGGGGTGGTTGTCCCTGATGCGCCTCCCGAGCACATCCCAGAGGTGTTCAATTGGGTTCAGGTCAGGTGAGCACGCTGGCCAGGCCATACGGACGACTTCATGCTGCTCCAGGAAGTCGGTCACAAGGCGTGCTCGATGCGCAGGTGCATTGTCGTCCTGGAAGATGGCGCCTTGACCAAGGTCCACAAGCGCAGGCAGTGCCACGGCCGCCAGAACCTCGTCCCGGTACCGGACCCCGTTCAGGATGCCGTCAATGGGGAGCAGGGGGGTCCGGGTACCACGGCTCATGCCACCCCACACCATCACCGACCCGCCGCCGTACCGGTTATGCTCTTGGACAGTGGCGTTAGCGAACCTCTCCCCTTGACGTCGCCACACCCGAGCCCGGCCATCGTTAAAGGTCAGGGTGAACCTGGACTCATCCGAAAACAAGACCCCGGGCCCACTGTTGCCTTGTCCAGGTCACGTGCTCCCTGGCCCAGGTCATGCGGCGCACTCTGTTGACCGGTGACAGCACGGGTCGGACGGCCGGTCTCCGTTACCTCAAGTTTGCCTCATGTAGCCGTCTTCTCACCGTGCTGCAGCTGATGTTAGCACCTGTTGCGTCCCTCAGCTGACCCCTCAAGGTCACCGCAGTGGATGCCCTTTCCCTCAGGACGGAGAGGGCAAGGTAGCGGTCTTGCTGTCTTGTCGTTACTCTGGGTCGACCCGTGTGACGCCTTTCCTGGACTGCTCCAGTCTCATTGAAGCGCTCCAGCAGTCTCTGGATTGTGGAATGCGACACTTCAAGTCGTCTAGCAACTTCCCGCTGCGCTAGGCCTTCATCAAGCAGAGCGAGGGCTCTCCCCCGCTGTTCATCCGTCATCCGTCGTCTTGCAAGCATGGTTAAAACGAACCAAGAACGGGTCCTTTTTATCCTCGTCTGCGGGCAACTTTGGCTGGAGTAGTGTTCAAAAAGGGCTTGCCTTGCACGTGCAAAGCGAATTTTGTCGCTACCTTGCCTGCGTCGTCAGAGAGACCCTGCTGAAGATTCGACAATTTCGTGTGGAAATTGTCTTCCTTGGGCCGCCCATTGCAAATCGGCAAATCCCCAAACACGTGCCAAAAGGAAACTGCAATGTTGTCTGAGCTCTTATCCATTCATTTACGGCAACGAATTGGAGAAAAGAGTAAGAGAAAATAGGTTATTTCTCCTTTCAAAAATTGACTCAAAAACGTTCCTGGCCCTTCAATAATGACGTGTAGTATATTATCGGTCTACAAACTCATCAAAAGCCAGACAAATACGCAGGTGGAACGGTTGAGTTTGAATCGATGCCTTTCATCCCTCTTCCCAACTTACACACCACCACCACCACCACCCATCATCACACCACGCTATTGTTTTCAAAATGGAGATTGAAGACGATGAGAGAGAGAGAGAGAGAGAGAGAGAGAAAAAGGGAGAGAGAGAGAAACAAAAACGAGAGTAGGAATGAATGAAGAAAAGGAACGACATAGAATGGAATGTTCTAACACGAACACGACACAAGAGGAGTGTTAGGGAGATGTAAGAGCTTTTCGACAAGAAGAAACGGTCAGTGAAGAAATATAAAGACAAACAAAATAGATGATTAAGACGAAGAAAGAAGAAGAAACAAGCACACGAATCGAAAGGGAAGAGGAGAGGAGAAAGGAAAAGGAACTGAGAGAGAGAGAGAGAGAGAGAGAGAGAGAGAGAGAGAGAGAGAGAGAGAGAGAGAGGCAGAGAGAGAGAAGAGAGGCGGCAGCTACCGAGAAAGTTAACCCATTGACTCCCGCACCCTATCCACCAACTGCAAAAAGTTAAATCCTTTGACTCCCTCACCCTGTCCACCAGCTGGTGGATAGGGTGAGGGAGTCAAAGGGTTACGGCAAGTTGTTGCTTTGCTAGCATGGTTAACAATGCAGGATGCTGGTGGACAGGGTGAGGGAGTCAAAGGGTTCAGTTTTCGCTTTGCTAGCATGGTTGACAATGCAGGATGCTGGTGGACAGGGTGTGGGAGTCAAAGGGTTAAATTTTCGCTTTGCTAGCATGGTTGACAAAGCATGATGCTGGTGGACAGGTGTGGGAGTCAAAGGTTAAGTGTTTGCTTTGCTAGCATGGTGACAATGCAGGGTGCTGGTGGACAGGGTGTGGGAGTCAAAGGATTAAATTTTCGCTTTGCTAGCGTGGTTGACAATGCAGGGTGCTGGTGGACAGGGTGTGGGAGCCAAAGAGTTAAAAACCACAATATTCTGGACGCCTGTACGGTGTGCTGGCATTTTTTTTTGTTGTTTGTTGTTGTGCGTGTTCATTTGTAACAAGGCACAATCGTCAATCATCAATCAACCAGGCTGGCGAAGGCACGCGAACCGGGAACCCAAGCTGCAACGGATGAGCCGGTTGTGGCTGGTGAGGAGCGGGACGATGTGCACCACCTTGCTGTTCTCTGGACAGAAGGTGGTAGCTGTTCCTTTCTGTTCAGTGTTCAAGGAGTGCATCCGATGGTGATCCTCGTATCGCTGTAAGCTGTTGCAGTTGTCTGTTTGGTCTTTCTCTTTAGCTCCTTGTTTTTACCTTTGATTTTCGGCTTCTCACGGTGAAAACTGTATGTCTCTACGGATTCGTTTACTTTCTTCTTTTTGTTTTTCTTAATGTCGTTGTTGTTGTTTTCATTGTGTTGTTGTCCCGTTTGTTCTTCTTTCTTCTTTTTGTCTTCTCTCCTTCTGCTTCTACTTCCACTTCTTCATCACCTCCTCCTCCTTCTTCTTTTTCTTTTTCTTTTTCTTTTCTTCTTCTTCTTTTCTTCTTCTTTTTCTCTTCTTCTTTTTCTTCTTCTTTTTCTTCTTCTTCTTCTTCTTCTTCTTCCTCTTCTTCTTCTTCTTCTTCTTCTTCTTCTTCTTCTTCTTCTTCTTCTTCTTCTTCTTCTTCTTCTTCCTTCTTCTTCTTCTTCTTCTTCTTCTTCTCTTCTTCTCTTCTTCTTCCTTTCTCTCTCTCCTTCCTTCTTCTTTTTCTTTTCCTTCTTCTTCTTCTTCTTCTTTCCCTTCTTCTTCTTCATCATCATCTCCTCTCCTCCTCCTCCTCTCCTTCTTCTACCACCACCACCACCACCACTACTACCACTACAATATATACTACTACACTACTATTACTACTACTACACTACTATTCTTCTTTTTCTCTTCCTTTTCTCTTCCTTCTTCTTCTTCTTCGTATTGTGAGGATGCAGGCATTATGTCAACTGGTGTGTAATCTTGATTACAGGAAAAAAAATGAGTGTGCGTGTCGAAACACACACACAAACACACACACACAACACACACACAAACTCACACACACACACACACACACACACACACAACACACACACACACACACACACACACACACAACACACACACACACACACACACACACACACACACACATAAAACACACACACACACACACACACACACACACACACACACACACACACACACACGTACGCACGCACGCACAAAGGTAAGATCACCGTCACAGAAACTTGAATCCAATCTGCCCTTTTTAAGATATAACAAACAGCAAATGGAGAATAAAAAGATAAATATATGTGCGACAACATAAAACGAAAAGAAATGAACGATGAGAAAGCGCGCGCGCGCACGCACACCACACACACACACACACACACACACACACACACACACACACACACACACACACACACACACACACCACACACCACACCCCTCCGCCCACCCCACCCCAGAGAAGAGAGAGAGGTTTAGATCGACGGAATGAAGGGCAACTTGTGAAACAAAAATGGACAAAGAAGGAAACGAAATATATTGCCGGATTTTTTTTTTTGATAGAAATGGACAGATGCAGAACTTGATTATGGAAGAGAAGAAGAGGAGGAGAAAAACAAAAACAAACAAACAACAAACAAACAAAAAGTAAGCAGGAGAGGAAGAACGAGACGAAACGCTGAAGTAAAGATAATGTTTAAGACCGTACGCTTTCTGTGTCAACTTTGGCAAACACAAACGCGCGCACGCACGCACACACACACGCACACATACACACGCACACATGCGTGCGCACACACATGCACACACACAAGCGCACGCGAGCACACACACACACACACACACACACACACACACAAACAACCCTAACACACAAACCTACACAAACAATACTTATTCGTTTGCTCTCCACATAGTCATGTCACATTTGGCGATGAATTGTCTGTCTTTCATTCTTTTTTTTTCTTTTCTTTCTTTTCTTCTTTTCTGCTTTCTTTCTTTTTTCTTTCTTCTTCTTTCTTTCTTTCTTTATTTCTTTCTTTTTTTCTTTCTTCTTTTTTTCTTTCTTTTCTTCTTTCTTTCTTTTCTTTTCTTTCTTTCTTTCTTTCTTTCTTTCTTTTCTTTTCTTTCTTTCTTTTCTTTTATTTCTTTTCTTTTCTTTCTTTTCTTTTCTTTCTTTCTTTCTTTCTTTATCGGTTTCTGTCGGCTGCCATGGAGCTTGGTGGTCAAAGGAGTTGTGGTCGGGCTAAGCCTTTAGCGTCGCTCCAGCTGACAGAATCGACATCTCTGTAGTACGTGTTCAGCTGTTCGGATCTTTCCTTTGACTACTGCACCCTGTCCACCAGCACACGCACTGTCAACCACGCTAGCAAAGCAAAAACTTAACCCTTTGATCCCGCCCTTCCCCACATCTGCACTGTCACCACTAGCTAAGCAAACTAACCTTTGATCCTCGCCCGTCACCACATCGCACTGTCAACCACGCTAGCAAAGCAAAAACTTAACCCTTGATTCCTCACCTGTCCACCACATCTGCACTGTCACCACGCTAGCAAGCAAAACTACCTGATCCCTCACCGTCCACCAGCAGCACTGTCAACACGCTAGCAAAAGCAAAAACCTAACCCTTTGATTCCCTCACCCTGTCCACCACATCGCACTGTCAACCACGCAGCAAAAGCAAAACCTAACCTTTGATCCTCACCTGTCCACCAGCTCTGTACCGTCAACCAACTACAAAGCAAAAACCTACCCTTTGATTCCCTCACCCTATCTACCAGCTTCCTGGAAATCTTCTGACCAGCACCGCAGGTGTCTGTATCTCTCGGGCCTGGACATATTATGATAGTAAGTATAGAGTACAGGCGCAGTCTTAATCCTAGATGGAACTCCATAGCATCATAGTTATCATCCTCATCGCCATCATTATCATCGAATTGTAAAAAAAAAAAAAAGAAAACGTGCTAGTTTCTGTTTGGCCAATCAGGTGGCGTAGAAAATGGTGGGAAGGTGAGCACGAACGTAACCTCCCTGAGTGCGATGATCCTAAAACAAAAAGAAGAAAAAAAGGAAATAGCCGAGTACTATATCCGCTGGAAGAGTACTGTCATGGGACTATGCTTCCCCAGGAGACCCAAGGAATAAGTCGAGTGAGTCGTCCTTTGACTCCCGCACCCTTTGCCCCCAAAATAAAAACAACCCTTTGATTCTCCCACCCTATCCATTAACTTCTACAAGAAGCTGGTGGATAGGCTGAGGAAACCAAAAGGTTAAGTTTTTGCTTTGCTAGCATTGTTGACAATGGAGGATGCTGGTGGACAGGGTGTGGAAAACAAAGGGTTAAACGTGACAATCAAGCTATGTCAGTATTTCCCCGTTTTCTATCAGTTCTGGATTTTCTCCATCACATGGCACCTATGACGTTAGTGCATATGGAATTTATTTAGAGCGCGGAGACGTCATCTTGAGAAACTGAAACTGTCAGTTGTTCAGTTTATATTAACATTATCTCTGAGGCTGTTCTCGTGGAATCTTATGCTACTATCATTTGGTAACAAAGTCTTTTCAAGTTTACGTGTTCCTCAAAAACTGGAAATAACTTTGTTTCGGACTCATAGACAAGATCACTGACCGGGCGAAATGAATGAACGAAATATGTTGTTGAATTATCTTCCGTCTCCAGAACCATCTTTTTGCTTCAGTTTCACATATAAGGGCGGGGACAGCTTATCTTCTCTTTTTAAAGAGTCGCATCAATACATTGCCACAAAAAAACGGCACAGGAATGCTTGCCTCCCCTTACGTTGTTGTTTGGAATCGTTCGTGAATCCAAAAATTAGCAATGTATATTTAAGCTTATTTATAAGCTTATTTATTATTGTTCGAGCCTGTTACATGAAACGAAACACATTCATAAATAACTGAGAAATCGGCGGAGAAAGATAGAACAAGGATATCTCCTTTCTTTAAGTATTTTCGAGGGCAATGTTATCTGCAGAATAATTGTGTACATCCAGCCCTTATATATATAGGGTCTACACTAATATAAGTAAAATATACCAGACGCAGTGTTGTAGTAGTTAACGGAACACACTACCGACTGGAAGGTTGTGGGTTCGAATCCCCATCAGTACCTTCAAAAGTCATTATGGGATTTTTTCGCTCTAACCGGCTCTTACCCAGAGTTAGGCGTGCTATGGGCTCATTGGAAAGACTGGAGCCACACAGTCGAGTCTCATGCACTTCGCAGATACGTCATTGAGGGTGTTGTTCAAATCTTCTGACCAACACCGCAGGTGTCTGTATCTCTCGGGCTTGGTTGACGCCAGGATATATTATGATAGTAAGCGTAGAGTACAACCCTGTCGCGCAGTCTCAATCCTAGGTGGAACTCCATAGCATCATGATTATCATTCACATCGACGTCATCATCATCGCATAATGAAAACTGTTTCAGCTTCTGTGGCCATTAAAGTGGCATAGAAAATGGGACGAAAAAGAAAAAAAGTGAGCACAAAGGTAACCTCCCTAAATACAATGATCCTAAAAAAATATGTATATAAGTAGAATATTACGCCCATGGAGGATCAATATTAACTATAAATGAAATATACTGGCATAGACATCATTAGAGTTTCAGAATTATTGAGACAGGAGGAGGACCAGGAGGGGAGAGAGAGCGAGGGAGGGAGGAATAGAGAGAAACGGAGAGAGAGGTGGAAGAGAGAGATAGAGATGGGAATGAGAGATGTGGGAGAGAGAAAGACATGGCGTGAGGGGAGGGGAGGGGAGACAGACAACCACACAGATAAAAAAAAATAATACGCAGGAACAAAGACAAGAACAAAACAAGACAGAGCAAACAAACATCCACACATCTAAAATAAAAGAAAAACACAGATACAAAAAAAAAAATCTCAGCAAAACTGGATTAACAGAAAATTAGAAACCTCGCAAAAGAAAAACTAATGAAGACACAAACAAAGAAGAAAACTCTAAGGCCCAACAAATGTCTGAAAGAATAAGCTTAGCAAATGATGACAGTGATAAAATACGTAACGAGAGGATTGGAACGGATAAAAGATAAGAACAAAAAAAAGGCAAATGACGAGGAAGAAACGAGGGGGGAAATTACATGGAGAAAACGAGGGTTATGAATAATGTTAAAAACGCACACACACACACACACACACACACACACACACACACACACACACACACACACACACACACACACACACACACACACACACACACACACACACACACACACAAAACCTCCTCGAGACGAAGACAAAACCCAGAAAATAAGCTAAATCGAGACATACACACACGCGTGCATGCACGCATTCACACTCGCGCGCGCATGCACACACACACATATACACACACACACATACACACACGCGTATACACACGTACATCCACATGTGCACGAACACACTCGTGCACACACACTCACAGACACACACGCACGCACACACATATATACACAGACACACGCACACACACACACATAATACACACACACACACACCAACGTACACACACGTACATCTACACGCGCACGCACGCACTCATGAACACACTCAGCACATACTCGCAGACACACATGCACGCAAACACATATATACACAGACATACTCACACACACAATACACACACACACACACACATATATATATATATATATATATATATATATATGTATAGATATATATATATATAACACCACACACACACACACACACACACACACACACACACACACACACACACACACACAAACATACGTATACATACATACACGCATTCACACGCAGCACGCACACAAACATACGTATACATACATACACGCATTCACACACAACACACACACACACACACACACACACACAGGCATGCAGCACGCACACACACACACACACACACACACACACACACACGTCACACACACTATAAATACACACACAGTACACACACTCACAACACACACATACATGTACTCACTTCCCTCTCTCTCTCTCTCTCTCTCTCTCTCTCTCTCTCTCTCTCCCCCTCCCCCATCAACCCAAAAAATTAACAACACTTATCTCCCTTGCCATCAAATGCAACACACAAGTCGTTCTCGTGGGGCATTTTGTTGTCTTTTTTTTTTTCCTGGTTTGGTGGGAAGGTGAAGGGGGTTTTCCTGTCCACAACAGTTTGCATGCCACACGCTCGCTGTCCTGATAATCGTGTTAAGTTCAGGACCTATACGTCTTCCCCTGAAACATACAGTTTTCAAAGTTTGTTAGTCTTCTTCGCCCTTTTGGCTTCATATAATGAAGACGGATAAAGGAAGCGGCCGGGGATGGGTGGGGTGGGAAGAAAATGGTTATGGAAGTAGAGTGGGGTTTTAGAAAGTAAAGGGAGGGTTGGGAGATCTCACCCCCTTTCCCCCCACACACATCCCCCCCCCACCTCCTCAGCTTGTGATTACGTGAAGAATGATTGGGTTGAGGGAAAAGAATTTGTGTGCAAGTTTTTTTGTTTGCTTGCTTTTGTGTGTGTGTGTGTGTATGTGTGTGTGTGTGTGTGTGTGTGTCTGTGTGTCTGTGTGTGCGTGCAAATATGTGTGTATGTGTGTGTATGTTTGTGTGTGTGTATGTTTGTGTGTGTGTATGTTTGTGTGTGTATGTGTGTGTGTATGTGTGTGTGTGTGTGTGTGTGTGTGTGTGTGTGCGTGCTTCCAAACGGGCATACCACGTTTCAAACTCCACTTCTCGTCCGATCGCCGAAATTAAAGTGACGTCGGCCGGGTCAGTGCTTGGATGGCTGACCGCCGGTAAACACCACGTGCTGTTGGCATCCACTTCGACGCCGGCTGGTTAAGTCTTTTGACAGAGCCGTGGACATCGAGATCTGATATCTTGAGTTCAATCCCAGCCGGCAGCATATAAAAACTGGCCTGTTTGCTGTCCACCTTTGTGTTTCTCTCATTCTGGTGGTGTCGCTTTAGTGCTTCATAGGTTCCTCTCTCCCCCGCCCCCCCCCCCCCCCCCCCCCCCCACCAGGTCCTCGTTTTGAAATCTTGCCCGTGCGTAGGGTTTTGCGTAGGCTAAAAAAATCTGCCAGAATATTGTTGGTAGATTTGTGTGGAGCGCTTATGGAATTGTCCGAGTGTGATGATTCCTTGCACAAACTTCAAGCTACAACTATTATTTTGTATAACTGCCTGTTTTGGGGGACATACTATGCGTGAGGTAAGTTGTACAGTCTACAGGTTCTTCTTATCTTCGGTGGACGACTTCGTCATATAGGAAGTCGAGACTCCTTTCCAAGGAGGTGGATACCCCTGTGGGGATGCCGGGGGCTCTTTCAGTATACTATTGTGTGTTGATTCTAAATCGGTGTTACGTAGCTTCAAACAAAAACAGAAAATATAATACGAAATGACATATGTGAGATCAAACATTTGATACATTGTATTTCATCCAGTAGTGTTTGTATAAATTTTTGCTGGGTTCCGTCACATTGTGGACTATTTTGGAATGAAGTTTCGGACAAATTAGCAAAAGACGGTGCATCCAATAATGCAAATACCGTAACTTTCCATAACATACAACTGTCAGTTCATGAACTTGGTTCTGTGTTAGAATGTTCACTTTATACAAATTTTTCCAATACCCAAAACCTGATACCTAACTGCCCAGACAGCTAGCATCCTTGATATACAAACTAAGGCTTGACTCTTGGAAAACAAAATATACACAGAATGTATGTATTTGTTCAAAAGCATTATCTGTCCACCATCTGCTCTTTGAATGTCCTATTTTACTTACGACATATAGAAATAACAATATCGATTTTTCATGTACTGACTCTAGAGATATCCTTTACAACAAAAATAATGATATTATCTCGGTAGTCCAGCTGATTCTCAGATCCCCTGTTGGCAGATTGTTATGAAGAGTTAATTAATTGTTGTCTGTTATTGATTGACACTGTTAACTTAATGTTCTGAATTCTTAATTGTTATTGTACCCCTTCTTACATTCAAACTATCACTACCCCTTCCCATCCCCGTCCCCCACCCTTTTTTTTCCCCTCCCTATGTATGTGTGTGTGTGTGTGTGTGTGTGTGTGTGTGTGTGTGTGTGTGTGTGTGTGTGTGTGTGTGTGTGTGTGTGTCTAAAATCACTATTGTGAACAGACATTAAATAAAGATGCCATTCCATTCCATACAGTATCCCCACTTTCTGGAAATTCTGTGCTAAAAGTTTCCTCTTATCTGTCATACCCTTTGTGTCTTGTCTTCCTCTTTTGCTTTCTGTCATTTCTTCCCATTATTTTCTGCCTTGCTGGTCCGATTAAATGTATGTGTTCGATAAAGTCTTTCGTACTTCCTCTTAAGATTGATCATTGGGTACATGTATTAAGTGCATTTTTTGGGTTTAGGGAAATGAGATATGAGGAAGGAATTTAAGGTAATTTAGGTCCGTTTTTATATATGCTTTAGTGTCCTTAGTTACGTTGAACTTTGTATTAGGTATGTCTTTCTTAAATCTCCTGTGCGATAAATTAGACGGAGTGATTAACGCCAGGGCCTGTCTTTAGATTGTGTGCGCAAATGCATTGATAGATGTACTTTATTTTCTTTTCCTTTGTTTTTCTGTTGAAGTACTACGTTTTGAAACCGTTATAACCCTGATATGGCTATACGCAGTTGGCTGGCCTTTAAACAACAATAACAGTAACATGATAGTTCTGTTAACGATGGCCCACAATTTTTTTGGCGTGTGCGTTTGATGTTTGTTCTGGAACTAGAAAAACACAAAAATAGAAGTAAGAACGCGTATTTGATATTACAAACAACATAATAATAATAATAGTAATAATAATGATACAATAATGATAATAATAATAACAATGATAATAATAATATTAATGATAATAATAATGATAATGATATAGATAATAATAACAATAATAATAATGATAACAATAATGATAACAATAATAATAATGATAACAATAATGATAATAATAATAATAATGATAACAGACAAGAGCAAGCGTCTACAAAAGACAAAATAGATAAATGAATGAATAAATAAATAAATAAACAAACAAAT
This sequence comes from Monoplex corrugatus, assembly GCA_030674185.1. NCBI lineage: Eukaryota > Metazoa > Mollusca > Gastropoda > Littorinimorpha > Ranellidae > Monoplex > Monoplex corrugatus. Next base: position 31,304,046 of record CM060314.1, read on the forward strand.
AAATTGCACAACACATAGCACAAAAACACAGTAGATAATTTCATGGTTGTATGTATATCTGTCTGTCTG
>CM060314.1:31306614-31309114 GCA_030674185.1 Monoplex corrugatus
ACACACACACACACACACACACACACACACACACACACACACACACACACATATATATATATATATATATATATATATATATGTGTGTGTGTGTGTGTGTGTGTGTGTGTGTGTGTGTGTGTGTGTGTGTATGAATGTTATCATTAGTACTTTCACTTGTGAAATGAATGTAATTATATGGTTCATAACTAGCCGTCATACATAATGTATGTTTGCAAAATCTTCACATCAGCTCAGAGCTTGTTATTGCCCTCTGTTATTGTTTCATTATTGCACTCATAAATTGATGGACACTATACCAAAATGCACTGTGTATCTCAGTATGTTGACATCTCATTTTGTTCATCTCATTATGACGAGACACTTCCACTCCAGTTAGTTCAAGTGCGGACACCAACCAACAGAATCATTCCTTTAAAAAGAATCTGAATCTAAATAGATGAATTATCTTTTTTTTTTTCAAATCTACATTGTCAGAAAGGAAGACGCAGCTCTAGGCTTCACATTAAGAACATGACAGTTGACACTGAGCACAATATTCTGTGGGCAGTTTACCAACAAGGTGTCCTAAGCCGTCCAAAAGTTATCCCTTGGCTGTTGTAATGCTCCTGGCTATAGTGTATGTTGACAATAATTTTCAGAAAAACTGAACAAAACTTTGCTTGAACCACATATCCACACCTGTACAAAAAGAAACACATGTACTCACGCACTCACCTACATGCAAACACACATGCGTCCGCAACACACACATGTCTACATGAATCGATATGAAACATTCTTTTTTCCTATAAAATACTACAAAACTAAAACGCAACATTTTAAACACCTGAACTTTCACCACTGAAAAGTACAGTCAAGATCAGTGAACGAAAGAACCTGTCGACATCAGTCTATTCCCCGTCCATTATGCAAATTTTGATCACGAGACCACCATCTTTGCCAACCACCGTCTCTTAATCTGTCGTCATGTACACTGGGAACAGAGTTACCCGCCGTTCTTGATTCCGTGCACATCTGCTGCCTACAAGGCAGAAGTGCATGAACATTGGGACTTTTTCTACACTGTTCTTATCTTGGTCTGGCACTTGTCTGTTGCTTTAGTCTCTCCTTGAAGGATGATTATCAGGGCTCGTTGGTTCTGTTAAGAGAACTCATGTGTCCCCTTGTTGAAGTAATATATACTGAAATGGTTATAGCCTTGACATGGCGCTACGCAATCGGCTGGGCTTTAAACAAAAATAACAGGAATAACAGGTATGTTGTTTTTTTCAAACCCGCCGATGATAAATTGCACGCAGTGGTCAATGCCTGGGGTATATCCTTAGATTACGTGCATGAATGCATTGATGTGTGTACTTAACCCCTTTCACTGCCAGTGATTTTAGAATGTTAAAGTCCTCAGCACCAGCTGTTTAAAAAAAAACCCACACACACAAGAAAAATAAAGCTACTGACTTCAAATGACTGTAACTTTCTTATTTCTCAACCGAATTTAATTTGTTTTTTTTTAAAGAAAGAAGAATGATTGGAATTTGGGATTATGCAACAATAAAGTCTGCTGGCGGTATGCCAGACGGTCGCCAAAAGGCAACATCGGCGGTGAAAGGGTTAATGTTCTTTCACAGATTTTTTTTCTTCACTGAGGCATGATGTTCTTTGTGTTTAGATGATTGTATTCCTGATATTGCTCTATGCAGTTGCCTAGACCTTAAACAACGAGAATCAAAATAAGATCTCATGTCTCGAGTTCAGTTCCAGCCTCCGCATCCAAACTGGTTTTTTTCCCTGCTCCTCTTAACAAGCCAATCATTTTTTTTTTGTGATATCAGTTTGTGTTTTATGAGTCTCGTTTTCCCCTCTCTTTATTTCAAGATCTTGTCAGGGCGTAGTTTTATTTTTATTTTTGCGCAGGCTCAAGGAGTCTGCTAGATAATTATTTGCAGTTTGATGTTGTGTCAAGTTATTAGAAACCAATCCGTGTTTTACAGCAATATCTTGCGTCCTTATGGCAAATATATGTGCTCTAATTTCACACAGACACACACATACACAGACATACACACACACGCGCGCGCGCGCGCGCGCACACGCGCGCATGCACATGGATACACGCATACACTCACGCACACACGCATACACATACGCCCGCACGCGCACACACACACACACATACACACACACATACAAACACATACACACGCGCTCGCGCGCGCGTGCACACACACAACACACACATCATTTTCCTTCCTTTCTAAAGACTATATAACACAAACACAGAACTATATGTGGCATTAACAGTTGAACGTGCACTACTAAAACTAAACGTAAAATCGATATCGATGAACTCATTAGCGTCCCACCAGATTCTCCTTTCCCCGCCTGTTATGCAAATTAGACCACGAGCACCTTCGTCTCTGCCAATCAGCGTCTCTCTATGTGACATCTCGGGAGAGTGGGAACAACGTTATCTGCCGTTCTTCATTCTGTGCACACTCCC
>CM060314.1:31316614-31336614 GCA_030674185.1 Monoplex corrugatus
CAGAATGACCATCTGGAAAGCTGTCTAATTAATCCAGAATGACCATCTGGAAAGCTGTCTAATTGATCCAGAATGACCATCTGGAAAAGTTGTCTAATTAATCCAGAATGACCATCTGGAAAGTTGTCTAATTAATCCAGAACGACCAGAGTCGACAAGAATGTATCCTTGCTGGAAGCTGTTGGACGGGCTGAAAGAGTCGGTGGGTTGAGAAGTAGGAGTAGCAAAAGGAGCAGCAGAACATTAGTAGGCCCTGATAGTGGTAGGAACAGCAGCAGTAACAATATTGATAGTAATGGTAATCCACACTGGACGGATGAGTAATTCTAAAAATGTTTGTCTCAGCAAACACAAAGAAAAAATCGAAAAGAAATAAATAAATAGGAAAGAAAGAAAGAAGGAAACAAACAAACAAACAAATTCCTAACCGCAAAAGTTAGAGTGTACAGAAAAATGAAAACAAACAAACAAACAAACAAAAATCAGAGAAACAAGCACACAAACGAACAATAGAATGTGTTGATATCATTTATAGTTTTCAACTAGTAATGACATCAGCATATTCTATTGTTTTCAAACGCAAATGTTAGCATTTGACTGATAAAAAATCGACAACAAACAAACAAACAGGAACCAGAAAAAAACACGAAAAAAGAATAAGAACACGTGTTTAATACAACAAGACAAGACTGGCGTAAATGTTAGCATTTGACTGATAAAAAAGCAAAAATAGAAAGCAAACAAACAAACAAATTTCTAACAGCAAAAATAAAAGAATGTACATAATAAATAGACAAACAAATCACTTGACAAACAACTACACAAACAAACAATAGAATATGTTGATAGCATTACTAAATTCTCAGTATATTCCACGAAAACAAGAGCTCACCAGAGCCATGGATGACGGAGTTAGCACGTTTGTTCAAGAGGGATTAGGGATTCATGGCACTCACCCAATCAGTTCCCTTTGCGATTCACCCAAATCTGCCAGCAATTATCTGGTAGGCCCCCTGAGCCTGCGCAGAGGAGGGTGTGTGGGGAGGGGGCACTAGAAGGGACCTATAAAACACCAAGCTGACACCACCAGAACGATGGAAACGTTAGGGTGGGGTAGGGAAAAGGCCAGTGTTCAACCGTTTGACTCCCGCACCCTATCTTGCAGGAAGCTGGTGGATTGGTAAAGGAAGCGAAAGGATTAAGTTTTTGATTTGGTAGCATGGTTGACAATGCAGGATGCTGGTGGACAAAGTGCGGGAATCAAAGGGTTAAGTAGTCTTTACTACACTACACGTATAAGAGAGTAAGAGAGAGAGAGAGAGATTTCCAACGATAGTGACAGTGGCACAACTGTGTTTGGTCAATTTTTCCAAGACGGTCGTTGTTAAAATCAACTTGATAATGCTAATATATAACAAAAGTAATAAACAAAACAAAAATAGAGGATAAAGCACCCAACCACTGGCAAGAAAGTATATTTCAAATACTTCGTTTTTCAGATATCAGTTCTATTACATTATCAACCGTATCATCTAGAGAGAAAGAGAGAAAGAGAGAGAGAGAGAGAGATAGAGAAAGAGAGACAGAGAGAAACAGAGAGATAGAGACAGACGATAGAGAGGCAGACAGAGCGAAAGAGACAGAGAGACACAAGAGAGAGAGAGAGACAGACAGACAGACAGACAGAGAGAAAGAGACAGACAGATAAAGAGGCAGACAGAACGAAAGAGACAGACAGACAGAAAGAGAGAGAGAGAGAAAGAGAGAGAGCAAGAGTTAACACTGACGTTATATTGACAATGACCTGTTCAGGCCCAAACCTTAAGGGATGTAATTCAGTTTAGAACAGAAACGTATTGAGCAGGGCGGAAGGAAGATCATCCTATGAACTAGTTCAATTCAGTCCAACTGAAACAGTACACCATCGTTGATAAACAAAGTATTATACATGTACTTTTACAGTTCATTCATGTCGCGAAGGCATACACACACGCACGCGCACTCCCACTCACTCACCCACCCGCACAAACACACACACAGACACACACACACACACACACACACCACACACACACACACACACACACACACACTTTCGTCTAAAAGCACGTATGTGAATAGACGTTAAAAGAAATATCGAACACACACACTTACACAACACACACACACACCACGCACACACACACACACACACACACACACACACACACACACACATATGCACGCGCACACACACACACACACACACACACAGAGTTCTTAAACAACAACAACAACAACAGAAAAAAATACACTCACATGAACACCCTCATTATTGTCAAAGCGCTTAACGTGTAATTACATTTTTGTCTCCTTTTAGGAACCGCCGCTTGCTATAATAATTTTCTTTCTCTCTTTAGAGCCTTGACTTTGTGTGTCAACACTTTTAACACCGCATTCACCGCACCATTCTCCTTAATTACAGGCATGGCTCGAGCGCATCTGCTTTATTACAACCTTTAACCGGACGCCCTTTAAATTAAAAAAAAAACAAAAAACACAGCACGAATTCTCGCCCTCCATTGAGAATCCAGGAGACGGTGACAATGAAAAATGATAATGAAATTCATGTTCCGGCACAGTTTAAGAAGAAAGAAGAAGACCAGAACGAGCGTTTTCAAAATACACGTGAAGAATATTGATTGATTTAATTAATTAATCAATCAATCAGTTAGGCCGTAATAAAAAATCAATAATTAATTAATTAATAGATTTGCCTATTTATTTATCTATTTATTATTCAATTGTTTGTTTCTTTCTTTCTTTTTCTTTTTGGTCTTTGTTTTGAGATGGAAAACGTGAAACTGATTCTGATTTGTGTGCGTGTGTATGTTTTGGGTTTTGCTTGGTTTGTGCTTGAGTTTGGTTCTGTATCGTCTTTGGAAGAATCCCGTTTTAATATGTACAAAAGAACTGTTCAGACATTCTGTGGTATCTATATGTCTGTGTATATATATGTGTCAGTACGTTTCATTTTACATACACAAAACAGCTCCTGAAAATTTTTGGGCCCTTAAACACACACACACACACGCACACCACACACACACACATACACACACACGCCACACACACACACACATACACACACACACACATCTATACATACAATAATTAGATACATAATGTGTATAATATATATATGTATTTATGTACATACACATGTATAGATAGATATACATGTATAGATACATACGTACGTACATGCATACATAGAGAGAGAGAGAGAGAGAGAGAGAGAGAGAGAGAGAGAGAGAGAGAGAGAGAGAATTTTAGATAATGTATTCATGTTTACGCATTGATCACATAAACAGAGAGTCTGTAGGTACCATATATAAAACACGTCATTACAACAGTTGCATGTATACGAGGTGTACCATCACGTTCAAAACAAATGATGAAGTCTAAAAACGCCTTTTGTGGTTGCTGCGTCCCTAAATTTAAACGCTTTGTAAAAGAATAATGAGAAGTTCCATACAACTTTTGCAGCTGATGCCAACAATCAAGTCAGTTTCTCGTACTGGAGAAAGCTGCCTGTTACTTTGATTGATTAAATTGTTGGCAAATATCTTGGGAGTGCTGAAAGCATGACATAATGTGTACTTGATATTCTTTGAAATGTTAAACCCATTGAACATAAAGGTCGCTTTTTCTTGCAGACTTTTTATCTGAAATTACTGAACAGTTAGATCTGATCAACTTGATCTGAATCGTGTGTGTGTGTGTGTGTGTGTGTGTGTGTGTGTGTGTGTGTGTGGGTGTGGTGGGGGGTGTGTGTATGTGTGTGTGTGGGGTGGTGTGGTGTGTGTGTGTGTGTGTGGTGTGTGTGTGTGTGTGGTGTGTGTGTGTGTGTGTGTGTGTGTGTGTGTGTGTGTGTGCGTGTGCGTACGTTGTGTTTGTGTGTGGTGTGTGGTGTGTGATGTGTGTGTGTGTGTACCTTGCGTTTCCGTGTGTATGTGAGAGAGACAGACAGACGGACAGACAGAGACAGAGATAGAGACAGAGACTTAATATTTAATTTAAACATGCAACTGAGAGAGAGACAGAGACGGAGAGAGATTTAACTATTTAACTTAAACATGCAAACTGCCAACGTCACCTTTTTGATGGCGTTTTCAGAACCACCATTCAAAGTTTTAACACGTTTCCCCTTTCATAATAAATGGTTAGTGTCAAGACCTGTGGCCATATGTTTCTATATTTTTCTACATTATTCTGACCGCACCAATTCCCCTAACTACAGGCTTGGCACGCACAGGCCTGATTAAATACAACTTCTACAAGGACACCCTTTTAAACAGAATACAACAAGGCTTGTCCGCACCGACGATTTAAATTTTATTAACCAGTCACTGTGGTGCAGCGATTAGTACGAGAGAACATTGAATGGAAGGTTGTGGGTTTGAGTCCTCACCAGTTCTGTCAAAATCGTTATGGGATTTTTCTGCCCCCCCCCCCCCCCCCGAATGGCTTCTCACTCAGAGTTGAGCGTGATGTGTGGCCATTGGGATAACTGGAACCACACGGTCGAGTCTCATCTATTTAAGAATAATAATGATAATGATGATGATGATGATGATGATCATAATAATAATGATATAATTATGATGATGACGATGGTGATAGTAATGATGATGATGATGATAATAATAATGATGATGATGATGATGATATCATAATATTAATGATATGATGACGATGGTGATAGTAATGATGATGATGATAATAATAATGATATGATGATGATAATGATGATGATGATATGATAATAATAATAATAATAATAATAATAATACCAATGGCATTCATAAGGCGCCAAATCTTGATACAAGAATCAAACCAAAGCGTGCACTCTCACCCTTCACCAAAGCAATCACCTAAGAACGACCAGAACTCCAGGGCACAAAGCACACGCGAACTCGAGGGGGAGGACAGGAGGGAAGTGGGGCAAAAGAGTGAACATTTAGAGGAGGGAAAATCACTGCTGGACAAAAAGGTATGTTTTCAAGCTAGACTCGAAGGAAGACAGAGTTTGTGACTGTCGAATAGACGGGGGAAGACTATTCCAATTGTATGGACAAGCCAAAAAAGAGAGGCGACCTACTGTCGTTTAGGGTGTTGCTCGAATCTCCTTTCCAACTCCGCATGTACCTGTATTCCTCCAGGGTTTCAATGGACAAAGTTGAGGAATTCGATAAATGAAGCTTGTGAGGAAATCCCTAGGGCAGAGAGAAAAGCAAAAAAGACTGGATGACTAATGAAATTTTGGGCTTGATGGGGAAAGGTAGAAGGCAAAGAGAAACGAAGAGATCTACAGGAAGATAAACAAGGAGATCAGGAATAGGTGCAATGAAGCCAAGGAAGCTTGGCTGAAAACAAAGTGCAAAGAAATGGAAGACCGACACAAAACGGATCCTCAGGGTATGTACAGACGAATTGAAGAAACTGTCCACAGGAAAAATACATGCACATCAACTGGGTGCTTGAAATCGAAAGATGGCACGCTCATCATGGAAAAGGAAAAAATATTAGATAGATGGGGAGAGTACATTAAAGACCTTTTTGAGGATGACAGAAACGAAGAAAAACATTATAAAAAAGGAACTTTGAAGGACCACCTATAATGAAAGATGAAGTTAGAACGGCACTGAAAAAGTTGAAACCAGGAAAAGCCCCAGGCCAGACAACATTACTACGAGATGATTGAAGCCCTGGAGGAATTTGGCATAGAAAAAAATAGCAGTCCTCCTAAATGAAATTTACGACACTGGAAAAATCCCCAAAGATATTCAAAATCAATTTTCATTGCACTTCCAAAGAAGACAGGGGCTATAATCAGTTTGATGAGTCATGTAACAAAAATCCTGTTAAGAATAATATCAAATAGAATGAGGGACAAGAAGGAAATAAGAATCAAAAGAGAAACTAGGTGAAGGAACAAAATGTGGATTTGTTGGAACAGAGGAAGGAGAACCTAAATTAATTGACCTAAATACATCTACTCAAGAGCTATCATAGAGAGGTCAATTGAGATGAATAAGGATTTGTATTTATGCTTTGTTGACTACACCAAAGCTTTCGATTGGGTAAGACAAGATGAATCGATCAACCAACTGGAGAGACTCAATGTTGATGGAAAAGATCTACGAATAATCAGCTGCAATGAGAATAGAAAACAATGTAAGCTCTTTCCAAAACATCAAAAGAGGAGTCAGACAGGGTTGTGTTTTGTCACCAGATCTGTTTTCACTTTACAGCGAGAACATCATGAGAAACCTAGAAGAAGACCCTGGATTAAAGGTTGGAGGGAAAGTGATAAACAACATTCGATACGCAGATGACACCTTGCTGGTTGCGGAGAGTGAAAGGGACCTACAAAACCTTGTGAATATACTGGAGATAGAAAGCAGGGGTAAGGAGCTGGAACTAAACAGCAGGAAGACTGAAGTCATGGTGATCAGTAAAAAACATAAAATCCCCTCATGCAAAATAACAGCAAATGGCACAACCTTAACACAGGTTGATAAATTCAAATACTTGGGAACGATCATTTCATCAGACGGCAGATGCACATCAGAAATAGCCAAAACAGCATTCGAGAAGATAACAGGCATTCTTACCAACAAATGCATATCAATTAACACCAGAAAGAGAGTTCTTGAATGTTATATAGAACCAATACTGTTGTACGGATGTGAGGCGTGGACAGTCAACAAACAAAGCCAGAGCAAGATTGAGGCAATCGAGATGTGGTTTGTAAGAAGAATGTTGAGAGTTCCATGGACAGCAAAGAAAACAAATGAGACAGTCTTGATGGAGGCAGACACAAGTAGATCACTCATAAGAAAGATTAGGAAAAGACAGGCAACATTTATAGGCCATTTTATGAGGAAGGGGGATTTAAAGCACCTGGTCACAACGGGAAAGCTGGAGGGAAAGAGAGCACCGGGTAGACCCAGGGAGAAAATGCTGGACGGACTTGCAGAGTGGCTGGGGACGAGGAGGGTGGGAGAGATGCTGGGGGCAACGAGAGATAGAGACAGATGGAAGTCCATGATCGCCAACGCCATGCGGCAGGGCACCTGATGATGATGATGATGATGTACCTGTATCGCTGGGGCTGGCTGATGTCAACGTATATCACGATAATAAGCGTAGAATACAAGTTTGTCACGCAGTCGGAATCCTAGGTGGAACTCCATGACTTCATGAATATCATAGTTGTCATCCCCCATTGTCATCATTGTAAAAAATTCTGTGGCTGTTTAACTGGTGTGTAAAATTGGACACGGGGGAGGGGGAGGGAAACAAGCAGATCAGAAATGGAATTGTCGAAGTGGAATGGTCTTTACAAAAAACAAATCAATTTCACCTTGCTTTATTTACTGAATTCTGCAACAGTGTGCAGAATTGGTTGTATGCTGGTCTTTCAGGGGGGGGGGGGGTAGAATGAGGGGATGGAGGAAATGTGCCTGGAGCATTGTTACGGCCATGGAAAGATGCAAGAGTCATGGCACGTAGACTGCCAACTGTTGGTTTGTTTTGTCTTATTTTTGCTGTTGCTTTCCCAGTTTATAAGCCATTTCAATGGCAACAGAATCTTGAACAACGTTTCGTACTACCACGGTGATCGTGAATTATAATGGTATGGAGCACTTTTCAGGATTAGCTCGGGTTTGTTTCAATAACAACTATACATGCAGAGACAATACTATATAGTGGCTACCTGGCCGAACCTGTCTCTCAGTGACAAAAAAGCTACTTACTGCGTAGCTTTCATCGGCGATCCGGCCGACTTCTTCAGCGCAACTGCTGGGTTGAGAACTGGGTTCAGTGCGCACCGCCGTGAGCAAACTCACGACAGTGCGACTGAATAAGTGAGGAGTACACCGATGGCAGGTTGTGTCGGCCCCGGTCACGGTTGAGGGTGGGGTTCCTTGCGGCGATGTAAACTGCCTCCTTTACTCCCCTCTGGAACCATCTTACTATATAGATTCCATGAATTCTATAGAATCCTGAGACAATCTCAGCATGTTGGGTTAATGCACAAGCTCATGGCTTATGTATGATATTGTTGGATCTTTCCCCATCACACGGCATGTGGCGTTGGTGGATATGAAATTCATTCCAAGCGCGAAAGCTCTGTCTCAAGAAAAACTGAAACAGAATTCAGAAATTGGGTTCATGGAAGATTAAATCCATGTTCCGGCGATTGTTAAGGAAGGAGGGAAGATCGTCAAAATGCATCTCCGGTGAAAGTTATTTAATCTTCCTTTCACGACGACTGCAAAAAGGGAATTGATTCAGACAGGGTTATCTTGTTGATTGTGTTTTTGTTGAAATTAAAGAGAAGGCATTTCAGGCAAGACCATAGTTTGTGTATGCGTTTGTTTGGAGTGTGAGTGAGTGAGTGTGTGTATGTGTTGTGTGTGTATGTGTGTTTGTTTGTTTTATTCTGTTTTTTCGTTTGTGGTTTTATTGATGTTTGTGTTTGTGTGTGTGTGTGTGTGTGTGTGTGTGTGTGTGTGTGTGTGTGTTGTGTGTGTGTGTGTGTGTGTGTGTGATCATCATCATCATGTGCCCTGCCGCATGGTGTTGGCGATCATGTCCCTCCATACAAATCTATCCTTTGTCACTGCAAGTACATCTCCCACCCTCTCTGTCCTCAACCACCCTGCAAGTCCGTCCAGTATTTTCTCCCTAGGTCTGCCTGGTGCTCTCTTTCCCTCCAGCTTTCCTGTTGTGAGTTGGTGCTCTAATTTCTCTTGCTTCATAAAATGTCCTATAAATGTTGCTTATCTTTTCCTAATCTTCTTCATTAATGTTCTTCTTGTGTCTGCTTTCCTCAAGACTGCCTCGTTTGTTTTCTTTGCTGTCCATGGAACTCTTAATATCCTTCTTAGGAACCGCGTTTCAGTTGCCTCAATCTTGTTCTGACTTTGCGTGTTAACTGTCCATGTCACAACCGTACAGCAGTATCGGTTCTATACAACACTCAAGGACTCTATTGCTTATATGTTAATTGATGGGCATGTATTGGTAAGAACGTTTTTCATCTTCTTGAATGTTGTGTGTGTGTGTGTGTGTGTGTGTGTGTGTGTGTGTGTGTGTGTGTGTGTGTGTGTGTGTGTGTGTGTGTGTGTGTGTGTATGTGTGTGTGTAAATGCAACATTTTGAAGTATCACCAAGACTTTATGGGCTGGCTTTTATTTTTTATATTTTTTATGTTGTTTAATCATGTGTTAATAGCGTGTATAGTATAAAAGAAATCGTGCGATGTGGAACGTTACACCCATGTTCGTTTGATACCAAATTCAAAACTACAGTAACAGCATAAAGCATCTAGCGATGCTAGGAAAAGAAACATGTTTATATGGCTTGGTCATCTTACTTTTTTGTAATGATTTGTGCAGTCCTTCTTGCTGCTTTTGTTCAGTGACATAATGTCTCTATTGTGTTAGTTTAATTAATTAATAAAGGAAAAACATGGGAGAGGTGGAGGTAGCAATAGGAGAGCGTTGAGATGCAATCAGCTTCGAGATTCTATTGTGAGTTGTGGACGGAGAGAGAGGGGGAAAGGAGGGGGAGAAAGGGAGGGGGAGAGAGAGTGGGAGGGAGAGAGAGGGGGGGGGGGACAGAGAAGTTGAAACGACACTTCTCCGGTAAATTTGTTAACAAGGTCCTGAAAATAATTAATGAAGAATAAACAACCACATCATTAGTCTGTGACTGCGTACTTCGTCTTAAATGTATTGATATTACTTATAAGCACATACACGGGGGCGGGAGGTGGCTCATCGCAACAAATACAAATTCAATGTGATCCAGTTTAAAACCGCGCATTGATACCCAATATTTTATACTTTCATCTGTGACATTATTGTACCATGCAAGTCACACACACACACACACACACACACACACACGCACGCACGCACGCACGCACGCACGCACGCGCGCGCACACACACACACACACACACACACACACGCACGCACGCACACACACACACACACACAGACAGAGAATGCTTTCTTCAAAAAATATCAAGTTCACATGAATTAACAAGCTTACTGGTAATCAAGATGTTACTTTCACTGACATTTTGTCTGCTTTTTAAAACTACCACCAAAAAAAATCGTGACCATGTTCTTTCTTTTACACTTTTTACATTGCACTCACCACATCTTCTCCCTTAATTACAGGCAAAGCATGAACGCATGTGATTCGTTTGAACATTTAACCGAATGTCCTCTAAATTAAAAATAAAAATAAAAGAACTCTTGCCCACCGCTGAGAATCCAGAAGTCAGGGCCCATGGAAAATGGAAGTTCATCTTCTGGTGTAGTTAAAGAAGAGATTGGGTTGATACAGTTTGAAAAATACGTTACCCGTGAAGGGTTTTGTTTTTTTTCCCTAGTCCCTTTCAGAACAAAATATGGGAACCCGATTGTGACTGGTGTGCTTGTTTGTATGTTTTATATTTGGTTTGGTTTGGTTTGGGTTTTGAGACGTGTTGGACAACGCCTTTTCAGGTACAAAAAGAGAGCGATTCAGACCAGTGTGTGTAATATCTCTTGCGTATGTATGTCTTTGTCAGCATATAGATATCACGCCTTTGCACGCACCAGAACGTCTTGACAGTTTATGACACTGGATAGATACTTAATAGAGTATTGAATCAGATACGGATGCACATTTCTTGTTTTTTCTTTAATTTTGAAATTGAGAGAGAGAGAGAGAGAGAGAGAGAGAGAGACAGACAGAGAGAGAGGGAGAGAGAGAGACAGACAGAGAGAGGAGAGAGAGAGAGAGAGAGAGAGAGAGAGAGAGAGAGAGAGAGAGAGAGATGGCTCTGTAATATCATCGCTTTAGTGGTAGACTGGGCTACAGGCAACATAAACTCTGGAAGACTGGCGATAATAGAGATGCCATATTATCATTCTTGGAATTTGGAGTTTGTTCAAGTCAGATTCATTGCACTCAGAATTTCCATATGCGCTCGTCTCAAATCTGTCAGCGATTATCTGACAGACATCCCAAGCCTGCACAAAAACCTTACGCACTGGCAAGGTCTTGGTACTGATTACGATATATGTCATATTTTTGATAATGTGTGTGGAGAAGATGTAGATTGAAGCTTCAAGTTAATGGGTGAATTAATGTATAGCCCGTGGTACCCCCACCCCGCCCCCCATTTCTCTGTTGTTGGTGTTATTGTTATTGTTGTTTAAAGCCCAGCCGACTGCATAGAACCATATCAGGGTATTACTGCTTGAAAACATACAAAACTTCAACAGGAAAAAAGAAAAAGAAAAGGAAATTAAGTACACATATCAATGCATTCGCGCATATAATCTAAGGACATGCCCTGTCGTTGACAACTCCGTCAAATTTATCGCAGACGGTATTTAAAAAACACACCTGAATACAAATTTAAACGTACCTTAGGACACCAAACCTATATAAAAACGGGCATAAATTACCTAAAATTGCTTCCGCATATCTCACCTCCCTAGAGCCAAAAACGCACTTAATAATACGTGTACCTAAATATCAATCCTAAGAAACAGGACGTAAGACTTTATCGAACACATACAGGTGAATGGACCAGCAAGGCAGAAAACGATAGGTAGAAATGACAGAAAGCAAAGGAACAAGGCACAAACAAAGAGAGTGACAGAAAAAAGGAAATTTCTAGCACGTAATGTCCAAAAAGTGGGGGATACTATTTATGCTGAAAGAGCCCCCGGCATCCCCCAAGGGGTGTATGTCACTCTATGTAAAGTGCTACGAACATGCTATGGCATGATCTGTTTTCCCTGTACAAGTACAGCTATTAACCCTTTGACTTCCGCGCCTTGTCCACTAGCATCCTACATTGCTAACCATGCTAGCAAAGCAAAAACTTAACCCTTTGATTCCATAACCTTATCCACCAGTTTCTTGCTGGGAATAGAGTGAGGGGATGAAAGGGTTAAATATTTGCAGTTGGTGGATAGGTTGCGGGAGTCAAAGGGTTAAGCATGGCGGTACTGCATCTGCATGATGCTTGTGAACCTGGGACTTTATGGGTGATATACATAAACTTTGTTTCTAGTAAAGCGATAAAGGTTCAACAGAAGAGGAACCGGCGGAAGCAGAATCCAAGGCCGTAGGACTTTTTGTGCAATGCCAGTAGAAGAACATGTATTTCCAGCATTGGTCTTGTACTCTTAATGAAGACCACACCAGGCATTAAGAACCGGTGTGTCTAAACGTTTCTCAGATCGATGGGAGAGTTTGCAGTCATCATGTTCGTCATCATCACCCAAATCATCATCATTGTCGTTGTCGTCGTCGTCGTCGTCGACATCACGTCATCATCATCGTCATCATCATCGTATATGTATCTTCTCTTCTTCTCATCATCAATCGTCGTCGTCGTCGTCGTCGTCTCGTCGTCGTCGTCGTCGTCGTCGTCGTCGTCGTCATCATCATCATCATCATCATCATCATCATCGATCATCATCATCATCTCGTCTCTCTTCTTCTTCTCTTCTCTCTTCTCTTCTTCTTCTTCTTCTTCTCTCTTCTTCTTTCTTCTTCTTCTTCTTCTTTCTTCTTCTTCTTATCGTCGTCGTCGTCATCAGTGCAAACAATGATAAAATGTTAAAAGTGAAGTGACAAGGACAGACATACGGAAACATACTACAGGCTGGTCTGAAACATTATCCTTTTCTCTTAGTTAAGTAGGAAATACAACTGATCAATGATGTAAAAAGATAAACGATGGATATGTCAAGTCTCATCTAATTACTTTTTTCAGACTTGGTGGGGGGGGGGGGGGGAAGGATGAGTGAAAAAAAATGTTCACCGTAGATTGTTTTTATAAATGTTCATTCCCTTCTTCACGTGTGTCAGAACATGAATTAATTAAGCCACCGTGGCCCTGATTCGGGATTCTCAGCGGTGGGCAGGCAATGATTTTTTTTCGATGTAGAGGAGGTAATTTCGATGAATATTTTAATGCATCAGTCACCTGCGCATGTCAAGTCTGTAATTAAGGACACGAAGCGACCAAGAAAATTCTGAATTTGTAGAAACACGTTCATAAAATGTTGACACTTTTTGAGTGTTTAAAGGTTAACAAAACTGCTATTTAAAATGGAAGTTTTTATGCCAATGATGCTGCTTATGTGAGCACGCTCTCTGTCCACAAGAATCTCTCTCTCTCTCTCTCTCTCTCTCTCTCTCTTCTCTTCTCTCTCTCTTCTTCTGCCCTCTCTCTCTCTCTCTGTCGCTCTGTCCTCTCTCTTCTCTCTCTCTCTCTGTCTCTCTTCTCTGTCTCTCTCTCTCTGTGTCTGTCTCTCTTTCTCCTCTCTTTTCTCTCTCTTTGTTTTTCTGTCTGTCGTCTGTCTGTTGTCTCTGTCTCTGTACTCTCTCTTTCTCTGTACTCTCTCTTTCTCTGTCTCTCTTTCTGTCTGTCTGTATCTCTCTCTCTCTCTTTCTCTCACTCTCTTCTCTCTCTCTCTTCTCTCTCTCTTATCTCTTTTCTCTTCTGTCTCTCCCCCTCTCCCATCTCTCTCCACAACAGATTCTCGATGCTAGTTGCCTCCCCTGAACTGCTGTCTCACATTCATCCTGTCCTAGGTTTCTTCGTAATTAAACTAGCACAATGGAAACATTATGCCACTGAACGAAAACAGCAAGGAAGAGAGCATAAATCACTGTAAACAAAAGAAGCTGACCAGGCCATGTGAACAGTCTTGTTTTCCTCGCATATCTATGCGCTTGTTGTTGTTGTAAGTATGATATGCTAATTAAATGAATATCGATACAACGTCAAAAATTGGCTAGTGTTCTTATGTCACACACTCTGTCATCATTCTTTAATTACAGTGTATTCGCAGCTTTTACACACACCACACACACACACACACACACACACACACACACACACACACACCACACACACACACACACGCACACACACACACACGCACGCACACACATATTTGCACGCACACACACACACACACACACACACACACACACACACACGCACACACACGTTCTCTCTGTCTCTGTCTTCTGTCTGTCTCTGTCTGTATCTGCCTGTATCTGTCTGTGTCTATCTCTCTCTCTGTGTCTGTCTCTCTGTCTGTCTGCCTGCCTGCCTCTGTGTGTGTGTGTGTGTGTGTGTGTGTGTGTTGTGTGTGTTTCCCTCTGTCTTCCCCTCTCCCTCGCGTGCAGCCATACACAGATAGAAACCACGATCTTGTTTGGACCACTGTTCCTTTAGTAATACTAAAGAAATATTTAGAAACACAGACCTGTCTGAATCAATTCCATTTTGTAATTGTGAAAGGAAAATTCAATAAACTTTCACCGGAGATGCATCTTCGACGATCCTCAATCTTTTCTTCACAAGTGCTAGGAAAACATGGATTTAATCTTCCATGGCCCCAACTTTTATTAGATTCTCACGGTAAGAAAAATGACTTGATGTCAACCAAGTACTTGAAAAAAGCTAATAAACGAAAACCGTAAGTCTTGTATTTCTCACGTTAAGAAAAATTACCTGATGTTAGAAAGATACAATGGAAAAAGAAATACCACGAAAACCGTAAGTTTTGTATTCTCAGGAGAGAAAAATGACTTGATTTTAGAAAGATACAGTAAAGAAAGCTAACAAAAAAGAAAACCATAATTTTTGTTTTCTCAGGGTAAAAAAAGTGACTTGAAATTAGAAAGATGCAGCAAAGAAAGCTATAGAAAAGAAAAGCACAAATTTTGGATTCCCTTAATAAGCAATGACTTGAGATTAGAAATATACTAAAAAGAATTCTAACGAAAAGAAAACCACAACTTTTCCAGTGAGTCATAAATCTTCTTCAGATGGACTGGAATCTTCATAACCACATTTACATGAGTAGTTCTACAGGACTGACAACGTGTTAACCCGCCAATACTTCACTGGTACCTAACTTACTTTATTTTTAAAGGTCAAACGGCCACAACTTTATTTTCGATTCTCAGTTGTCATATAATGGAGAGAAAAAACCCGGAATGATCAGGGCATAAGCCGTAAACCTGCACATAAGCCAACACAGTGGTAATGATAATGAAATAAAAAAAAAAGAGAAACAACATTCGTCATGCAGGTGACACCGTGCTAATTGTAGAAAATGGAAAAAAAAAGACCTACAAAAATCTTGTGAATATAATAGAAAGCAAAAATAAAGGGTTGGAGCTAAATAGCAAGAAGATTGAAGTCATAGTTCATCAGTCAAAAAACAAAAACAACAAAAAAAAACAAAACAAAACCCAAGAAATTCCCTTATGCAAAATAACAGCAAATGGCACAACTTTGAGACAGGTTGATATGTTTGAAATGTCTGGGAACGGTCATCTCACCATACGGTAGATGCACATCAGAAATAGCCAACAGAATCGGCAAGCAAAAACAGCATTCAAGAGGCGTTCTTACCAACAAATGCCTATCAATTAACACCAGGAAGAGAGTTCTTGAGTGATATATAGAACCGAAGCTGTTGTACGTTTGTGAGGCGTGGACAGTCAACACGAAAGGTCAAAGTAAAATTGAGGCAGCTAAAAGTGGTTTCTAAGAAGAATGTTGAGAGTTCCATGGACCGCAAAGAAACTAAACGAGACAGTCTTGAAGAAGGCAGACACAAGAAGATCATACATAAAAAGATTAGGAAACGACAAACAACATTTATAGGAAATTTTATGAGGCAAGAGAAATATAGGACATTTTAAGAGGCACCTGGTCACAACTGGAAAGCTGGAGGGAAACAGGACACCAGGTAGATCCAGGGAGAAAATACTGGACGGACTTGCAGAGTGGCTGAGGACAGAGAGGGTGGGAGATGTACTTACAGCGACAAGGGATAGATTTGTATCGAGGGCCATGATCGCCAAGGAGACGCGGCAGGGCACATGATGATGATGATGACTGGCAAGGCCTTTTAGGCTCTGTCTAATTTACGGATTCTGTACACTATTGTCTTATGATCGAATCAATCAGCTGGATCATAGGTCACACGCCTAGCAGACTGAGTGTACCCAAGCTCAGGATTCTGTGCGTGTAGGTGATACAGAAAGGGGTGACAACTTTGGTGAAAAATCACTGGCTGAATGTTCTGTAGCTCAGGATCATGTGCGCGCGTGCATGTGTGTGTGTTTGTGTGTGTGTGTGTGTCTGTATGTGTGTGTGTGTGTGTATGTCTGTGTGTATGTGTGTGTTTGTGTGTGTGTGTGTGTGTGTGTGTGTGTGTGTTGTGGTGTGTGTGTGTGTGTGTGCAGGTTATGAAAAGAGAGGATGACAACTTACCTGAAGGGTCACACCCTAATGAGCTGAGTGTACTCTAACTCATGCATATGTGTGTGCGTGTATATGCATATGTGTATTGCTTGTGTGTCTGTGAATGCTCACATTCGTTTATATTATTTGACTTTTTTTTTTTACTATTTTTCCGAATACTTAATTTCATTTCATGTTTTGTCATTGTATGGTTTTCATCATCATCATCATCAGGTGCCCTGCAGCATGGCGTTGGCGACCATGGACTTTCAACCATCTCTATCTCTCATTGCCCCCAGCATCTCCCCCACCCTCTTCATCCCCAGCCACTATGCAAGTCCGGCCAGCATTCTCTCCCTGGGTCTACCTGGTGCTCTCTTTCCCTCCAGTTTTCCCGTTGTGACCAGGTGCTCCAAATCCCCCTTCCTCATAAAATGGCCTATAAATGTTGCTTGTCTTTTCCTAATCTTCCTTATGAGTGATCTACTTGTGTCTGCCTCCATCAAGACTGTCTCGTTTGTTTTCTTTGCTGTCCATGGAACTCTCAACATTCTTCTGAGAAACCACATCTCGGCTGCCTCGATCCTGCTCTGGCTTTGCTTGCTGACTATCCACGCCTCACATCCGTACAACAGTATTGGTTCTATATAACATTCAAGGACTCTCTTTCTGATGTTAATTGATAGGCACTTGTTGGTAAGAATGCTTGTCATCTTCTTGAATGCTGTTTTGGCTTGGCCGATTCTGCCAGCCACCTCCGATGTGCATCTGCCGTCTGATGAAATGACCGTTCCCAGGTATTTGAACTTATTAACCTGTGTCAAGGTTGTGCCATTTGCTGTTACTTTGCAGGAGGGGATTTCATCTTTTTTACTGATCACCATGACTTCAGTCTTCCTGCTGTTTAGTTCCAACCCCTTACCTTTGCTTTCTGTTTCTAGTATATTCACAAGGTTTTGTAGGTCCCTTTCATTTTCTGCAATTAGCACGGTGTCATCTGCGTACCGAATGTTGTTTATCATTTTCCCTCCAACCTTTAATCCAGGGTCTTCTTCTAGGTTTCTCATGATGTTTTCGCTATAAAGTGAAAACAGATCTGGTGACAAAACACAACCCTGTCTGACTCCTCTTTTGATGTTTTGAAAAGAGCTTATATTTTCTATTCTCATTGCAGCTGTTTGTTCCCAGTACATATTCCTGATTATTCGTAGATCTTTTCCATCGACATTGAGTCTCTCCAGTTGGTTAATCAATTCATCATGTCGCACCCGATCGAAAGCCTTGGTATAGTCAACAAAGCATAAATACAAATCCTTATTCATCTCAATTGACCTCTCTATGATAGTTCTTAGGATGTATATGGCACTAATAGTTCCTTTCCCCTCCACAAATCCACACTGTTCTTCTGCTATTTCTGTTTTGATTCTATTCCTTGTCCTCATCATGATTATTCTTAACAGGATTTTTGTTACATGACTCATCAAACTGATTGTGCGATGGAGTTCGCATTCTATAGCCCCTGTCTTCTTTGGAAGTGCAATGAAAATTGATTTTGACATATCTTTGGGGATTTTGCCAGTGTCGTAAATTTCATTTAGGAGGACTGCTATTTTTTCTATGCCAAATTCCTCCAGGGCTTCAATCATCTCTGTAGTAATGTTGTCTGGTCCTGGGGCTTTTCCTGGTTTCATCTTTTTCAGTGCTGCTCTAACTTCATCTTTCATTATGGGTGGTCCTTCAAAGTTCTTTTTTATAATGTGTTCTTCGTTTCTGTCATCCTCAAAAAGATCTTTAATGTACTCTCCCCATCTGTCTAATATTTAGTCTTTTTCCATGATAAGCGTGCCATCTTTCGATTTAAGCAACCAGTTGATTTGCATGTATTTTTCCTGTGGACAATTTCTTCAATTCGTCTGTACATACCCTGAGGATCCATTTTGTGTCGTTCTTCTATCTCTTTGCATTTTGTGTTCAGCCAAGCTTCCTTAGCTTCATTGCACCTATACCTGATTTCTTTGTTTATCTTCCTGTATATCTCCTCTTTTCTCTTTTCCTTCCTCCTTTTTCTCCATCAAGGTCCAAAATTTCATTAGTCATCCAGCTCTTTTTTGCTTTTCTATTTCCTTAGGGATTTCTTCACAAGCTTCATTTATAGAACTTCTCAACTTTGTGCATTGTTCCTCACTGTCACCAACATCTTCCAGAGCACTGAATTTGTTTTGAACATATACATTAAATTTTTGACGTATCATTTCATCTGACTTTAAGAGTCCAAGGTTTAGTTTGATGTTGCTTTTGGTCTGTTTCCTTTTCCTCAATTTCAGCCTAAACCTTCCCATTACCGGATTGTGGTCACTGTTGCAGTCTGCGCCTGGTAGTGTTTTTGCTGACAGTAAAGAATTTCTAAATCTTTTGTTGATTAGGATGTAGTCAATTTGATTTTTGGTATTATTCCTGGACTCATCCAAGTCCATTTTCTTCTGTTAGGCTGCTCAAACCAGGTGTTTCCTACTATAAACTTATTCATCTGTGCCCATTCTACAAGCTTCCTCCCTCTTTCATTTTGTGTACCAAGGCCATGAGGTCCAACTATATCCTCCACCCTATCCTGTCCCACTTTAGCATTAAAATCTCCCATTATGACTATAACTTCTTGTGATTTACATTGGACCTTGGCCATCTCTAAAACTTCGTAGAAGTTGTCGATGTCTTCCTGAGTACTTGCGATGTTGGTGCATACACCTGTATGATGTTGATATCAAAAGGTTTGACTCCGAATTTGACCAGTAAAACTCTGTCGGACACTGCCCAGTATCCCTTAACTGCTTTTGATTTTCTTTGTCCATTATGATGCCTACTCCTCTTTCATGTGAATTACCACCAGAGTATATCACTGTATATTCCCCTGATGTTATCATGCCTGCCCCTGCCATCTCACTTCCCTCAGTCCTAAAATACTAATGTTAAGCCTTTCCATCTCCATTTTGATGTTGTCTAATTTACCTTTCTGCAGCATTTTCTTACATCCATGTTGCCACTTGGTGTTGAATTTAATTTTGGTCGCAGTAGCTGCAGCTTGCACGCGCCGCATGACAGTCCCTACCGGACGAAGGTGCTCCACAGGAGCACTTATTGACGTCGTTAACTTTCGTCTTTCTCTTTCTCCTGTCCATGGTTTTCCTGGAGAAAAACTACGATGGTGGTTTCCCCTTGCCTTCCATCGGTTTTTTTTTAGGGTCAACTCCCTTAGCCTTACTCTCTCCCGAGATGTCCACAAGGTAGTGGAGCTATTTTACCCATAGCTTGGGGATCTGGTTCGTGGGCACCAGGGCGTGTCCACACGCCGGTGGGCCTGCATGCTTCACGTCTGGGGGCCAGACCTCCTCCGAGTCCTACGAGATTCAGACTGAGTCCGTGAGGTGCTCAGTTACCGCCTGTTGCCACGAGGAGGCACAGCGTAGGGCTTGCTGATGGAGAGGCTATGTACATGTACTGACAGGAAGAGACTTACGCCTTGCTCTTCTATTCGCACAGCAGTGCTAGCCAGCGGTGCAGGCCGAAGCCGACACACTAGACGCATCACATCTGCCAATATGACAAACTGTATGGTTTTACTTGATTGAAAGTTCCGATAATGTTTTAATCCTGTAGA
>CM060314.1:31341614-31346614 GCA_030674185.1 Monoplex corrugatus
GTAAAGTACAGCCCTGTCACGCAGTCTCAATCCTAGATGGAATTCCACAGCATCATGATTATCATCATCATCGTCATCATCATCATTGCATTGTAAAAACTGTTCTAGCTTCTGTGGCCATTAAAGTGGCGTAGAAAATGGGACGAAAAAAAAAAGTGAGCACAAAGGTAACCTCTTTTAGTGCAATGATCCTTTAAAAAAATCTAGTGCCTATAGTTTAAACAGTCAAGACTATAGTAAGAAACGTTTTAATTTTAAAACTGCACGCAGAAATACATTGATGAAAAGTGTCCTCTGTAATATTTTTTCATTCTCCATTTCTTGAAATTAATGTTTTTGTTCCAAATATTTCTGGCTGGTCAAAATCATTATTGCAACATTTAGAATTCAAAACAAACGCCATTGAAAAGTTCGTTTAAAAAATTGTCCACTTCGCTGTGGATTCACTCTACTGTTTCTTGAAAAACATTTTACAATCTGTTCCAATGATTATTTTATCTTAACATTTAGAATTCAGATCGAACTTCCTTGTAAATCATATAAAAATTCTGTGTTTCTCGTCCAAACTCTTTAAAAGCATTTGTATTCCAAACATTTTAATCTTCCACCCCCTCATCCTTACCACCACCTGCAAGAACCTAACCCTTTCATTCCCTCACTAGCTTCAACTGCAGATACTTGACCCTTTTACTTTCTCATCCCATCCACCAGCGGGAAAGTGGTAAATGCGATAAGGCAATGAAAGGTTAATTTTCTTTCTTTGCTGCTATGGCAGATATTGCAGGAAACTGGTGAGTGTGGTGAAACAGCCAAAGGGTTAAAACTAATGTTCGAATCATTATTTTAGCATTTGAAAGGAACTGCACTGAGGTTTCGTTTTTTTCCCTTACTTCTGTTCCATTCCTGACTACTTTTCATCTTATGTTATGTTGTTTATGTTTATACATTTGTTCGTTTCATTTTTACTTCAAATGTGAATCCTGCTCTTACAAATGAGGTTGCTTGCTGTGTAGCATGAAGTGTGACGATCAAAGGAGATTTCAGCACCTCTCTGTTTTGCCTTCGTGTATACAGCACTTTCTCTCACTCCGTTGAGATTTCGAAAGACAACACACACTATTTTCTTCCGTGTTTACACCTTGGAGTTTGTTTTGTGTCTCACTCAAAGTGATATTTTCGATTTCTTTGCCTGCAGATGCAGTCTTTGCCCTGCTTTCTCTTTGATATGTAAAAAAAATCTATGAAAAGAAAACATAAAGCCAGATGAAACGGAACGAAACGTAACAAATCAAAAACACAAAAAACCGAGCTTTTTTTAAAATCCCTATCTTAGAAGGCTTAGATTTATATTTTTTCTGTCTGTCTGTTCTTGTCTCTTTCTCTGTCTGTCCGTCTCCGTCTCTCTGTCTCTTTCTCTGTCTGTCTCTCTCTCTGGCTTTCTCTCCTTGTCTCTGTCTCTCTCTGTCTTTCTCTGTCTCTCTGTCTCTCTCTGATTCTCTCTATCGTCTCTCTCTTTCATCACACCCACCCCCCTCTCTCTGTTTTCTGTTTTTCTGGGTTTTGTTTTGTTGTGTTGTTGTTTTTAGCAATATGTCACAAAGTGACTGCTAGTATTTATAATGAATCAAAACCAAGCTGAACACAACAAAACAATCTCATTCAGAAGTGGAAGAAAAAAAAAACAATGGGTGGCGCTGCACTGTGGTAGCACACTATCCATTAGACGAGCAGCCCGATTTTTTTTCCATTCTCAAACCATCGAAGGACAAAAAAGAATTAAACATAAAAATAAAGATACAGTAGACTGTGCACGACAGGAGACCATAAGCAAATACCTTTGCGCTCGTCTCGTTTTGTCAGACGAATAAACGTGAACATAAGCTAAATGTTTGCACCCATCCTGTTGTTTGTTTGTATTTTTTCCCCCTGCTTTGCGTTGAAGTTTTTTTCTTCTTTGAAATCAAATACAGTTTTTCAGAATACAAATAAAAGATCTGCATCCATACAATGAGCTTTCATTAACCATGCTATATCAACACTGCAATATGCCACAAACCAAACGTCAATATAAATCGAAACAAGAAAACAAAACAAAAATAGCACTTTCTAAGAATCTGTCTCTGTCTCTCTGTCTCTGTCTCTGTCTCTCTTTCTCTCTCTGTTCTGTCTCTATTTCTCTCTCTGTCTCTGTTTGTCTATCTGTCTGTCTGTCTGTCTCCCTTTCTCTGTTTTTGTCTGTCTGTTTTTTTCTCTCTCTGTTTCTGTTTCTGTTTGTGTTTCTGTCTGTCTGTCTGTCTTGTCTGTCTCCCTCTCTCCCCCCCCTCTCTCTCTTTCTCTCTGCCTCTGTGTGTCTCTCTCTATGTCTTTCTCTCTGTCTGTGTCTGTCTGTCTCTGTCTGCCTGTCTGTCTTCTCTCTCTCTGTCTCTCTCTCCCTCTCTATCTGCCTCTCATTGACTCTCTCTCTGTCACTCGTTGTTTCTCTCTGTTGCTCTCTCTGTCTGTATTTCTGTCTGTCTGTCTGTCTGTCTTTTTTTTTCTCTCTCTCTCTCTTGGCACATACACAATGACTGACCTCGTCCAACCAAATAGGAACCAGAAAAAAAAAGAACCCACCCAAAATAGAATCAAAACTCAATATAATAAATCAAGATGATTTCATGTTAGTCATTTGTCTCGTTGACGACGCATCAGGGAAGTCTTGCTGGGTGTTTCTACAAATTTGGTTTATCTGCTCTCTTTGGTCTTATGTGTGAGCCTGAAAAAGGCCAGTTGGTCTGAACTTTGCGCCAGTCTCAGATTTTGGTATATTTAACGCGCGTTCTGTTGATTCCTTTTTTGAGTGTTTCTGGTCCTATTTTGTTTTGTTCAACGACTAAACGTGACCTTGAGCCAAAGATTTACGTTCATTTGTTTGTTAACCCTTTGACTCCCGCACACGTCCACCAGCATCCTGCATTGTCAACCATGCCAGCAAAGCCAAAAAACCCTTGACTCCCGCACCCTGTCCACCAGCATCCTGCGTTGTTAACTATGCTAGGAAATCAAAAACAACCGTTTGATTCCCTCACCCTCTCCACCTGCTTTTCATCCGTAGGGATGCCGGGGCCCTTTTAATATAAATAGTGTCCCTCTAGAAATTCTGTGCTAGAAATTTCCTCTTTTCTGTCACTCTCTTTGTATCTTCCGTGTTCGTTTACGTTCTATCATTTCTTCCTGTCATTTTCTACCTTGCTGGTCCATTCACCTGCCTGTGTTCGATAAAGTCTTACATACGTTCTCTTAGGATTGATAATTGGTGCATGCATTTAGTGCATTTTTGGCTCTAGGAAAATGAGATATCCGGAAGATATTTTAAATAATCTAGGTTCGTTTTTATGTATGTTTTAGTGTCCTAAGTTAGGTTTTAAAATGTGTTTTAAATCCCTGTGTGATAAATTGGACAGAGTGGTCAACATCAGGGGCATCATCTTAGATCAAGTGCGCGAATGCATTAATATGTGTTCTTCATTTTCTTTTCCTTTTTGTGTATATTTCTGTTGAAGTATTGTGTATGTTCTGAAACGATTATAGTCCTGATGTGGCTCTACTCTGTCGGCTGGGCTTTAAACAAAAAATAACAACAAAAACAAATCACCGGCTTCCGGGGGTCAAAGGGTTAAATGAATTAGGATTCGTGCTATCGTGCTGAATTGGTTTCAGCGTGTGGGAAAAAGTGCAATATATATCGTAGTTAGTTCATTGTAAGCGTGATCAGTGTCGTAGGGAAATGGGTAAGATGTCAGATTTTCAGTGGGAAAGTCGGAGTTCGACTGTGCCTTGGTACCTCCCGCTTAATGGGTCAAGGTGGAGACTTTTTCCAGTTTCCGAGGTCAAGGGGTTAAGGAGAAGAGTGGCAGAATGGTTCATATAATAATATACAATATTTTATATAGCGCAAAATCTTGATAAAATCAAATCTAAGCGCTAAAACAGACACACACGCACGCACGCACACACACGCACGCACGCACGCACGCACGCACGCACGCACGCACACACACACACACACGCACGCAAACGCACACGCACACGCACACGGCTATAAATGGGGAGAAAGAATAAAAGCAATGGAAATTATAGAGAGCATATTATATACAATTATATATTACAATGTGATTCCCCTCCGAGTGGAGACAGGCTGCAGAGGGATTGAGTGAGGTCAGGATTTTATGCAGAGGAGAAAAGGTGAGTTTTGAGAGCGGACTTGAAGGATACAAAAGTAGGTTGCTGACGGACTGAGAGAGGAAGTTTGTTCCAGGAAAGTGGACCAGAAACAGAGAAGGCTCGTGGACCATAGGTATTGAGCTTAGTGCGTGGAAAGCGAAAAGTCAGAGGATCGGCGGCAGAGCGGAGGGTACGTGAGGGAACATAGATCTCAAGTAGGCTTGACAGGTAATCGGGGGCTGCGTTATTGAGGCTTTTGTAGCACATGGTGTCTAGTTTGTACTCTATGCGCTTTGATACAGGGAGCCAGTGAAGTTGTGCCAGGAGAGGAGATATGTGGTCAGCTTTTTTCTTTTGAGTAAAAGGCGTGCAGCATTGTTTTGAATGCGCTGCAGGATGTGAATGGTGGAGGCAGGAAGACCAGACAGGAGTGAATTAAAATAGTCAATGCGAGACATTATGAAGGAGAGAACGAGTTTTGCAGTTGTTTCCACAGAGAGATACTTCCTGATCAGGCTTATACGATGGAGGTGATAGTAGCAAGATCTGGCAGTTTGAGAAACAAAGTTGTTCATGGAGAGGGTAGAGTCAATGCAGACACCAAGGTTTTTAGCTGAATCAGAAATTGGTATTGATGTGTTACTAATGGGAGAGAAAGAGGAGGCAGCTGAGAAAGTTTCTGACGGTGCCAATGAGGATAGCTTCTTTCTTGTCATCATTAAGCTGAAGTTTGTTGAACATCATCCAGTTCTTAATGTCCGAGTAACACTCAGTGGTGCGAGTCAAGAGGCGCTGTA
>CM060314.1:31361614-31411614 GCA_030674185.1 Monoplex corrugatus
TTCTCCTTCTCCTCCTCTTCATTTGCTTTCTTCTTCTTTCTTTCTCTTTCTTCTATTTCTTTTTTCTTCTTTCTTCTTATTCTTTCATCATCTCTTCTTCTTCTTTCTTTCTTTTTCTTCTTCTTTGTCATCATCATCATCATCATCATCAGCAGCAGCAGCAGCAGCAGCACACCACCACCACCACCACCACCACCACCACCACCACCACCACCACCACCATTCTTCTTCTTCTTCTCCTTCTTTCTTGTTTTTTCTTCTTCGTCGTCATCACCATCATCATCATTGTCATCATTATCACCATCACCTTCTTCTTTTCCTCCTCTTCCTCGTCTTCATTTGCCTTCTTTTTTTCTTTCTCCTTCTCCTTCTTTTTCTTTCGTCTTCTTTCTTCTTCTTTTATCAGCTTTATTTCTCTTCTTCTTTTTCTTCTTCATCTTCCTATCTTCTTATTATTTTTCGTCTTCTTCTGCTTCTTTCATCATCATCATCATCATCATCATCATCATCATCATCATCTCATCATCATCATCATCATCATCATCTTGTTCTTTCCTCCTCCTCCTCCTCATCTCATCTTCTTCTCCTCCTCCTCCTCATCATCATCATCATCATCTTCTTTTCTCTTCTTCTTCTTCTTCTTTTCTTCTTCTTCTTCTTTCTTCTTCTTCTTCTTCTTCTTCTTCTTCTTCTTCTTCTTCTTCTTCTTCTTCTTCTTCTTCTTCTTCTTCTTCTTCTTCTTCTTCTTCTTCTCCTTGCATCCGAGAGTGCATTTTCAAAAATGTCAATTGCCTCTACAGACCTTTCTGGGCTGAAAAAACAACAACCAAAGACTATGAATATGGCGTTGGCGACCTCGTACGTGCAACCTGGCACAAACGCTACTAGCGCTAACTGATTATCAAGTATCATTTTAAGTCCATCTCTCCCTGATCCTGGTAAAGGTTTTCTCCCGAGTGCTTTTATGGGTTATGCTCATCATAAAATCATTGATGCACTCTCATTCTCTCAGAAAAACCAAGCCTTTTCCTCTGTTCCCTTTCATCCCCCTAGCGATTAAGGGCCTTGGCTGTAAGGGCCATAAATCGTGTGGTAGATGATAGGTCCGGGAGAATTGTTTCTGTTTAGTCAGTCACTAAGTTGGTGGAGGGTGCGGTTGATGGTATTATGTATGTATGTATGTATGTATGTGTGTGTGTGTGTGTGTGTGTGTGTGTGTGTGTGTGTGTGTGTGTGTGTGTGTGTGTGTGTGTGATATTGTATGCGTGTTTATGTGTCAGTGAGTGATTGTGGGTGTCTGTGCGTATGTGTGTGTGTGTATGTCAGAGAGAGGGAGAGAGAGATAGAGAGAGAGAGACAGAGAGAGAAAGACAGAGAGAGAGACAGAGGGACAGAGAGCTAAATGTCTAAAACGAAAAGAAAGAGGTCAATATCTCCAGAGTTAACTGCCATAAATGGTGTAACTGCTGTGTCCATGCCTTTCGTGATACTCCACCCGGGTAGATAACTCCTCGACTGTAGGCTACTTTATTCCCTTTCTCAACTAGAAATGCCTAGAAATTGTCAGCTGATGTAGTGGCCAGACAGCATTTGTGTCTACTTAGTCAATGGAGTCAAGATGTTTCCACATCGGATTTCTGAGACATGTGGTATGGTGCCAAGTAAGTCGCATAATTTGCCTCCCTTATCCATGGTGCTGAATCGGATTTTGAACGGAACAAAAAACAAAACAAAACAAAAAACAAAAACAAAAACGAAAAACGGAAAAAGAAAAGAAAGAAAAAAAGAAAAAGAAGAATCGTTGTCATGGCATTCTAACAATGCCCCACTTTTATGTACAGAAAAGATTAGCAAAATATCAATTTTTTTTACTTATTCAGGTCACTGTGACCTTGAAGAAGTTTCAATTGAAACAAAATTTGGCGGGTATAGAGGACAATGATAGTTCGTCACAACAGTGAAAACAGACTGCAAACATTTTCTCAAGATTAATAGTTTTAGGCAAATATTTTCTTAACTTTAATAGTAGATTGTCACAGGAGTAGTAATTGGTTCTGAATATTTTACTTCAGTGGTTAATTGTCACAAGAATGAAAACTGATTTTATACATTTTCAGAAGTTTGCGCGAAAGTGCTGTTCAAACATCTTCCTCAAAAAGAGCTGATCTTAGGTACTGTTTTTTTCGCTCCGTGTGGTCTTTATCTCTGAGCTCTACCTTCCGATCTGATAGTCGTATGTTACGGAAACTTGGTTCTGTGTTAGAATGTTCACTTTATACAAATTTTTTCTAACACTCAAAGCCTGATACCTAAGTGCCCCAGACAGCTAGCGTCCTTGATATACAAACTAAGGCTTAACTCTTGGAAAACAAAATATACACAGAATGTATATATTTGTTCAAAAGCATTATCTATACCACCATCTGCTCTTTGAATGTCCTATCTTACTTACGACAAATAGAAATAACAATCTCGATTTTCATGTACTGACTCTAAGATATCCTTTACAACAAAATATGATATTATTCGAGTAGTCACTGATTTTCAATCCTGTTGGCAGATTATTGAAGGTTAATTAATTGTTTCTGATTATTAATTGACACAGTTAATAATGTTCGAATTCTTAATTGTAATTGTCCCTCTACACTGCCCTTCCCATCCCCGTCCCCACCTTTTTTTTCTCCCTCTCCCTGTGTATGTGTGTGTGTGTGTGTGTGTGTGTGTGTGTGTGTGTGTGTGTGTGTGTGTGTGTGTGTGTGTGTGTGTGTGTGTATGTGTGTGTGTGTGTGTGTGTCTAAAATCACTATTGTGAACAGACATTAAATAAAGATTCCATTCCATTCTACCTTCCGAACTTATGCTTTCGCTGCATTTTAAAGGTCCACAGCTTTGACCAGAATTTGGTAAAGATCCATTGATAAAGAGCTAGTATTTCCTTATTGACACATTTCCGTCATACACACTCAAACAAACACACACCCAACACACACATACGCACGCACACACGCACTCTCACGCACATTCAAAACAGGTCTTCCAGTTGTATCGTTTAGGTTCGAATCTGCTCAATATCTCGAAGTGGACAAATGCTGGTATTTTTTCCCCCGACATCCCAGGTCAAAACATGTGCAATTATGTTATCCCTATCGTGTGTAA
Source organism: Monoplex corrugatus (assembly GCA_030674185.1). Lineage (NCBI taxonomy): Eukaryota > Metazoa > Mollusca > Gastropoda > Littorinimorpha > Ranellidae > Monoplex > Monoplex corrugatus. The sequence continues at coordinate 31,364,771 of CM060314.1, forward strand.
ACGCACGTAGAATATCAACTACGCGCGTTACAGATCCTTTAAGATACCATAGTGTTTGGTGGCTTATGGAAACACGAAAACCCCCAGCATGCGCACACCCCTATGCCCACACACCCACAAACGGAGTACGACACATCAATAGCGGTTTAAAAACAAACAAACAAAGAAATAAACAAACAAAAACACACAAACTAACATGGCTACGCACTTAAAAACCCATTCGCTGCTCGATTGCATGTAGGAATTCCAACAGACCGACGAAAAAAAAAATCTGGCATGGCCTGTGTTACTAGCACAACCACCGATCCCCAAGCATTATTTTGATACCATCTCTGCCTAATCTGGTGAATGCTTTGTCCAAGTGCTTTTACGGGTTATACCCATCATAAAGTCTTTAATGCCCTCTCGTCCACTTGAAACACAACCCTTCGTTCTCTCCCCTTTTATCCCTTAGCGATTATGGGCCTTGGCAGCAAGGGCCATTACCGGAGTGAAAGATGGTCAGTCAGCGTGATTTCTGTTCCTTTAGTAAGTCAGTAGTAGATTCGTGGAAAGTGCGGATGGAGGCTATTGTGTCAGGGGGTAGAAGGGATTGGTGGTGGTGGTGGTGGTGGTGGTGATGATGGTGGTGGTGTGTGTGTGTATGTGTGTGTGTGTGTGTGTGTGTGTGTGTGTGTGTGTGGTGTATGTGTGTGTGTTGCTTATTATTTGTTATTTAATCAAGACATTTTAGGGCAAAAATACATACACATACTTACATACACTCACACATACACACATACAACACACACACACACACACACACACAATATATATATATATATATATATATATATATATATATATAAATTAGGTACATTTACACACACACACAATACAATACACACAATTGCACACACTCACACACTCACACACACACACACACACAACACACACACACACACACACACACACACAACACACACACACACCCCACACACACACTCACACACACACACACACCCCTCCTCTCTCTCTCCGTCTTCACTCTCTCCCTCTCTCTCCTTCTCTCTCTCTCCCTCCCTCTCTCTCTGTCTCTTTCTGACTCTCTCCCTCTCTCTCTCCCTCTCTACCTCTCTCTCTCTGTCTCTGTTTCCCTCTCCCTGTCTCTCTCCATCTCTCTCCCTCTGTCTCTGTCTCTCTGTCTCTCTCTCTCTCTCTGTCCACTCTATCCGTTCCTCTCTGTTTTTGTCTCTCTCTGTCTCTTTTTCTATGTTTCCGTCTCTCTCTTTCTGTTTCTTCATCTCTGTCTCTCTGTCTCTCTCTCTGTCTCAGTCTCTGTCTCTGTCTTTCTCTCTCTCTCTGTGTCTCTCTCTCTGTCTATCTCTCTCTATTTCTCTCTCTCTGTCCCTCTCTATTTCTCTCTCTGTCTGTCTGTCTGTCTGTCTCTCTCTCTCTCTCTCTCTCGATCCCAGTTAATCTGGGTTTTTGGGAGCGAGTGCTGTGTCCACACTAGCCTATCACGTCCCCCAGTTAACGCTAAACAGAGAGCCTCGAGACCTTAACCCTTTGACTCCTGTACCCTATCCATCAGCTGCAAAAACTTGACCTTTAGGCTTCCTCACCCTATCCATCAGCTTCCTACAGGAAGTTGGTGGATAGGGTAAGGACATCAAATGGGTTAAGTTTTTCCTTTGCTATCATCGATGACGATGCAGGATGCTAGTGGATAATGGTGAGGAAATCAAAGGGTTAAGATCTGAAGAGAAACGTCAGGGTTATGTACTATAATTCCACTCTCAACGAGAAGCGCCCAGACATTATCAGCTGGTGCGGAAACCAGACAGCATTTGCTTCCACTTGGTAAACTGAAGCCCTGAAACTTGTGGGGTGGTGCCAAGAAAGTCACATAATTTGTCTCCCCTGTCTCTCTGGTACTAAAACTTATTTCAGGGAAAAAGAAAAATAGAAAAGAAAAGAAAAACGAAGTCTCAAAGGTTTTACTTTACGGTACTTGTAGTGTCAACTTAGACAGTTCTATTTCAGTCTCCATTCCGCCACCCCCTCATGTTTGAACAGATATTTACTGAAGTTGTTTTTTATCAGTCTAAAGGATTCTGTTCTGTTTGTATGCATGTTGTGTGTATCATCATCATCATTATCAGTCCCGTAGTCTGGTTGACCGTTGGGGCATCACTGAAGATTTTGCAACCAACTTCCTCCACTCCTCACGGTCCTCAGCTTTCCGCAGAATGATGTTCCATTCAAGGCCAGTCCACTCTCTGATATTGTCTTCCCATCTTTTTCTCTGTCTGCCTTTTCGTCTCCCTCCCTGTACTGTTCCCTGCAAGACGGTCTTGGCCAGTCCAGGTGATCGTGTGACGTGCCCGTACCACCTCAGTTTGCGTCTTTTCACTGAAGTCAGGAGGGCTTCATACGGCCCGATGGCGTTTTCGATTCGGGTTTTCACTTCCTTATTGGTTTTATGATCTTTGTACGAAATACAAAGCAGTTTGCGGAAGCATCTCATCTTCATTGCCTGTATCCTTCTTTCAATGTCTGCTGTTATGGTCCATGTTTCGCATACACACAAAAATATTGACATGACAGGGGAACGCATTAGTCTGATCTTGGAGCCGATAGCGATATTCTTGTCGTTCCAGATGACTTTTAGCTTGGTCATTGCAGCTGTGTGTATATCTGCTATTTAAGTCCATCTGTCAGTGAGAAAAATGTATTTGCATTACATAGCATTCTGGTAAGTGCACGCTAGACCATTGAGGAGTCGCGATTGCTTTGTATCAGTCGAAAGGATTCTGTTTTATCTATATATATATGTTGTGTGTATGTCGGTTATATAAGCCGATATAATATATGAGGAAAATGTATTTCAATTACACAGCATTCAGCTGTTAAATGCATGCGAAACCATTAAGAGGTCACGAATGCATAAGTATGAAAGGGAACGGCCCACAGTTCAGGCCACGCGAATTAATAAATACACGAACAAAGAATTAAATAAATAATTTGTTGATTAGATAGTGGAGAATGGGCTGCAATGGGCACTTTTTAGTGGAAAGAAAATAGGTAACATTTAGTCAGGAACTTGCTTTTAGTTTCAGTTTTAGTTTCTCAGGATGACGTCTTTCCACGTGTGGATGCCGGGGGCTCTTTCAGCATAAATAGTATCCCCACCTTCTGGACATTCTGTAACATAAATTTCTTCTTTTCTGTCACTCTCTTTGTTTCTGCCTTGTTCCTTTCCTTTCTGTCGTTTCTTCCTATCATTTTCTACCTTGCTGGTCCATTCACCTGTATGTGTTCGATTATGTCTTGCGTACTTCCTCTTAGGACTGATAATTGGGTACGTGTATTAAGTGCATTTTTGGCTGTAGGAAAATGAGATATGCGGAAGCAATTTTAGGAAATTTAGGCCTGTTTTATACATCTTTTAGTGTCCTTAATTATGTTTAAGTTTGTATTCAGGTATTTTTTTCAATCCCTTGTATGATGAATTGGACGGAATGGTCAACGCCAAGGGCACCACGTCTTAGGATTATGTCCGTGAGTGCATTGATATGTGCACTTAATTTTCATTTCTTTTTTTTAATGTTAAAGTATTGTATGTGTTTTGAAACGGTTTTAGCCCTGATATGGCTCTGTTCAGTCGACTGGGCTTTAAGCAACATTAACAATAATAATAACAATAATTACAATATTTATATAGCGCAAAATCTTGATAAAATCAAATCTAAGAGCTGAAACACACACACACGCACGCACGCACACACACGCACGCACGCACGCACACACACACGCACCCACGCACACGCACACACACACACACACACACACACACACACACACGGCTATAAATGGGGAGAAAGAATAAAAACAATGGAAAATTATAGAGCATATTATATACAATTATATATTGCAATGTGATTCCCCTCCGAGTGGAAACAGGCTGCAGAGGGGATTGAGTGAGGTCAGGATTTTATGCAGAGGAGAAAAGGTGAGTTTTGAGAGCGGACTTGAAGGAGACAAAAGTAGGTTGCTGACGGACTGAGAGAGGAAGTTTGTTCCAGGAGAGTGGACCAGAAACAGAGAAGGCTCGTGGACCATAGGTATTGAGCTTAGTGCGTGGAAAGCGAAAAGTCAGAAGATCGGAGGCAGAGCGGAGGGTACGTGAGGGAACATAGATCTCAAGTAGGCTTGACAGGTAATCGGGGGCTGCGTTATTGAGGCTTTTGTAGCACATGGTGTCTAGTTTGTACTGTATGCGCTTTGATACAGGGAGCCAGTGAAGTTGTGCCAGGAGAGGAGATATGTGGTCAGCTTTTTTCTTTTTGAGTACAAGGCGTGCAGCATTGTTTTGAATGCGCTGTAGGATGTGAGTGGTGGAGGCAGGAAGACCGGACAGGAGTGAATTGCAATAGTCAATGCGAGACATTATGAAGGAGGAGAACGAGTTTTGCAGTTGTTTCCACAGAGAGATACTTCCTGATCAGGCTTATACGATGGAGGTGATAGTAGCAAGATCTGGCAGTTTGAGAAACAAAGTTGTTCATGGAGAGGGTAGAGTCAATGCAGACACCAAGGTTTTTAGCTGAATCAGAAATTGGGACTGATGTGTTACATAATGGGAGAGAAATAGGAGGCAGCTGAGAAAGTTTCTGACGGGTGTCAATGAGGATAGCTTCTGTCTTGTCATCATTTAGCTGAAGTTTGTTGTATGTCATCCAATTTTTGATGTCCGAGTAACACTCAGTGGTGCGAGTCAGGAGGCGCTGTATATTGTCAGGTGAGTCACTGTCTTGAAGTTGGGTGTCATCAGCATAGAAGTGGTGTTTTATAGAGTGGGAGTTGATGATGGTGGACAGGGGGGAGGTGTAAAGAGTGAAAAGAACAGGGCCAAGGACAGATCCTTTGTGGAACACCACAGGTCAGGTATGCAGGTTGAGAGTAAGTGCCATTGATGAGAACAGTTTGTTTTCTGTTTGATAGATAAGAAGTGAACCAGGAGAGAGCAATGTCAGAGATGCCAAAAGTATGATGAAGTCTAGAAAGGAGAATACCATGATCAATGGTATCAAAGGCTGCAGACAGATCAAGGAGTGTGAGGAGAGAGACTTTGCCAGTATCAGTTGCAAGGAGGAGATTGTTGAGAATGTGTAGCAGGGCAGTTTCAGTGCTATGGCACTGGCGGTAGGCTGACTGGAAAGGATTGTTGGCAGACAGGTGAGAGTTCAGTTGGTTGAGGACAACTTTTTCAAGCAGTTTTGACAAGAAAGAGAGATTAGAGATAGGCCGGTAATTTTTCAGTTCATTTGGGTCTAAATTGTATTTCTTGAGGAGAGGGTGAACAATAGCAGACTTGAAAGAATCTGGAACAGTTCCAGTTTGGAGAGAAGTGTTGATGATGTCAGTGATGAATGGGAGGAGCGTAGGGAGACAGTCAGAGTAGAGAGAACCTGGAAGAGGATCCAGTTCGCAGGTTTTGAACGACATGTGGAAAACAAATTGTGTGTGTGTGTGTGTGTGTGTGTGTGTGTGTGTGTGTGTGTGTGTGTGTGTGTGTGTGTGTGTGTGTGTGTGCGTGTATGCGTGTGTGTGTGTGTGTATGTGTATCTTTGTTTCTGACTCTGTGTGTGCGTGTGTGTATGTGTGTCTGTGTTTCTGACTCTCTCTCTCTCTCTCTCTCTCTCTCTCTGTCTGTCTGTCTGTCCATCCGTGTGTGTTTGGGGGTCAGGTGAGGGGATAAGGAATATGACTGTACAGAAGTGAAACTGAGAGAGTGAGGAGGGGAGTATAATAGGAAGCTAAGCCCCTTCGATGAAAGGTGGTGTTTATAACCTCGGTCTGGAGACAGGATCTCTGGGGACACAGGGGCCTAGACATCCCATAAACACAGTCCAAGCTGCTGCCGCTCATTGATTTCCCCCTCCCACAATGCCTCTCCTGTGGAGGTGTAAAGTTGTTGTAGAAGGAGGAGAAAATGGTAGCGGCGTGGTAGTAGTAGTAATAGTAGTAGTTGCAGTTGTAGTGGTAGTAGTAGTCACCGCAGCGGTAGTAGTAGTAGTAGTAGCAGCAGCAGTAGTAATAGTGCATGTAGTAGTACACACAGAAGTAGTAGTAGTAGTAGTAGTAGGAGCAGCAGCAGCAGTAACACTAGTAATACCAGTACTAGTAGTACACGTCGTCGTCGTCGTCTAGTAGTAGTAGTAATAGTAGTAGTGGTAGTAGTAGTAGCAGCAGCAGTAGTAATACCAGTACTAATAGTATTAGTAGAACACGTCGTCATCATCATCGTCGTCGTCTATTAGTAGTAGCAGTAGTAATAGTAGTAGTAGTAATAGTAGTAGTAGTAGTAGCTGTAGTAGTAGTAGTAGCAGTAGTAGTAGAAGTAGTAGTACATGTAGTAGCAGTCACCGCAACAGAAGCAGTAGTAGTAATTGCAAAATGTAGTAGCAATAGTAGTAGTTGTAGAGCAGCAGTAGCATTAATGATAGTAGTGAAACGAAGATGTGGCAGTAATAATTGTAAATCTTTTTTTAAATATGTAGCTCTGTTTTCTAAATGGCAGTAGTAATTATATATCTTTTTATATATAGTTCTGTTTTCTAAATGGCAGAAGTAATTATACATCTTTTTGTACACAGTTCTGTTTTCTAAGTGACAGTAGAAATTATACATCTTTTTATATATAGTTATGTTTTTTTTAATGGTAGTAGTAATTGTAAATATTTTTATGTATATATTTATTCTCTAAGTGGTAGTAGTAAATCTTTCTGTATAGTGCTGTTCTTCATTGACAGTAGTAATTATATTTTTTGTATAGTGTTGTTCTCCAGGAGGCAGTAGTAATTATAAATCTTCTGCATGGTGTTGTTCTGCAAGTGGCAGTAGTAACAATTATGTTTTTATATAGTGCTGTTCTTCAAGCAGCAGAAATAATTATTAATCTTTTCTGTATAGTGCTGTTCTCCAAGTATCAGTAATAATTATAAATCTTTTTGTTTTGTATAGTGGTGTTGTCTATGTGGCAGTAATAATTATAAATCTTTTTTGTTTTTGTATAGTGGTGTTGTCTAAGTGGCAGTATTAATTGTAAATATTTGTAAAATGCTGTTCTCCAAATGGCAATAATAATGTTTTTTTTGTATAGTACTATTCTCCGATCTTACTTGAATTTGCAATGCATTACACATGATCAGACATTTTAGTGGAGCACGGAAAATTCCAGCTATTAGGTGAGTTAAGAGAGAACACCAGGTAGACCCAGGGAGAACACTGGACGGACTTGCAGGGTGGCTGAAGACAGAGAGGGTGGGAGATGTGCTTGCAACGACAAGGGATAGATCTGTGTGGATGGCCATGATCGCCAACGTCATGCGTCAGGGCACATGATGATGATGATGATGAGGCGAGCTGACCATGTTCAGCTATGTAGCAGCTGCACAATCTCTGTCTTTGGCTGGCGTGCATGCTGGATGTTTTCATGTCTCCATAGAAGCCAGCCACTGACTTACAGGATCTTTAACGTGTGTGTTTTGCATGCGTATATGCACGAAGGGAGTTTAACCCTTTGATTCCCGCACCCTATCCACCAACTGCAAACATTTACCTCTTTGATTCCTCCACCTTATCCACCAACTTCCTACAGGAAGCTGGTGGATAGGGTGAGGAAATCAAAGAATTATGTTTTTGCTTTGTTAGTATGATTGACAATGCAGGATTCTGGTGGACATGGTGCGGGAGTCAAAGGGTTAAGCATTTCACAGCTCTGCACACGTGTTGACCTGGGAGATCAGAAAGCTCTCCACCGTTTATAAAACAGGTGGATGTACATGTACATGTCTAGGCGGATCGAACCCACGACCCTTCGACTGGAAGTTAACGTTTACCCTACTAGACCGTCGTGCCAGTATAGTGGCTGCAATAGAAGTCATCATTATCATCATCACCATGTGCCTTGCCACATGGCGTTGGCGATCATGGCCTTCTATCTGTTTCTATCCCTTGTTGCCGCAAGCATCTCTAATATGCCTTGTTGCCGCAAGCACCTCTTCGACCCTGTCTGTCTTCAGCCACGATGCAAGTCCGTCCAATATTTTCTCCCTGGGTCTACCTGGTGCTCTCTTTCCCGCCAATTTTCCTGTTGTGACCAGGTGTTCCAATTCCCCTTTCCTCATAAAATGGCCTATAAATGTTGCCTTTCTTTTCCTAATCATCCTTATGAATGATCTTCTTGTGTCTGCCTCCATCAAGACTGTCTCGTTTGTTTTCATTGCTGTCCATGGAACTCTCAACATTCTTCTGAGAAACCACATCTCGGCTGCCTAAATCTTGTTCTGGCTTTGCTTGTTGACTGTACACGCCTCAAAACCTTATAACATTATCGGTTCTATGTAACATAAGAAGTAGAAAATAATCACAATAGCTGTAGTTGTACGCTGGTAGCAGTAAAAAAAGGAGTATTAGTTGTACTAGAAGTAGCAGTAGTATTGATAACAGTAATGTTGGCAGCAAACAACAGCGACAGTGGCAGTAGTACAAGTGGTAGCAGTAGTAGTAGTGAGTGGTAATGGTAACAGGAACAGACGCAACATCAGTGAAAGTAGCTACACGTTGCAACATTATCAATGGTAATAAAGCGAAAGAGGAGAGAAGAGAGAGAGAGAGAGAGAGAGAGAGAGAGGAGAGAGAGAGAGAGGCATACAGATACACACACAAACATACATACACAAGGAGGAAAAAGGCATAGAAACATACACAAATGTACGCGCACTCAGCACACAAAACAGACACAAAACATGCACGCGCTTTCACATACACAGAAATACTCTATCCTTCTTCTCTCTCTCCCTCTCTCTCTGAAACACACCACACACACGTTCGGTCTCAGTCATTCTTTCTGTTTCAAAGAGGAGAAAATAAAAGACTTGTAGACAGGCAGACTGTAGGTTTTACACACAGCTGTTTCCACCCAACCACATGTTTGGAAGAAAAGAAACAAACGAAAAATGAGTACATTCATCAGATACCCCCATCCTCTCCCCTTTCTCTCTCTGTCTGTCTCTGTCTGTTTCTCTCTACAAAAACATGTACCACAACAAACACACACACACACACACACATCACCGCCCCCCCCCACAACCACACACATACACAAACATACCCAACCCCATACACTCATACTTTAATTCAGACGGTTCGATCTCAGTCATTCTTTCTTGTTTCAAAGAGGAGAAAATATAAAAAGACTTGTAGACAGGCAGACTGTAGGTTTTACACACAGCTACTGACAGACATCAATACCATCATAAGAACATGAAAACGGTGTAGTACAATTCTACGTCTTGGCCATCGCAGCATAGAAAAGAAACTTCCACAATCAACACACCGTGAGTGTGTGTGTGTGTGTGTGGTGTGTGTGTGTCTGTGTGTGCGTGTGTGTGTGTGTGTGTGTGCACGTGTGCATTTATTTGTGTGTGGAGAGTATGTGGGCGTGTGTGTGTGTGTCTATGTGTGTGTGTGTGTGTGTGTGATTTGTTGTGGGGAATATGTGTGTGCACATGTGTGTGTGTGTGAGCATGCGTGTGTTTGTGTGTGTATTGTGTGTATGTGTGTGTGATAAGTTGTAGGGGGATGTGTGTGTGCATATGTAAATGTGTGTATGTGTTGTGGGTGTGTGTGTGAGGAGAGCGTAAGTGTGTGAGACAGAAAGAGTGTGTGCGTGTGTATGTGTGTGTGTGTGTGTTGTATGTATGTGCGTGCGTGTGTGTGTGTGTGTGTGTGTGTGTGTGTGTGTGTGTGTGTGTGTGCGTGTGTGTGTGTGTGTCAGTGTCTGTGTGCGAGAGAGAAAACGTGCGTCTGTACGTGTATGTGTGTGCGTGTGTGTTTTGCATGAGAAGAAGAAATAAAGAGATGGTGAGTAAGTGTGTATGTGTGTGTGTGTGTGTGTGTGTGTGTGTGTGTGGTGAGTTTTTGTGGTTGTGCGTGTGTGTGTATGTGTGCGTGTGTGTGTGCGTGCGCGCTTCCGTGTATACTGCGCGTGTGTTTGTGAGCGTGTGCATGTGTGTAAGAGTGTACGTGTGTGTTTTTGAGGATGTATACATGTGTTCTAGGGTGTGTGTGTGTGGTCACCCATGGCAGAGTCGATCTTAATGTTTCCCACCCAACCACATGTTTGGAAGAAAAGAAACAAACGAAAAATGAGTACATTTTCATCAAGATACCCCCATCTCTCTCCCTCCCTTTCTCTCTCTGTCTGTCTCTCTGTCTGTTTCTCTCTACAAAAACATGTACCACACAAACACACACGCACGCAGGCACACACGCAGGCAAAAACAAACAAACAAACAAATATATATAGGTATATATGTATATATCTATGTCTGTCTATCTATCTATCTATCCATCTATCTAAGCTACGCACAAAAAGTTAAGGATCACTATGAGAAAACAGGTGCGTAATAAACTCAGTTCGCTACTGTTATTTATTTCTCAGTCCAGCCAAATTGTTATGAATTCTTGTTCAGCTGTAAGTGGGCGATGTTGTGTTAGTGCGAAAATTGCACGGGATTCTCTACTACTGAGCTTGGCCGCAAACGGAAAAGCGGAAACTTGCGAAAAAGGACCTTGTTTTGGACCGTTCTGCCTGAACACATTGCACAAGCCAGATGGAAAAACCATTATGCACGTGCAAGCACTGCTGTTTATGTGTGAGATGCTGTCTCTTGCTTGGCTTTATAAGAAGACATTCCACCAGTAGTAGGCCTGATCTGACAATGCCTCCACGACGAAAATTGAGCGAGTTTGAGAGGGGACGAGCTGTTGCATGGTTCCAAGATGGTGTTCCCAAGCGAGAAGTGGCCAGGCGACTTCAGGTGTCCATCTCGGTCATTGTCAGACTGATTCAACGCTTCACAGCCACTGGGAGGGTCCATGAAAGACGCAGATCTGGTCGACCGAAGAAGACAAACCCACGTGAAGATCGTCTCATTGAACGACAAGCCCTGCAGACAAGAACAGCCTCTTCCAGCATCATTCGAAGGCAGCTGAGGGTGGCTACTAACATCAACATTAGCCAGCAGACCATACGGAACCGCCTTCATGGGTTTAACCTCCGTTCTCGTCGCCCAGCAGTATGGCCACGCTAAACTCCAGCCCATAGGGCAGCACGCCACGCCTTCTGCAGACGTCACGTGAGGTGGACACGTCAGCAATGGTCCCAGGTCCTGTTCAGTGATGAATCACGCTTCACCATGAACCACAACGACGGCCGACTGAGGGTCTGGAGGCGCCCAGGGCAACGCTTTATTGACACCACTGTCCAAGAAAAGGTGGCCTTTGGTGGAGGTTCTGTAATGGTCTGAGGGGCCTTCAGCCTTCACCACAGAACACCCTTGTATCATGTACAGGGTAACCTGACTGGCCTCCGATACCGGGATGAGATCCTTCGACCGCTGGCTGTGCCTACACTGCAGCAGATGGGACCGACAGCTGTCTACCAGGATGACAACGCTCGCCCCCACAGGGCAAGGGTGGTCAACGACTTCCTGCAGCAGTCTGGAGTCAACAGAATGGAGTGGCCAGCATGCAGTCCCGATCTCAACCCGATTGAGAACCTCTGGGATGAGCTGGATCGCAAAGTGAGGAGCAACCACCCCCCTCCCAGGGATGCCCAACACCTCTACCAGATGCTGCAGGCTGAGTGGCAGGCGCTTCCACAGAGGATCTTCACCAACCTGGTCAACTCGATGAGAACTCGCTGCGTCGAGTGCCAGAACAGCCATGGCGGTTACACGCATTACTGAACTTTTGGGAGCATCAGAATGCCCTGTCTTCTGATTTCAATGACTTTGGGAAATCAAATTTCGATACGTACCCACTTTGATCAAATGTACACACCAAACGATTGCTCGAAATTGAAGGCAATTGTGTATCGTTATCACTAAAGCATGGAATTAAATGTTTGCCAAACTTCAACGCATTGGCTTTCTTATTTTGAAAGTTATGAATTTTTCTGCAAGAGATCCTTAACTTTTTGTGCGTAGTGTATCTATATATCTATCTACTATCTATCTATATTATATATATATATATATGTATCTATAGATGTAAATACACTAGCAAAAAAATACGCAGTCTCACACACATTTTCTCTCTCTCTCTCTCTCTCTCTCTCTCTCTCTCTCTCTCTCCACACACACACACACACAAACACACACACACACACACACACACACACACACGCACTTCCATCCAGACGGTTCGATCTGAGTCGTTCCTTTTTCACAGTTTGCAGAAGAGAACACAGAATAGACCAGTAAAGATGAAATGCTGTACATACACACAGTTACTGAAATAAATCAATGCAGCCAAAAGAAAGTGGTGTTGGAGAACTCTTTCAGTGACAGAAAGGAAACAAAGATGATCAAGCCAGTCTAACAATCTCCCTATCTATGCAAACATTATCAGAGAATGAACTTGTTTTCTAAAACTCCACGATGCCATGAAGACGTGATGTTTCCGATAGAAAGATGTCGGCTATGAAATGTTGTTTATTGACTGATCAAGGTTGCCTTGTGTTTATAAATGTCTGTGTGATTGTTAGATGATTCTGTGTACTTTTTGTTTTTGCCTTGTTGTGCTTATAAATGTATGCGTGATTGTTAGATGATTGTATTATTTTTTGCCTTGTTGTGTTAATAAATGTCTGTGTGATTGTTGGATGATTTTGTATCTGCTTTGCCTTCTTGTGCTTTTAAATGTCCATGTGATTGTTAAATGATTGTATACACTTTTTTTGCCTTCTTGTGCTTTTAAATGTCCATGTGATTGTTAAATGATTGTATGCACTTTTTTTGCCTTGTTGTGCTAATAAATGTCTATGTGATTGTCATATGATTGTGTGTAAATTGTTTTGCCTTGTAATGTTTATAAATGTAGGTGCGATTGTTTGATGATTGCATTTTTTTTACCTTGTTGCGCTTACAAATATATGTGTGAATGTTAAATGATTGTATGTATTGTTTTAGCTTGTGTGTTTATAAATGTGTGGGTAATTGTTAGATGATTATGTGTACTTTTTTGGCCTCGTTGTGTTTATAAACGTATGTGTGATTGTTAACTGATTGTATGCACATGTTTGCCTTGTGCTTATAAATGTAGCAATTGTTTTATGATGGTATGTACTTTTCATCTTGTGCTTATAAATGTATGTGTGATTGATATGTGATTGTATGTATGTATGTTTGTTTGTTTGTTAGTTTTTTTCCTTTCTGTGCTTATAAATGTATGTGTGATTGTTAGATGATTGTGTGTACTTTTTTGTTTTTCTGTGCTTATAAATGTGTTTGTGATTGTTAGGTGATTGTATGTACTTTTTGGCGTTGTTGTGCTTATAAATGTATGTTCAAATTGTTTGATGATTGTATGAACATTTTTGCCTTGTTGATCTTATAAACGTATGTGTGATTGTTTGATAATTGTATGTTGTTTTTTGTTGGTTGATCTTATAAATGTATGTGTGATTGTTAGATGATTGCATTACTTTTTTGCCTTGTTGTATTTGTAAGTATATGTGTGACTGAGAGTTGATTTTATGTACGGTGATTGACAGATCATTTTATGTACTTTTCTGCCTTGTTATGCTTATAGATGCATGCATGATGGTTAGATGATTGTATGTATTACTCTGTCTTGTTATGCTTATAGATGTATGTGTGATGGTTAGATGATTGTATGTATTACTCTACCTTGTTATGCTTATAGATGTATGTGTGATTGTTAGATGATTGTATGTATTTTTTGCCTTGCTGTGCTTATAAACGTATGTGTAGTTGTTATGTGATTGTATGTATTTTTTTGCCTTGCTGTGCTTATAAATATATGTGTGGTTGTTAGGTGATTGTATGTATTTTTTTTGCCTTGCTGTGCTTATAAATGTATGTGTGGTTGTTAGGTGATTGAATGGTTTTTTGGTTTTTTTCCTCCCTGTGCTTATAAATGTATGAGTGATTGTAAGATGAGTGTATGAACATTTTTGCCTTGTTGATGTTATAAACGTATGTGTGATTGTTCGATGGTTGTATGTACTTTATTTGCCTTGTTGTGCTAGTAAAGGTATGTGTGAATGCTAGATGAGTGCATGTACGTTTTTGCCTTGCTACGCTTATACATGTAAATGTTTGTGTGATTGTTTGACGATTATATAGATGTTTTCGCCTTGCTATGCTCATAAATGTGTGTGCGATCGTTAGATTATTGTATAGTAGTAGTAGTAGTAATAGGGACTGGCTTTCAATGGCCTAGGCCTTACGGCCTATTTACGTCCCCTCTTTCTCAACTATTTCTAATACAGGTGTTAAAATGCGCATTTTCTTTTTGTTTGCATAAGCCTAATATGGCCTTTAATCATCATAATCGATGAAAAGTTCTTTGAATTTTGGAATTTCGTCCAAAAAATTCTTGAATTTGTTAGTATCTTGTGCAAATTTTATGTTAGTTGGGAGTTTATTCCACAAAGGGGCTACTCGATGTGAAAAAAAAAATTCTTGTGTTAGTACGACAGTGCTGAATAAATATCTTTCCTTCCTTGTTTCTTGTGATATTACATTGTGAAACAGAAAAGAGAGAGTCAACACAAATATTATCATATTATTATTGTATGTACTTTCACGTATCAAGAAAAGAAAAGCATTTGCATGCCAAGGTTAAAAATAAAAACAACTTCATATCAGAACATTCGAATTTTGTTTTTGTTTTTGCAGGTCACTGTGTCTTACATTGCAAAAAAAAAAATGTTTGGTTTCCCAGATCCCTCCCCTTTGTAAAGTCTCTCAAAAACATATGAGATTGAACATAATGACTACCTAGCTCAACCTGTCTCTCAGTGACAAAAAAAAGCTACTTACTGCGTAGCTTTCATCGGCGATCCGGCCGATTTCTTCAGCGCAACTGCTGGGTTTAGAACTGGCTTCAGTGCGCACCGCCGTGAGATATGAGATTGATTTCTGAAACTCCACAATGCCATAAAGATGGTATTTCTCTGATGGCTAGATGTTGACTATGGTGTGTTGTTTTTGATGATTGCTCAAGGCTGTCTTGCTGAGCTTGTAAACTGTATCATTGTTTCTTTCTTGCGTGTACGTTTATGTATTAGAAAAAAGAAAAGAACTTTTATTCACATTCACAGTCGGTTGGCTTTAAACAAAAGTAACAGTAACAGTAACGCAAAAATATTAGTCATATTCAAGAGTACAGGTAGGGACACCCTTAGTGAAAGATTCAAAGTTCCTGCTCCTCTTCCTAGACCCCTCTGTTAACATTAAGCTTTTTCAACGTGTGTGTGTGTGTGTGTGTGTGTGTGTGTGTGTGTGTATGTGCGTGCGTGTTTTGTGTGTGTGTGTGTGCGCGCACGTGTATGTTCTTGTGTATGTGTGTGTTCTTGTGTGTGTGTGTGTGTGTGTGTGTGCGTGCGCGCGCGCGTGTATGTTCTTGTGTATGTGTGTGTTCTTGTGTGTGTGTGTGTGTGTGTGTGTGTGTGTGCGCGCACGCATATGTGTGTTGTGTGTGTGTTTGTATGTGTGTGTACGTGTGTGTAAGACACAGAGAGCTTTATCGGTTTTATCAGTATACGTTCCTATGTGTATTTAAATCATAAACAAGTCTTTGTATAATATAGATTATAAATGTTGTTACACACGTTCATAAAGGGATATCGCCTGTTTGAATAAAACAGGCAATATCCAGTGTCCATTATCTGTCTGTCTGTTTGTCTGTCTGTCTGTCTGTCTCTCTCTCTCTGTCTCTGTCTGTCTGTCTGTCTGTCTCTCTCTCTCTCTCTCTGTCTCTGTCTGTCTGTCTGTCTGTCTCTCTCTCTCTCTCTCTCTGTCTCTGTCTGTCTGTCTGTCTGTCTCTCTCTCTCTCTCTGTCTCTGTCTGTCTGTCTGTCTGTCTCTCTCTCTCTCTCTCTCTGTCTCTGTCTGTCTGTCTGTCTGTCTCTCTCTCTCTCTCTCTCTGGAGGGAACATTCCAGAAAATTGGCGATGTTTATCTTATATGCTTTAAAGTTTCGAGAAGAGGTAACAATCTGAAAATGTTTGTACATTGCTACTACAAAACGATCGACGAATGAAAAGTATAAAAAGCATGCATGGTGCATGTTAAGAATGTAATCTCCTCCCTACATTCCCTGGTTTGTGTATGGGTCGCTGGCTTTCACAGTAAACCATGTGTAAATGTCAGTGTCAGTGTCTCTATAGGAATCTTCACCACAATGGAGTCAAAGATCAGGACTGTCAAAAATTTCGATTGGATAAGTTTGGAAGACAAGATGTCAAAGTCAGAATCAAATGCCCCCCCCCCCCCCCCCCCAAAAAAAAAAAAGAAAACACAAAAACAAAAACAAAAACTAAACAAAAGAAAACAACAACAACAACAACAAAAACAAAACCAAAAACAAAAACAAAACGAAACAAAAAACCACACACACACACAAAACAAAAAACAAAAACAAAACAACGAAAAACAAACAAACAAAAAACAACCACCACCACCACCAACAACAACAACAATCAGTACTTCTTGAGAGAAGTATGCGAACGGTAATTTTTTTCAGTTACTTCTGACAATGATTATCGTCTGTTTTCACTGTTGTGACAATTATTGTAACTGTGGCTTTTAAAAAATACTTTTTTCTTATGCGTGGTGTGCCCCATGCAGTACATCGCCAATCATTTGCCGTCATTCACTTCTGAGTCCTCCATTCTTCTGACAAAAGCGTTGTTGCTGGAATCGCCGCTTGTTGCTGCACGTAGAATCGAGAGGTATGCAGTAATTATTATTGATATTTTTGTTTAAAGACCGGGCGACAGTGTCAGAATCATATCAGGGCTTTAAATAAGCGTTTCATTGTATTGTATTCTTCGATCTCTAGCGCCCTCTGTTGTTCCACTAACTGCAAGCTTTGAAAAGTACAAAATCTGCTATTTTCTTTAAAATGTTTTGTATGAAAAGGGAGATTGTAAGAATGGCTTGACCATTTCAGGGAATTGTAAAAAATGGCTAGACCATTTTCGTTCTGTTCTTCTTTTGGTTTCTAGAAAAAGAGGCAAACAGAAAGTAAGCTTTCATCAGCGTACAATCATCTGTCTGTTTGTATGTCTGTCTGTCTGTCTCTGACTGTCTGTCTGTCTGTCTGTCTGTCTCTGTCTGTCTGTCTCTCTCTCTCTCGCTCTCTGTGTCCCAAATGTACCTCAGAGAAAAGAGTCCATTGAGGGGCCGGGATCAAACCTGTGTGATGTATTTACGTTGGAGGTTTTCATCCGCCCTTCGTATCGACTGGGTCTGGCCCTGTCCCTCCACATTATAATTATTGCTAGAGAAATTGGCTGGTACAGAAACAGAAAGAGGAAGAGAATGAGAGGGAAGGAGGAAGGAGAGAGAGAGAGAGAGAGAGAGAGAGAGAGAGGGATAGAGAGAGAGAGAGAGAAAGAAAGACAGAGATTGACAACAAAGAGAAAGAAAGAGAAGCACAGACAGACAGATCGAGATAAAGAAAGAAAGAAAGAGAGAGAGAGAGGGGGGGGGGAAGAAAAGACAGGAAGAAAGAGCGAAAGAGAAAGAGAGAGAGAGAGACAAAGAGAGGAAGAAACAAAGAGAGAGAGGCAGATAGATAGACAGGCAGACAGATGGACAGACAAGATGAGAGAGAGAGACAGATGTACAGAGAGAGAAAGAGAAGACATGCAGACAGAGAGAGAAAGAGAGAGACAGAGACAGAGACAGAGAGAGAGGGGGGGATGGACAGACGAGCAGAAAAACAGCAAACCAGAGCCTAACCATCAGGCTATGAGCTCCCTTTTCCATGTAATTTTCTCTCTTGCGCAGTAAGAAAGAACCGATAGTCCGCAGGGAGCCGAAGGCCTGAATAAGAAAAATTCTGTGTGACGTTAAGTCTTCATACCGTCGATCTAGTCTTCCTTGGTCTGCCTCTCGCATTAAATTAACATATCTTCTGTTTGCATGCCCGTTCAGCCATGTAGTGAACGCTGCATTTTGGTTCGATGACCAAACCATTTTAACACTTTGACTCTCGCACCCTGTTCACCAGCATACTGCATTGTCAATCATGCTTGTAAAACAAAACCTTAACTGTTTGACTCCCTCTCCCTATCCAACAGCTTCCTGCAGGATGGTGGACAGAGTACGAAAGTCAAAGGGTTACTGTGTCCTGACACATGGCGTTGGCGATCATGGCCCTCATACGGATCTGTCTCTTGTCGCTGAAAGTATATCTCCCAATCCTCTCTGTCTTCATCAAACTCCGCAAGTTCGTCCTATATTTTCTCCTTGGGTCTACTTGATGATCATTTCCCTTCCAGCTTTCCCGTTGGGATTGGTGCTCTAATTTCTCTCGCCTCACAAAAAATGTCCTAAAAATGTTGCTTGTCTTTCCCTTATCTTCTTTATTAATGTTCTTTTTGTGTTTGCGTCTTTCACGACTGTGTCCTCTGTTTTCTTTGCTGTCCATGGAACTCTTAACATTCTTCTCAGAGACTACATTTCAACTGCTCAATCTTGTTCTGGTTTTGTGTGTTGACTGTCCACGCTTCACATCCGTACAACACTATCGGTTTTATCTAACACTGAAGAAGTCCCTTCCTGATGTTAATTGATACGCTTTGTTGGTAAGAACGCTTTTCGTCTTCTTGAATGCTGTTTTAGCTTGGCCGATTTGCTGGCTATTTCTAATGCGCATCTGCCGTCTGGTGAGATGACTCTTCCCAGATATTTAGACTTATCAACTTGTACGAATGTAGTATCGTTTGCTGTTTTTTTTGCATAAGGGGGTTTCTTGTTTGTTTGGGTTTTTTTTTTTATTGATTACCATGACTTCAGTCTTCATGCTATTTAGCTCTAGCCCTTCATTTCTACTTTCTGTTTCTACTTCATTCACAAGATTTTGCAGGTCTTTTTCATTTTCTGCATTTAGAGCGGTGTCATCTATGTGACGAAAATTGTTGGCCGAAAATCTGCACCTGTCTTGTTTTGTTATATCAAATACGCGTTCTCATTCTATTTTGTGTTGTGTGTTGTGTGTGTGTGTGTGTGTGTGTGTGTGTGTGTGTGTGTGTGTGTGTGTTTGTGTCTGTGTGTGGTTTTTTGTTGTTGTTTTTTTTGTTTGTTTTTGTTTTGTTTTGTTTTGGTTCCTTTCAGGAAACAACGGACACAGTTGGCGGAAAAGTGATCTGAACGCTCACATCTTCATAGACGAGATTTTGTTTGTTTAGTACCCCACTAATGATGCAGAGTGTATAACAACATAGCGGAATACAGTCAGTTCACCTTACAACTTAAGTTCTCCGTGCTGTATTATAAAATTAGAGCATGTGTAATGCGCGGTGAATTTTTAGGAGTTTGGAGAATCGCGCCATACAAGAACGATTTACATGTAGACAAAAAGATGTGAAAAGGTTTTTTTTACAGAAGGGATGGGATACAGGTTGAGAGAGAACACAGGAACCCAGAAAGTTTATTTCCTGGTGAGGTTCTGCATGGGACACAAGAGACTGAACAGTCACATGTACCGGAAGCTAAAACTGGTGCAAGTCACCAACCTGCCGCTGTAGACGGGAACATCAGTCTGCCGAGCATGCGTTCCAAGACGTCTTCTTTTACGAATCAGCAAGACGAGATACGTAGTCATTGGACATCCAGTGACAACCAAGTTCCACGAAGGCTACCATGAGTTGGAGAAGACGGTCCTATTAATTTATCGCTAGAACAGGACTAATCGTCTAGTCTTCAAATGCCAACGAGAAAAACACCAAAAGGAAGTTTACGATGTTAAAGGTAATGGGTTTTTTTTCAGTGGGTGGAATCAAGAGACACAAAATACTGTACCAGAATGAAAAATATCAAGAAAGAAGACACATGTGAGTACATGCAAAACAATTGTGTACACTCGTTCGATTTCACTTATTCGCAAAATAACATTCACCACATCATGTCTCTACATTGGCATTAATGTCTTTTCTTACACTAAAGACAGGCTGAGAGAGATGCAGTGGAAGAGACAGACAGACAGACTGACAGACAGACAGACAGACAGACATACATACAGACAGACAGATAGACAAATTTCAGATTCAAAACACGTTATTCCTCAAGGATTCCAGTCTGAACTCCCTATCTTCCAAGTAGTCCTAGCGGGGACACAAAGAAGGATAAACAGACAAATGTACACAGATTTTCGAAGAGTGAGATGACGAAGACAGACAAACACGCAAACAGGCAGACAAAACGTCGCTTTCAATTAAAGCTCACTGTGGTTGAGAATCTCACGACGGTATTTTGCAGTTGATGTATATCATGATACCATTCAGACTGTTGGTAACATTGTGAAAAGACCAGACTTTACCTTTCCTGCTTCTGCCCCAGTTTATTTCCCTTTTCACCCACCCCCTATCCCTCTCCAATATCCTGCTCGTTGGCATTCAGATGCAAAGACTGTGATAATCAATGGCACTGACTTAAGACGTTGAACTCCAGTCGCAAGGTTTCTCTTTTTCTTTTATTGTTGTTTAAAAGCCCAGCCGACTGCGCAGAGCCACATCAGGGCTATAACCGCTTCAAAACAAAACAAAACAAAACTTCAACAGAAAAAAAAAAAAAGAAAAGAAAAATTAAGTACACAAATCAATGCATTCGCGCACATAATCTAAGGACATGACCCAGCGTAGGACCATTGCGTCCGATTTATCGCACAGGGGAGATTTAAAAAATACACCTGAATACAAATATAAGCACACATAAGGACACCAAAACATATATAAAAACAGGCATAAATTACCTAAAATTGCTTCCGCATATTCACCTCCTCAGAGCCAAAATGCACTTAATACATGTACCAAATTATCAATCCGAAGAAAAGTAGTAAGATTCATCGAAAAAATACAGGTGAATGGACCATTAAGGCAGAAAATAAGTAGAAATGACAGAAAGCAAGGCAACAAGGCAGAAACAAAGAGAGTGACAGAAAAGAGGAAATTTCTAGCACAGAATTTCCAGAAGGTGGGGATACAATTTATACCGAAAGAGCCCCCGGCAACCCAACGGGGGAAGTCGCAAAGTAAAAGTTTGTTGCTGCCCGGCTGCCGGAAGGCTGAAGCTTTTTCCTATCTCCCAGGTCAGGATATGTTCAGACCTTTGTTAGTATCGGACCATCTTCGTGTGTGTATGCCAGCAGAACATCAAGCTCGCTTGTCAAAAGGTTCTGTATGCCATGTGAATGTTCCGTGGATTATGGACACACAAAAACACTCGCATGCACACCCGCCAACTCCGAAATATAGAAACTGTGCTGCTTGAATTTGGGAATGTGCATACATGCATTCGAGAAAACATTTTTCCAACATAAATACGCCTCCTGCCTCCTCCTCCTCCTCCTCTCTCTCTCTCTCTCTGTCTCTCTGTCTCTGTCTCTGTCTCTCATCTCCTGTCTCTGTCTGTCTCTCTGTCTGTCTTTCTGTCTGTCTCTCTCTCTCTCTCTGTCTGTCTGTCTCTCTTTCCTCTCTCTCTCCTCTCTCTCTCTCTCTGTCTCCACACACACACACACACACACACACACACACACACACACACACACACACACACACACACACACACACACACACAACACAGAGGTCAATTACATATTTCGGACGCCTGCCGTCCTTCTATAACTTTATCATCTGACGAGAAACGAAAACCCGTAATGTAACAATTCCAGTTACATTAAGATTTGCAGTGACTTTTAGTTTTCTTTTCATCATTACTTAAATCATGAATACCCAGTACTTTCTCCTGGATGTTTCACGTAATCTTTCAGCAATATAGCATACACGCATAAGTCTTGCTTTTTTCTTTCAATCAGCTATCGTCATGATAACTATCATAGTGGACCAGATGGCAGTGATGCTAATCAATGAAAATTGCTAATAGTGTATACACTACGATTTTCTGACGAAGGACTGGACTGCGATTTCTTACACACCTTCGGTATATAAGTATACAAGGTTTACTATAATAATAATAAACAAGTAAAACCAACCAACCAACCAACTAACCAACTTACCAAACCAACCAACAGCCAACCAACCAACCTACCAACCAACCAACCAACCAACAACCACCAACCAACCAACCAGCTAACCAACCAACCAGCTAACCAACCAACCAACCAACCAACCAACCGACAACCAACCAATCAACCAACCAGCCAAACAAACAAACAAACAAATGGAAATAGTTCCTTTACTTTTTATATGGACCTCCATTTCTAACTATCAATTGTGTGGCATCGTCCAATCATTTATGTACGTATGCGTATATACCCGTGGGTATATGTGTATGTATGATTAGATATTGTTAGTATGTCTATTCATTTGTGCACGTGTTTTAATGTGTGTATAAGTGTGTGTGTGTGTGGTGTGTGTGGTCGTGTGTGTGTGTGTTGTGTGTGCTGTGTGTCTGTGTGTGTCTGTATTCGTTTGTTCGTTCGTTCTTTGATTGAACGTCTTTTCACTATGAGTGATATTAGACGGTGTGTCTGTGTGTGCGTGTGTGATATGAAACCTTATGTGCGTGTGTTACACTTTGCGTCTTGTGAAATCTGTGATGCATAGTGGAAGAAATGATTTTGGAGAACAGCGCTGTAGAAGAATAATTCATTGTTATTATTATTATTATTATTATTATTATTATTATTATTATCGTTATCATTATTATTATTATTATACTACTACTATTAACTATTATCATTATCATTATTATTGTTACTATTATTAATATTATTATTATACATATCGAATTCAATGTGTACAAGGCATTCATCATTGTAAATGTTGTGCTTTGCCAGTCAGAGGATGCATTGTACTTCAAACCACGTCCGTATTTTGTAGCTGAAACGCTTTATGTATGAAAGACATACAGGGCTTATCCACCACAGAAACAAGTCAATAACAGGAAATTATTTCCTCGTCTTTACTATATTATCTTCTCCGTCTTCCTTTGCAGACGGGAACTACTTGCTAATCCAGGACGAACCTCAAACCATGAGGCGGAGAGAGATCGCAACGTGCACTTAACTGATTGGTTGCTGCCCAGAACACGTGACCAACGACGTTACATCCGTCTAAAGATGCAGGCCTTGGCTCAACTTCCGGAAAAGCTTCGGCAGCGACGGCGCGTGCGTCAGCGCGTGCTGGATCCCGAGTCTCCCCGAGCGGCGTTTTCCAACCCTAAATATGGGAGCATGTCCCGGAATTTTATTTTTCGGGTCATGGCGACTAAAAGGGTCACGCCTGTATCTCTGTCCGACGCACCGCCGTATGTAGAGATGCGAGAAGAAGACGGTGAGAGCTTGTGATTTGTTGGAAATACATGTGTGTGTTGGTTGGATGAAATGATCAGGGGAACGTTTTGTGCAAGGTATGTGTGTATGTGAGAGTGTGAGTGTGTGTTTGTGTGCATGTGTGCGTGTGTGTGTGTGTGTTTGTTTATTTGTTTGTATGTGTGCGTGTGTGTGTGTGTGTGTGTGTGTTGTGTGTTTGTGTGCTTGAGTGTGTAATGTATGTATGTGTGTGAGTTTGTGTGTGTGTGTTTGTGTGTGTGTGTGTGTGTGTGTTCGTTCTTGTATGTGTGTGCTTTTGTGTGTGTGTGTGTGTGTGTGTGTGTGTGTGTGTGTGTGTGTTGTGTGTGTGTGTGTTCGTTCTGTATGTGTGTTTGTGTGTGTGTGTGTGTGTGTGTGTGTGTGTGTGTCGTTCTTGTATGTGTGTTGTGTGTGAGTGGTGTGTGTGTGTGTGGTGTGGGGAGAGAGAGAGAGAGAGAGAGAGATAAATATAAATGTTGAAGAACAATCGATTTCTTCAGGAATTAAATATTGCGTGTTTTGCCATCATCATATATTGCATCGTCACTTTACACATTACTATTAGTTCTCTGTTTTTGTTGTTGATTTTGAGTACCGTGGCATTCAGGGAATTTGCTTTGTGCTTACTTATCCCCCATTTTCTACGCCACATTCATAAACACAGAAGCTGGAACAGTTTCTATAATGCATTGGTCATGATGACGATAAGGATGATAATCATAATGCTCTGAAGTTCTGTATAAGATTGATACTAAGTGACAGGGCTGTACTCTACTCTTATTATCATCATCATGTGCCCTGCCGCATGGCGTTGGCCCTCCATATGCATCTATTCCTTATCGGCGCAAGCACTTCTTCCAACCTCTCTGTGCTCAGCCACTCTGCATGTCCGTCCAACATTTTCTCCCTGGGTCTACCTAGTGTTCTCTTTTCCTCCAGCTTTCCTGTTGTGACCAGCTGCTCTATTTCCCCTTTCTTCATAAAATGGCCTATAAATGTTGTTTGTCTTTTCCTAATCTTCCTTATCAATGATCTTCTTGTGTCTGCCTCCATCAAGACTGTCTCGTTTGTTTTCTTTGCTGTCCATGGAAGTCTCAATATTCTTCTTAGAAACCACATCTTGGCTGCCTCAGTCCTGTTCTGACTTTGCGTGTTGACTGTCCAGGCCCATTATTTATTCAGTTTCTCTACTTACCTTGCTGTCCTGTTGATGGCTATAATTGTTGCCTACTAATGCCCACCCACTGATATCGACAGATGACTACCTATTGCCCGAGGTATAGTCCAACAGGTCGGGTTCCACCCAGGCTGTGACAGAATTGCAAGGAGTTTGGAATTTGTTCAAGTGAGATTCATCACACTCGGACAATTCCATACGCTCTCCATCCATATCTGCCAACAGTATCTGGCAGAGTCCCTGGACCAGCGAGACGCTCTATGTGCTGGTGAGGTTTTGAAATGGCAAGGAATGGGAAGGGTCCTGATCCGTCCTATGAAACACTAAAGCTGACACCACCAAAATAATGTCAACATTAAGACAGGCATTGAACGGATCATTTTTTTGTGTGTTTGCGGGCTGGGACTGAACTCGATATGTCAGATTTTGAGTCTACCGCTCAATCAGAAGACCCAACAAGCCTATGTAGGTGTTGTGCCCCTGCCACCTGCCAAGACTGAGAGATTTTTGTCGCTGTGTAACCATAATTTCACTTTAATCTGTTTCAAGAATGGTCGCTTTCCATGCGGTTGTCAAAGGTCCCTCTCGATCGTGAAGATGATCAGACTATCATACCTTACAACAGTACACAGGTGAAAGTAAACAAGCATCAGTGCCAACAATGATGACATACTGAATGGAATACTACATGAACTAAGTGAATAATGAAGAATGTATCTAAACAATAATGTAAGTAGTTAGAGATTGAATGTTTAGCATATATGAACTAAATGAATAATGAAGAATGTAACTAAACAATAATGTAAACAGTTAGAGATTGAATGTTTAGCATCTTAATTCTTTGAAAAAGTCACAAAGGAGAAAATCTGTGCAAAAATAATCGCTTTTGTATGTAATGAAGTGAGCAAGTAAGTTAATGTTTTGAGAGGATAACTTTTGTATGTAATAAAGCAAACAAGTGAGTTTATGTTTTGAGAGGATAACTTTTTTATGTAATAAAGTAAGCAAGTAATGTTATGAGAGAGTCGCTTTGTATGTAATAAAGTAAGCAAGTTAATGTTATGAGGGATCGCTTTTGTGTGTAATAAAGTAAGCAAGTAAGTTAATGTTATGAGAGGATTGCTTTTGTATGTAATAAAGTAAGCAAGTAAATTAATGTTATAAGGGGATCGCTTTTGTGTGTAATAAAGTAAGCAAGTAAGTTAATGTTATGAGAGGATTGCTTTTGTATGTAATAAAGTAAGCAAGTAAGTTAATGTTATGAGAGGATTGCTTTTGTATGTAATAAAGTAAGCAAGTAAGTTAATGTTATGAGAGGATCGCTGTTTGTGTAATAAAGTAAATTAATGTTATGAGAGTGAACGAGTACGGTACGTGAGTCACTAAGTTAGACAGTCTCTAGACAGTTTGTCAGCCTGGAAAAAGATAACTCTTGTTCACACACATTTTATTCCAGTTTATGAAAATTGACGTTTCTCAGTGTTCATCATGATGATCCTCGGAGTATAATTTATCTGTAAAACTGATATTTATGCCTTTAATGAACTTGACTTTGGATGAAGTCAGAGATTATGGTTCGGTATATGACTCAGTTTAACTTTCGGATGTTGATTTGTTTTTGAACCACCGCCTGAAGAAATTAAACAATACCGTACTGATATATTATTATATCTATACTTCACAGTAGTTAAGAGGATTAGAGGAAGAGTTAGAATGATAAAACCTATATAAAATCATACTGACATGTTGATGATATACAGGATACTGAATGACAAACAGTCTGGAGATGCTTCATCATCGCATGCCCTGCCACATGGCGTTGGCAATCATGGCCCTCCATACGAATCTATCCCTTGTCACTGCAAGTACGTCTCCCACATTCTCTGTCTTCTGCCAGTCTGCAAGTCCGTCTAGTATTTTCTCCGTGAATCTATCTGGTGCTCTTTTCCCCTCAAGCTTTCTTGTTATGAGCCGGTGGTCTAATTTCTCTTGCCTCATGAAAAAAAAAGGTCGTAAAAATGTTGCTTGTCTTTTCCTAATCTTCCTCATTAATGTTGTTCTTGTGTCTGCCTCCTACAAGACAGTCTCATTTGTTTTCTCTCTGGAGATGCCTGTGCCATCAAAATCAAAGTGATTGCCAGTGTTTAAGTAAATAGAAAACAGAAGCACACAAAAATAGGGCGAAATGCGTATTCAATACACAAATGAAGATAGGTGCAATTTGTTCAGCCACAACTGGCCTTTGTCAAAAGTTTAGGAAAGAGGAAAATACACTTGTCAGTCAGGCCATAAGAATATAAAAAAAAACAGTCTGTCAGAAATGGTTGGTTTTTGCCATTCTCATAGTTTACAATTGTTTGTTTTTATTTTAAGTTAAACCGATCAGCAATCAATCAGTCAGTCTGTCTGCCGCTCATGCAGTTGAACATAAAGATGAAAGAAAAGCCATGCTACTAGAAATGTATTCCGAGAACAATCATTGCCTTCACCGTAATCGTCATTATCTAGGAACCTAAAAAAAACAAAAAACAAACAAAAAAAACCCGAAAATGGATAATCGGAACGCGTATTTAATACAACAAGACATGACTGGCGCACATTTTCGACAACTGGCCTTTGCCAAGCTGTTGCACTTGTTTTTGGTCATCATTATCCAGACAACAAGATAAACAAATGAACAAATAAATAAATGATATTATTCACCCCCTTTTCTCTGCATCTACAGTGGAAGAAACCACAGAAGAACATCAGGAACAGGAAACAACGATCACTCCACGGAGTTCAAACAGTGAAATAACAATGGCACTCTGTCGCAAGAAGCCGGAAACAGCCTGTCAGAAAATTTACCAGCGAGCCTGCGCCAAACTTCAGGTACTTCCGTCCACGAGCGTGTACGATCACCTCCCCTGTTCACAGATTGTGCTGCCTCATTGTGGTGTGAATCATGATGAGGTCAAGGCCATCGCTATTGCTCTTGTGGTGAGTTTTCGGTCAAGGAGGGAAGAGAGGATCTGTGTGTGTGTGTGTGTGTGTGTGTGTGTGTGTGTGTGTGTGTGTGTGTGTGTGTGTGTGTGTGTGTGTGTGTGAGTGTGTGTTGTGTGTGTGTGTGTGTGTGTGTGTGTGTGTGTGTGTGTGTGTGTTTCGGTTAGGGAGGAAACAGATAATGTGTGTATGTGTTTGAGAGAGAGAGAGAGAGAGAGAGAGAGAGAGAGAGAGAGAGAGAGAGAGGGAGATAGAGAGACAGAGAAAGACAGACAGACAAAGGGAGAGAGAGCGGGAGAGAGAGCGAAAGAGAGAGAGAGAGAGACAGAGACAGAAACAGAGAGACACAGAGACAGAGACAGAGAGAGAGTGAGACAGACAGACAAACAGAGGGAGAAAGAGGGAGAGAGAGCGAAAGAGAGAAAGAGAGAGAGAGAGAGAGAGAGAGAGAGAGAGAGAGAGAGAGACGTTGGAGCATCTAATTAATTTTGTAAGACGTTGGAGCGTCTGAGTAATTTTGTAAGACGTTAGAGCATCTGAATAATTTTGCAAGACGAGCGTCCAAGTAATTTTGTAAGACGCTGGCGCATCTGAGTAATTTTGTAAGACGTTGGAGCATCTGAGTAATTTTGTAAGACACTGGAGCATCTTAGTAATTTTGTAAGACGTGGGAGCATCTTAGTAATTTTGTAAGACGTGGGAGCATCCAAGTAATTTTGCAAAACGCTGGTGTATCTGAGTAATTTTGTAAGATGTTGGAGCATCGTGGTAATTTTGTAAGACGTTGAAGCGTCCGAGTAATTTGTAAGACGTGGGAGCATCCAAGTAATTTTGCAAAACGCTGGTGCATCTGAGTAGTTTTGTAAGATGTTAGAGCATCTGTGTAATTTTGTAAGACTTTGGAGCATCGTAGTTATTTGAGAGAAGGGGGAGCATCTAAGTAATTTTGTAAGATGCTGGAGCATCTTAGTAATTGTGTTAGACGCGGGATCATCTAAGTAATTTTGTAAGACGCTGGACCATCTAAGTAATTTTGTAAGACGTTGGAGCATCTTAGTAATTTTGTAAGACGCTGGACCATCTGAGTAATTTTGTAAGACGTTGGAGCATCTTAGTAATTTTGTAAGACGCTGGAACATCTTAGTAATTCTGTAAGACGTTGGAGCATGTTAGTAATTTTGTATGACGTTGGAGCATGTTAGTAATTTTGTATGACGCTGGAGCATCTTAGTAATTTTGTAAGACGTTGGAGCATCTTAGTAATTTTGTATGACGCTGGAGCATCTTAGTAATTTTGTAAGACGTTGGAGCATGTTAGTAATTTTGTAGGACACTGAAGTGTCTTAGTAACTTTGTAAGAAGCTGAAGCATCTCAGTAACTTTGTAAGACGTTGGAGCATCTTAGTAATTTTGTAAGACGTTGGAGCATCTTAGTAATTTTGTATGACGTTGGACCATCTTAGTAATTTTGTGTGACGTTGGAGCATCTAAGTAATTTTGTAAGACGCTGGAACATCTAAGTAATGTTTGTGCAACACCGTTCTCCAAATGAATTCAGACTCCACTGTACATTACGCTCTACTAGACTTTTCAGTGGAGCGTGGAGAACTCCAGCTGTTGGGAAAGCTAGCCAATTTCCACTGTGCTGTAAACTTTCATTCGTCTTTGTTCTTTCTACATGAAATGATAATGATATATTTTCGGCTGCAAATCTGTCTATGAAACGAGTTAAAGAAAATTAAAAACCAGGAACGAAGAACAAGAATGATGAAGACTATGATATGCTATTCTTACGTGCAGCCCTCGCACACAAAAGGTCTACCCATAAGTTATGCATGCATCAGCTGAGGTCCTAGATCCACGTGCAGCTTTTGCACGTACGGATTGTTTATAAATTCGGTTCGGCCTGATGCGTATCCGGATTTTCTTATTCCCATATACTTGGTAGGACCTCAAGATCTTTCCAACTCACTGGACTTATGTGCAGGCTTAAGGTTTATGCGATGATCTTGGATCTTTCTCCATCACATGGTATCAGTGACGTCAGTGCATATATAATTCATTCCGGGCACTGACATGTCATCTTTAGAAACTGAAACTAAAATTAAAACCCAATGAAGTCAACATTTCTACAACGCACATAGTAAGATATCAACAACATTGAAGTTCAAAGATGGAGAGTAAGATGGAATAGAGAAACCAACCATCCAACCAACCAACCAACCAACCAGCCAACCAATCAACCAACCAGCCAACCAACCAACCAACCAACCAATCAACCAACCAACCAACCAACCGACCGACCGACCAACCAACCAATCAACAACCAACCAACCAACCAACCAACCAACCAAAAAGCAAAGATAAATGCTATCTATGAAAGGTTTACGTTGAAAAGGATTAAGTCTATCTTCTTTCTTCTTTCATGTTCTTTCTTGCTTATTGCTTTGACTGTTTTTCATCCAGAAATGACTTTACGTGCTAAGCACGTTACAGAAATATTATTGTTCTTTCATTCTTTCTATTCTAAGCTCCACTCACCACCCACCCCTAAAAAATGGGGGAAGCTGTTGTTTCATATGGGTTGGAGAGAGGTGTATGTCTGTGAAATCCCCCCCACTCCCCCGCGGGATGCCGGGGGCTCTTTCAGTATAAATAGTATCCCCATCTTCTGGAAATTCTGTGCTAGAAATTTCCTCCTTTTTGTCACTGTCTTTGTTTCTGCCTTGTTCCTTTGCTTTCTGTCATTTCTTCCTATCATTTTATGCCTTGTTGGTCCATTCACTTGTATGTGTTCGATAAAGTCATACGTACTTTTTCTTAGGATTGATAATTGGGTGCATGCATTAAATGTATTTTTGGCTCTAGGGAGTTGAGATATGAGGAAGCAATGTTAGGTAATATAGGCCTGTTTTTATATATGTTTTGGTGTTATTAGGTATGCTTAAATTTGTATTCAGGTGTGTTTTTAAATCCCCTGGGCGATAAACTGGAAGGAGTGGTCAATGCCAGGGGCATGTCCTTAGATCATTTGCGCGAATGCATTGATATGTGTACTTAATTTTGTTTCCTTTTTTCTCTTGTTGAAGTTTTGTATATTTTGAAACGGTTATAGCCCTGATATGACTCTATGCAGTCGGCTGGGCTTTAAACAACAAATAACAATAATCATAACAATAACAAAATGTCTGTGACAGAAATGTTGTAGCAAGATTTTCTGGAGTGTGTCTGAATATATCTTTATCAAACTTGGGTCAAAGGTGTGGGCAGTTGATGAGTCGTGACTGCATGCGTTTTTGAAAGTCCTAGCTCTAAGGTCAGGGTCACGCCAGCCAACAGTTATTCAGCATTTTTATCAGGGTGTAGGACATCCCTTTCTCTGGGACCCATGACATTATTTCCACGTACATTTCGTTAAGTGAGAGTTTACCGTTGTTCTCTCTTTTGGTCAGGTTCTATTTTCATCCTACTTGAGATCTATGTTCCCTCACGTACCCTCCGCTCTGCCTCCGATCCTCTGACTTTTCGCTTTCCACGCACTAAGCTCAATACCTATGGTCCACGAGCCTTCTCTGTTTCTGGTCCACTCTCCTGGAACAAACTTCCTCTCTCAGTCCGTCAGCAACCTACTTTTGCCTCCTTCAAGTCCGCTCTCAAAACTCACCTTTTCTCCTCTGCATAAAATCCTAACCTCACTCAACCCCCCTCTGCAGCCTGTCTCCGCTCGGAGGGGAATCACTTTGTTTTAATATATAATTGTATATGATGTGCTCTCTGTGGTTTTCCATTGGTTTTATTCTTGCTTTTATTGCTTTTATTCTTTTCTCCCCATTTGTGGCCATGCATGCATGTGTGTGTGTGTGTGTGTGTGTGTGTGTGTGTGTGTGTGTGTGTGTGTGTGTGTGTGTGTGTGTGTGTGTGTGTGTGTGTGTGTGTGTGTGTGTGTGTGCGTGCGTGCGTGCGTATGTGCGTGTGTGTCTTTTCGGCGCTTGGATTTGATTTTGTCGAGATTTGCGCTATATAAATATTGTAATTATTATGTATGCATGTGCGTACGTATGTATGTATGTATGTATGTATGTATACGCTTAGATTTATGTATGTATGTATGTATGCATGTATACGCTCAGCTTAGATTTATGTATGTAAGTATGTAAGCATGTATGTATGCATGTATACGCTCATATGTATGTAGGTATGTATGCATGTATACGCTCAGCGCTTAGATTTGATTTTGTCAAGATTTTGCGCTATATAAATAAAATATATTATTATTAAATATATTATTCTTCAAGGACATATACTGTCCACAAATAGTACACAATCTGGATTGGGTTTGTTTGTTTGTTTGCTTGCTTGTTGCTTGTTTGTTCGTTTTATTGTTTGTTTGTTTGTTTTGCAATATTTTTGTATAACAGGGAAGACTGTAACAGTGCCTTGGCCATCTTGCTTTCTGTCATGACGGGTGCGAAGGTCTGAGTTCGATCCTGCCTATAGGTAAAGTGTGGATATGTTTCCCGTTCTCTCCCACAACAACATATGTGGAAACCTGCCAGTGCTTGGTGTATACACTCACGCAGAAATCACATACGCTCGTTAAGCCACAAGTGGGAAGACGCAATGGCAAACTGAAAAATCAAGGGGCGAACTGTCACGAATATTTGTCTTTGTGTCCAACGTCACAGTCACTGTGTAAATCTACTGACATGAAGATTGGGCGAGTCACATTTAAACTTGTTTGTTGTTGTTGTTGTTGTTGTTGTTTTTGTTGTTGCTGTTGTTGTTGTTGTTGTGTTGTTGTTGTTGTTGTTGTTGTTGTTGTTGTTGTTCTCTTAGGAGCGAAACTTATTCCTTCGCCGGCGAATTTCACACAGACGTGGGCGGGCACATTTCGCACCAAATTCGTTACCGGCCATTTTCTTCAGAAAAAGAAGTAACATGTCTTCAGAAAACGAGAGGGATTGTACAAACGGTAGTAGAACATGTGCAGCAGAACCAGCCGATATATGACCGAAGCCTACCAAACTTCACCCCAAATCTTCGTCGCATCTTTTTTTTTTCTCATAAGTAAAACAGTAATTGAAATCCTGTCATTGTTGGATAAAATTGCTTCCTCTAATTGTGCCAGTGCTATTACTTAACAAAAAGCCTGGAAGATGGCAGCAGAAATTCGGGCCTATAGAATTGCTGCACTGATTTTTGCGAGCAAATGTTCCGAAGGAATTTGGCGAGTTGATTTTCAATCTTCGTCATCTCATTTATGGAACTGCAGCTTTAAAGGTCACATAAACCAAATCAATGTTGAATGGTTTATTGAAATCTGTGGAAATACCCGGCATGCACACCTTGTTGCTACCACAATTCCCCACTTCCAAAACCTTGGCCGCATTCAATTAATTACAGTATTTATTACAGTATTTGTACGGCGCGAAATCTTGAGAGTTCAAATCAAAGCGCAATCACGCACCAGGTATAAGTATACAATCTACAAAGAATATACCTTACAATATTTAATATTAATTACAAAAAAGAAAGAAAAGACACAAACTGTGAAGAGCTGGGTTTTTTAAATTGGATTTAAAAGCTACCGGGTTTGCGCAGGCTCAGTGAATCTGCCAGATAACTGCTTGCTGATTTGGTCAGATGGTGTAATGAAAATATTTGAGAGTGACGCATCCATCTTAAGCAAACTACAGACTATTGTATTTTTTTCTAATTTCATAAGCTCGTTTTTTATCTTTCCGTAAGCTTGTTCGTTCTATCCCCGAAAGGCCAGATTTGTGACGTCTCACAATTTATCTCCCTAAACCAGTTGCAAATTTATGAATTCTTCTTCTTCCAATTTCTCTTTCTTTCTTTCTTTCTTTCTTTCTTGCTTTTGTGTTTTGTTTGTTTTGTTTGTTTTCTTTCTTTCTTTCTTTCTTTGTATTTATCCTTCTTTGTTCCTACTGTTTTCACATCTCCATCACCATCATCCTCATCACCTTCATCGTCATCAACATCATCATGAACATCATCAGCAGCAGCAGCAACAGTAGCAGCAACAGCATATCTTTCCTGCCATTGTTTTAGAAGTTCAGTGTCCATTGTCTTATTCCATTTGAACTAATGTGTTTTTGCTTTTAGTCAGAGCGTCTTCCCTTCCTTCCTCCCCCCCCCCCCCCCCCCCCCCCCCCCGACAAAAACGAATAAACAAACGTCTCAATCTGGTGGATGTAGTTTATCAAATTTTTACGTGAAATAGAGTATTTGAAAAGACAAGAATAATAAAATCAAACAATGAATAAAGAAGAAATAAAAGTGCAGAAAAAAATATCCGCTTTGTAAGCATCAATAGGATTGAATCAAAGCAATCTGTGGTTTCATCCATGTGTTTCAACTCTCTCGATTTCTACTTTTTTTGTTTGTTTGTTTGTTTGTTTGTCGTTTTGTTTACTTGTCATCAGTTGCATACCTTCTGACAAGTTTTTGGTATGCTACACTACAGTTTTCATGCACAACGATTTTTAATTTTTCATTAAAGAAAAGAAAAGAAACAAACAAATAGAAAATCTGATTCAAAATAACGCCAGCTCTTCAACACGAGAATTGGGAAAACAAGCAAACACAAACGAAGGTAAATCTGACAAAGTAACAATGACAAACATTTCATTTTGTCCTCTTTCTTTGAATCTCTCATACATTGGGCCCTTTCTGAAATGACATCCAAGTGTTGTGTGGACAGCAAAATCTTGGCTTTTGAACAAATAGAAACACTAACAGACGAAAACATTTTTTTTCCTCCAGCAAACAGAAACAGCAACACGAAGTCATTTCACATGCCCATCTTTTGGGCGCAATTCACAAGCTAATAACGCAACTCCTTAAATTCCTTTTAAAAAAATAGAAGCACAAGAGCTGATGAAAAGAAATGACAAGAACGGACATGGCAGTTTGATAGTAGAGATGATCTTAATTGTCCTGTAACTTCAAAAAAAAACTTCCAGCTCCAAAACACTTTATTATTCAAAGATAACGCCATTCGGTCCCAACTGACCTGGATTTCAGCTTCAGTTTTTGTGTGAGTGAGTGAGTGAGTGAGTGAGTGAGTGTGTGTGTGTGTGTGTGTGTGTGTGTGTGTGTGTGTGTGTGTGTGTGTGTGTGTGTTTGTGTGTGTGTGTGTGTGTGTGTGTATGTATGTATGTAAACGTGTGTGTGTTTGTGTGTGTGTGTGTGTGTGTGTGTGTGTGTGTGTGTGTGTATGACTTACATATAACGCGTGAGAGAGAAAGAGAGAGAGAGAGAGAGAAAGAAAGAGAGAGAGAGAGAAAGAAAGAGAGAGAGAGAGAGAGAGAGAGCGAAAGAGAGAGCTTTCTTACAACCAGTATCATAAATTGATGACATTAACAAGATAAAGAAAGAGGCAAATGGACGAATACTATCAAAATAAACCAATAGAAAGAGAGTCAAGTGAGAATGAGACAATTTGTGAAATATATTGAAAGACACCAAATCAAATATGCACATATAATTAAATCAAATGCTGAATGGAAAAAGAAAGTAGTAAAGTAACATAATTAACCACATAATTAACAAAATAAAACTGGAAGAAAACCCTTGTCAATACTGCATTCAACACAAAAGATTATTCATCATTCCGTAACTGTAATACTGGTAATCTTTACAAAACTAACAATATTCTCTGCAGCACCAGCCCCCCATGCGTTTGCACATACAGATTTACACATACCAACACGTTATTGTTACTTGTTATTGCTGTCATGGTTATTTAAAGCCCAGCCGACTTCGTAGAGCCATGTCAGGGCTATAACCAGTTCAAAACATACACAATACTTCAACAGGAAGAAAAGGTAAAGAAATTTAAGTACACATATCAATGCATTCGCGCACATAATCTAAGGACATGCCCCTGGCGTTGACCACTCCGTTCAACTTATCGCACAGGGGATTTCAAAAATATATCTGAATACAAATTTAAACATAACTAAGGACACTAATACATATATGAAAACGGGCCTGAATTACTTAAAATCGTTTCCGCATATCTCAATTCCCTACAGCCAGCCAAAAATGCGCTTAACACTTTACACAATTATCAATCCCATGAGAAAGCACGGAAGACTTTATTGAACACATACAGGTGAATGGACCAGCAAGACAGAAAATGATGGGAAAAAATTACAGAAAGCAAAGAAGGAAGAAAGAAACAAAGACAGTGACAGAAAAGAGGAAATTTCTAGCACAGAATTTCCAGAAGGTGGGGATACTATTTATACTGAAAGAACCCTATACCAACGCATACACATAAACTGAATTATATGTAATCAAACATACTACTGCTACTGCTGCTGCTGCTACTAATACTGCTACTGCAACAACAACTATAACTACAACTACTACTGGTACTGATAATCATCATCTTCATAATAATGATAACAATAGCAACAATAACAACAATATTAGCAATAATAATAATAATAATAATTATAGTAATGATAATAATAATAATGATAATGGTGATGATGATGATGATGATGATGATGATGATGATGATGATGATGATGATGATGATGATGATGATGATAATACAATGATAATGACGATGATAATAATAATAATAGTAAATAAGTAACAACGATGCGTGCTGCTTGTGTTTGTAAATTGCAGAAAGTGTTTGCTCAGATTAAAAACAATCACGAGGATAAACATGCCAAAGGTCTGGGGACAATTAAATCATATAAGAAGCGAACATACTGCAGCTTGTCTGAGAAAATAAGCACAGACAGCATTTGGAATTTCGCTCCATACATTTTTTCTTCGCTTGTAGATTGGGTGTAGGATTAGGTAATAGAGGACTAAAGAGGGTGTGGGGATGATGGAAAAAAACACGAAAGAGACAGAGACAGACACAGAGAGAGAGAGAGAGAGAGAGAGAGAGAGAGAGAGAGAGAGAGACGAGACAGAGACAGAGACAGAGACAGAGACAGAGACAGACAGAGACAGAGACAGAGAGAGACATTCCAGTTTGTCTCAGGAAATAAGCGCGGACAGCATTTGGAATTTCACCCGGTAGATTTTTCTTCTCTTGTAGATTGGGACTAGGATAAGGTAACGGGACTAAATTGCGTGTGGAGATGGTGTAAAACGAAAAAGAGTTAGACAGAGAGGGGGGAAGAAAGAGACAGAGAGACAGAGACAGATAAATAGAGACAGAGAAACAGAGACAGAGAGAGACATAGACACAGGATTTGAAATTTCGCTCGGTAGATTTTTCTTTTCTTGTAGATTGGGAGTAGGATTAGGTAACGGGGCTAAAGAGGGTGTAGAGATAATAATAATAATAATAATTACAATATTTATATAGCGCAAAATCTTGATAAAATCAAATCTAAGCGCTGAAACAGACACACACACACGCACGCACGCACACACACGCACGCACGCACACACATACACACACACACACATACACACACGCGCGCGCACGCACACACACACACACACGCCACGGCTATAAATGGGGAGAAAGAATAAAAGCAATGGAAAATTATAGAGAGCATATTATATACAATTATATATTACAATGTGATTCCCCTCCGAGTGGAGACAGGCTGCAGAGGGGATTGAGTGAGGTCAGGATTTTATGCAGAGGAGAAAAGGTGAGTTTTGAGAGCGGACTTGAAGGAGACAAAAGTAGGCTGCTGACGGACTGAGAGAGGAAGTTTGTTCCAGGAGAGCGAACCAGAAACAGAGAAGGCTCGTGGACCATAGGTATTGAGCTTAGTGCGTGGAAAGCGAAAAGTCAGAGGATCGGAGGCAGAGCGGAGGGTACGTGAGGGAACATAGATCTCAAGTAGGCTTGACAGGTAATCGGGGGCTGCGTTATTGAGGCTTTTGTAGCACATGGTGTCTAGTTTGTACTGTATGCGCTTTGATAGAGGGAGCCAGTGAAGTTGTGCCAGGAGAGGAGATATGTGGTCAGCTTTTTTCTTTTTGAGTACAAGGCGTGCAGCATTGTTTTGAATGCGCTGTAAGATGTGAATGGTGGAGGCAGGAAGACCGGACAGGAGTGAATTGCAATAGTCAATGCGAGACATTATGAAGGAGAGAACGAGTTTTGCAGTTGTTTCCACAGAGAGATACTTCCTGATCAGGCTTATACGATGGAGGTGATAGTAGCAAGATCTGGCAGTTTGAGAAACAAAGTTGTTCATGGAGAGGGTAGAGTCAATGCAGACACCAAGGTTTTTAGCTGAATCAGAAATTGGGACTGATGTGTTACATAATGGGAGAGAAAGAGGAGGCAGCTGAGAAAGTTTCTGACGGGTGCCAATGAGGATAGCTTCTGTCTTGTCATCATTTAGCTGAAGTTTGTTGTATGTCATCCAATTTTTAATGTCCGAGTAACACTCAGTGGTGCGAGTCAGGAGGCGCTGTATATTGTCAGGTGAGTCACTGTCTTAAAGTTGGGTGTCATCAGCATAGAAGTGGTGTTTTACAGAGTCGGAGTTGATGATGGTGGACAGGGGGAGGTGTAAAGAGTGAAAAGAACAGGGCCAAGGACAGATCCTTGTGGAACACCACAGATCAGGTATGCAGGTTGAGAGTAAGTGCCATTGATGAGATGGTTTAAAAGAAAGAATCGGATGGAGAGAGAGAGAAAGAGAGACAGAGAGAGAAAGAGAGACAAAGAGAGAGAGATACAGAGACAGAGGAGTACAGAAAGAGAAAGAGAGAGAGAGACAGACAGAAACAGAGACAGAGACGCAGACAGACAGACAGAGACAGACATACGGACAGACAGAGACAGAGAGACACAGAGGGACAGCGATAAAATGAGAATACGTCTATGGAAGTTGTACTTCAACATGTTTCCCCTCTCTTTCTCCACTTTCCTCTGGTTATGTTTGTTTGTTATCTGTCATTATTTTTCATGTATTTTGATAGATTTGATAATTTCACAACACATGTGACACTATAACAGTGTCACAACATGTGACGATTTCTGGTGTTTTATAAAAAATCTGAAAAGTCAGCGTTGTCAACACTAGATCCCAGAAAACAAAAACCAACCAAACAAACAAATAACAAACAAACAAACAAACACAAACAAGGAAATAAACAAACAAACAGGAATTTAGACAAACAAACACGCGAACGCAAATCTGACAAGATAACAATGACAAATATTTCTCTCCATCTTCTTCTTATCGAGCCCCCATGCATTCGGCTCTTCTTCACTGAAATCCAACAATTCCTTGAGAGACAGAACATTCCTGCAAACAAATAAAAACATCAACAGGCGACAAAAATATGGCGCCCAGCAAATTAACACCCCTCAACAAGAAGTAATTTCAGCAGCTCAACTTTCTAGGGCATCAGCAAGAGCAAGCCAATAACACAACGTAATATCGTCTTAAAAACGGAAAACACAGAAGAATTAGGGAAACAAGCACACAAACAAACAAACTTAACGTAAACGAAAGAAGAAGTGTTTTTTGCTGTCTTCTTATGTCTGAGTCCCCATTCATTTTGGCATTTTATTAAACAAAATTCAAACTTTACACAGAAAACATGAATTGGTTTCAAACAAGGAGAAACATCACCAGGAAGTGAAACCAAATCCTTCAAGGAAACAGAACCAATAAAAAATATTTCCTCAGCTCAGCTTTTTGAAATATTCACAAAAACAAAATATTGACACAACTCCTTCAGATTACTTCAAAAACGAAAAACACATTGCTGGAAACAAATGCTGAGAATGGCTGTGACTGTTTAATTGTAGAAGTGATATTAACTGTCGTGTAACGAGGATGTCAGCTGCTTGTGCTCATAATTCGAGGGCACTGTTTGCTCAGGTTCAAGATTCGTTTGCGAGAGCACACATGGCAATGCTTTGGTGACAATTGATTTATGGTTGAAGGAAATATATTGCATTCTTTTCGGGGGCGTTAGAGTGGACTAGAAATAAAAAACAAAGGTAAGGGGTTGGAACTAACCAGCAGGAAGACTGAAGTCATGGTGATCAGTAAAAAACATGAAATCCCCTCATGCAAAATAACAACAAACGGCACAACCTCGAGACAGGTTGATAAGTTTAAATACATGGGAACGATCATTTCACCAGATGGCAGATGCACATCAGAAATAGCCAGCAGAATTGGCCAAGACAAAACAGCATTCTTACCAACAGATGCCAATCGATTAACGTCAGGAAGAGAGTTCTTGAATGTTATATATAGCCAATACTGTTATACGGTTGTGAGGTGTGAACAGTCAACAAGCAAAGTCAGAACAAGATTGAGGCGGCTGAGATGTGGTTTCTAAGAAGAATGTTGAGAGGTCCATGGACAGCAAAGAAAACAAATGAGACAGTATTGATGGAGGCAGACACAAGAAGATCATTCATAAGGAAGATTAGGAACAGACAGACAACATTTATAGGCCATTAAATTAGGAAAGGGGAATTGGAGCACCTGGTCACAACAGGGAAGGTGGAGGGAAAGAGAGCACCAGATAGACCCAGGGAGAAGATATTGGACGGACTTGCAGAGTGGCTGAAGACAAAGAGGGTGGAGGAGGTGCTTGAGGCAACAAGGGATGTAAACAGATGGAAGGCCATGATGGCCAATGTCATGTGGCAAGGCACCTGATGATGATGAGAGTGGACAGTGTTTGGATATTTACTCAGTGGACTTTTATTTATTTGGAGATTGGTGTTGGAAACAGAGTCGGTAGCTGAAAACTGGGTATGAGAGGATGGGCAACATACTAAGTGAGTTTCTGGAAGTTACACTTCAGTCTGTCCCTATGGAGTCGCTGCAATAAGGGAATTTCATTGTTTATTATAAATAGATTAAGCTACTTGTGACGGATGATTTGTGCGTATGTTTTGACCATTTTCTTTAACCGTTGTTCTCCTGTTGTTTGTTCTGATCATCACATTTTTATGTTTTCTAACGACTTTGATATGCTATGCTAAAAATCTGTCAAACATTTAAACGGTCTTTAATATTCTATTGACAAAATATCTCATTGAAAGCAAATGTCAAGCGTCCTCACTCAGCACGACCAATGAGAAAACAACCAAACGAACAAACCTTACTGTGACAAGAAAACAATCAGAGGTATTTATTCTCGTTTATCCCATCAAGCCTTCATACATTCGGCCCTTTCTTAATTGAAGCTCCAAGTATCACGAGGAGAAAAAAATCTTCCCAGCAAATAGAAACATCAGCAAGAAGCTGTTTGCTCACTTCAGCTTTTTGGGACATTTACAAGAAGCAGCCAATAACACAGCTCCTTCTAGTCGCCTTTAAAACAACAACACAGACATTGTTGGAAACAAAATGACGAGAATGCCCTTGACAGTTTGATTGTAGAAATGATATTTATTGTCCTGTAGCGAAGATGTCAGTTGCTTGAGCTCGTCATTTGCAGGCAGTGTTTGCTCAGGTTGAAGACTTGTCTGCGAGAGCACATGTTGGAATGTTTTGGAGACAGTTGGTCTGTGGATGAAATAAAATATTGCCTTTATTTTCTCAAAGACATTAGATCGGGCAGTGTTTGGATATGTGCTCAATAGACTTTCCTCTACTTAAAGATTGGTGCTGAAATATGGTAACTGAAAACTGCGTACGAGAGAGGGAGAATATGATAAGTGATTTTCGTGAAGTTATACTTCAGTCTGTCCTAATGGAGACGCTTTAGTGGAGGAATTTCATTTTTTTAAATTAAAACTGGATTATGTTACTAGCAACGTTTTTTTCAATTATGTTTTCACAATTTTCTCTAACCTTCTTTGTTTGCTTCTTGTTTCTTCCACTCATCACTTTTTTATGCCTCCTAATGACTTCGATATGTTCGTTAAAAATCTGTTAAACACTTAAACGACTCGATATTCTATTGACAAAACATCTCATTCAAAACAAATGTCAGGCGTCCTCACTCAGCATGACAAACCAGAAAACAAACAAACAAACCTAACTGTAACAAGAAGACAATAAGAAATATTTCTTCTCGTTCATCCCATCAAGCCTTCATAGGTTTGGCCTTTTCTTAATTAAAGTCCCAAGTATCACAAGGAGAATAAAAAAAATTCTTCCCAGCAAATAGAAACATCAGCAAGAATCTATTTTCTCAAGTGAACTTTTTTGGCACATTCACAAGAACCAGCTATTAACATAGCTCCTTCAAATCACCTTAAAATCGGCAACACAGACATTGCTGGAAACAAATTGACGAGAATAGCTTTGGCAGTTTGATTGGAGAGTTGATAGTCATTGTCTTGTAGCGAGGCTGTAAGCTGCTTGTGCTCGTCATTTTCGGGCAGTGTTTGCTCAGGTTGAAGACCCATCTGCGAGAGCACACATGGGAATGTTTTAGGGGACAACTGATTTATGGTTGAAGGAAATATATTGCATTCTTTTTTCGGGGACATTAGAGCAACAATGTTTGAATATTTGTTCAATATAGCTTTCTTTACTTGGAGATTGGTGTTGAAATAAGGTAGCTGAAAACTGGGTATGAGAGGATGGGTAATATAATAAGTAAGTTTCTGTAAGGTATACTTCACTCTGTCCCGAAGGAGACGCCGCAGTGAGAGAATTTCACAGTTAATTATAACTGGATTACGCTAATAGCAACGGATGATTCTTTTCATGTCTTGACCATTTTCTTTAACTTTCTTTGTTCTCCTTTTCTTTGTTCCAGTCATCACTTTTTTATGCCTTCTAATGACTTCTATATGCGACGCTAAAAATCCGTCAAACACTTTAGGGTTTTTGATATTTACAAAATATCTCATTCAAAGCAAATGCGAGGCATCCTTACTCAGCATGACAAACCAGAAAACAAACAAACAAACAAACAAACAAACAAATCTAACTGTGACAAGAAAACAATCAGAAGGATTTCTTCTCGTTTATCCCGTCAAGCCTTCATGCACTCGGCCCTTTCTTAATTGAAGTCCCAAGTATCACGAGGGGAACAAAAGAAAAACAAATCTTGCAAAAACGTCTTGCCATCAAATAGAAACATGAGCAGGAAGCTATTTTCTCAGTTCAGTTTATTTGGGAACATTCAAAAGAATCAACCAATAACACAGCTCCTTGAAATCGCCTTTAAAAAAACACAGACATTGCTGCATACAAAATATCGAGAATGCCCCTGACAGTTTGATTGTAGAGATGATATTAATCATCCTGTAACGAGGATGTCAGCTGCTTGTGCTCGTCATTTGCGGGCATTGTTTACTCAAGTTGAAGACTCGTTTTCGAGAGCACACATGAAAATATC
This sequence comes from Monoplex corrugatus, assembly GCA_030674185.1. Taxonomy (NCBI): domain Eukaryota; kingdom Metazoa; phylum Mollusca; class Gastropoda; order Littorinimorpha; family Ranellidae; genus Monoplex; species Monoplex corrugatus. Next base: position 31,407,629 of record CM060314.1, read on the forward strand.
TTGGGGACAGTTGGTTATGTGTTGAAGGAAATATATTGCATTTTTTTCGGGGATATTAGAGTGGACAGTGTTTGGATATTTGCTTTAATAGGCTTTTCTTTACTTAAAGATCGATGCTGAAATACGGTAGTTGAAAACTGGATATGGGTGGTAGGGGAACATGATAAGTGAGTTTGTGGAAGTTATACTTCAATGTGTCCCACTGGGGACGCTTCAGGCAGGGAATGTCATTGTTATTTTTAACTGGATTAAACAACTAGCAACAGATGATTTCCTAATTATGTGCCGACCATTTTCTTTAACCTTTGTTCTCTTTTCGTTTGTTGTGGTTGTCATTTCATGCCTTCTAACGACTCCTATATGCTATAACAATTTATGATGTTTTATCAAAAATCTGGTTCAAGGCAAATGTCAGCATTCTCAACACTAGATCCCAGAAAACAAACGAACAAACAAAGCAAATGGACGAACACAAAGGATTGAAAGAATGAACAAGCAAACAAATAAACAGACAGCAATTTACACAAGAAACAAGCAAACAAATAAACAGACAGCAATTTACACAAGAAACAAGCAAACAAATAAACAGACAGCAATTTACACAAGAAACAAGCAAACAAATAAACAGACAGCAATTTACACAAGAAACAAGCAAACAAATAAACAGACAGCAATTTACACAAGAAACAAGCAAACAAATAAACAGACAGCAATTTACACAAGAAACAAGCAAACAAATAAACAGACAGCAATTTACACAAGAAACAAGCAAATAAATAAACAGACAGCAATTTACACAAGAAATAAACGAATAAACAAGCAAACGTAACTCTGACAAGATAACAATTGCAAGTATTTCTCTGTTTTCTTATCAACGAGATCCCATATATTTGGCTCTTCTTCACTGAAATCCAACAATTCTTTCAGCGACAAAACTCTCCTGCAAACAAATAAAAACATCAACAGGCGACAAAAATATGGCGCCCAGCAAATTAACACCCCTCAGCAAGAAGTAATTTCAGCAGCTCAACTTTCTAGGGCATCAGCAAGAGCAAGCCAATAACACAACGTCAGATCGTCTTAAAAAACGGAAAACAGAGAAAAATCAGTGAAACAAACACACAAACAAACTATTGTAAAAGAGGGAAGAAATCAACAAGCAATATTTCTTGCTGTCTTCTTATATCTATTCTTTTAGGGCATTTTATTAACTAAAACTAAAACGTTACATGGAAGACGTAAATTGGTTTCAAACAAGTAGAAACATCAACAGAAAGCGAAAAACAAGTCCTTCTAGGAAGCAGAACCAATTAAAGAGAAACCTTGTGTTTTCAGCTCAACGTTTTGCAAAATTCACAAGAACAAACCAAAGACGCAACTCCAAATCACCTTAAAAAACGGAAAACATAGACATTTCTGGAAACAAATGCTGAGAATGGCTATGACAGTTTGATTGTGGAGGTGATATTAATTGTCTGTAAAGAGAGATGCTCCTCATTTGCAGGCATTGTTTGCTCAGGTTAAAGACTCGTTTTTGAGAGCACAAATGTAAATATTTGGGGACAGTAGGTTATGGGTTGAAGGAAATATATTGCATTTTTTTCTATGGGATATTAGAGTGGACAGTGTTTGGATGTATGCTCAATAGACTTTTCTTTACTTGAAGATTGGTGCTGAAATAAGGTAGCTGAAAACTGGGTATGGGTGGAAGGGGAACATAACAAATGAGTTTCTGGAAGTTATACTTCAGTGTGTCCCATTGGGAACGCTTCAGTGAGGGAATTTCATTCTTTATTATAACTGGATTAAGCAGCTAGCAACAGATAGTTTCCTTTATTATGTGTTGACCATTTTCTCTAACCTTCTTTGTTCTCTTTTTGTTTGTTCCAGTCGCCACTTTGCTTTGCCTTCTTACAACTTCTATATGCTACGTTGAATATCTGTCAAACACTTAAACGGTTTTTGATATTCTATTGACAAAATATCTCATTCAAAGCAAATGTCAGGTTCCTCACAGAGCGCGATAAATCAGAAAACAAACGAATCTAACCGTGACAAGAAAACAATCAGAAGGATTTCTTCTCGTTTATCCGATCAAACCTTCAAACGTTCGGCCCTTTCTTAATTGAAATCCCAAGTATCACGAGGAGAACAAAAACATTTCTTCCTAGCAAACAGAAACATCAGTAAGAAGCTATTTTCTTGGTTCAATTTATTTCGCACATTCTCTCTCTCTCTCTCTCTCTCTCTCTCTCTCTCTCTCTCTCTCTCTCTCTCTCTCTCTCTCTCTCTCTCTCTCTCTCTCTCTCTCTCTCTTTTCTTTGTCTTTCTCTACATATATACTCATTCTGTCTATCTCTCTCTGTCTTTCTCAGTCTCTCTGTGTCTCTCTTTGTCTCTCTCTGTATCTTTCTGTCTCTCTCTCTCTCTCTTCCATCTGTCTCTGTCTCTCTGTCTTTGTCTGTGTGGCTCTCTCTCTCTTACTCTCTCTCTTCTCTCTCTCTCTCTCTTCTCTTTCTCTCTCTCCTTTCTCTGTACGCTGCTTGTGTTTGTTCCCAAGCGTGGCTAAACGTAATGGACCCTAACAAGAAGTTATAGATGGCTGGATTGCACCTCGGAGATGTAATGCATTACAACCTCCCGTTTGGTAATTTGTGTGATTTTCATGTTGTTTCTGCACAACTGTTGAGTCTGCACATTCAACATTGCAGACAGATAGCTGGACAGTGTTCATTTATTTGTATGTCTGTTCCTTTCTTTCTCTCTGTCTGTCTTTCTTTCTTTCTTACCCACTGGACGAGGCGGCAGGGAAGTTTTTAGTCCCGTTTTTATTATCCATTGTTTGGTGTCTGTGATTTGTCTGTGACCGTGCGTTCGCGCTTGACAAAGGCTAGTTGGCCGAAAATTTGCGCTTGTTTTGTTTTGTCTTGTTGGAGACGCGCTTACATTGGTTTTCTTGTTCTTCTGGTTTAGTTAGTTAGTTTAGTTAAGTATTCATTCATCATTCATTCATTCATTCATTCATTCATTCATTCATTCATTCATTCATTTGCTTGCTTATTTCTTTGTTTACTTGCTTATTTATGTAGTCATTTAGTTATTTGTTTATTTACATGTTCATTCATTCATTTGCCGCTATATTATCTATCTTCACTGTGTTTTCAGCAAAACAATTTAATTCTCAAACTCAATGTTGCTGACAACGTGCTTGCCAGCATTTATTTATTTATTCATTCATTTATTGATTTATGTATTCATTTGTTTATTTATTCGTTTATTTGTTTATTCATTATTCATTAATTAATTAGTTAATTAATTAATCAATCAATCTATTTATCGATCTATCTGTTCATTTGCCTGTATATTCATCTATCTACAGTACGTTTTCAGAAAAACAATTTAATCAACACACTCAACGTTGCAGACAACGGGCTGGCCAGCATTTATTTATAAACTTATTTATTTTTTCTTGAATTCTTCACTTTGTTTATGTATTCGTGTTTGTATTCAATCGTTTCTAATATCTGTGGCACAGCTGTTAAGGCTAAATCCTCAGCATAGCAGACATTCAGCGGAACAGCACTTATTTTATTCATTCATTCATTCATTCATTCATTCATTCATTCATTCAATTCATTCATTCATTCATTCATTCAATCACTTAGTTAATTAGATAGCTAGCTAGCTATTTAGTTAGATAGCTAGTTAGATAGCTAGTTAGTTAGTTAGTTAGTTCATGTTTTATGGATGGATGGATAGATGGATGGATGGATGAAGTATGTACGTATGTACGTATGTACGTATGTATGTATGCATGTATGTATGTACGTGTGTACGTACGTACGAACTTATGTATATATGTATGTATGTATGTATGTATGTATGTATATATATATATATGTATGTATGTATGTATATGTGTACGTATGCATGTATGTATGCATGTATGTATGCATGTATGTATAGCATACATGTATGTATGTATG
>CM060314.1:31414114-31426614 GCA_030674185.1 Monoplex corrugatus
TATTTCCACAGTTCCGCGCGAACGCACGTCTGTGTACGTGGCCGGTGGGACTTGCCCGCATACACACACATGCACATATATTGAAGCGTTCTGGCTCACTCCGCTACGCGCTCGAGCTCGCGCGCGCGCACACACAAACACACACACATACATACACACACACACACACCACACATACACACGCACACACACACGCACACTCCTCCTTCCACTCTCTCTTTTTCTCTCACAAACACAACATAAAAACACTCATTACGCATGCTGTCACTAATACACACACGCACACACAACACACATAATGAAAACACAGTTCAGTACACAGAAAGATACTTACAGAAGATTGGTTGACAGACACACAAACAGATAGAGAGAGAGACAGACACACAGACAGGCTGACAGATACGCAGACAATTAGTAGACAGACACACAGATATGCAGGCAAATACAGAGATAGGTAAACAAACACACAAACACATGGAAGGGAATACAGACACACAGACAGAGAGAAGACACATGGACAGACAGGCAGACAGACACACAGAGAGCTAGGTGGACACACACACAGACAGCTAGACAGACACACACAGACAGAGAGGTAGATGGACACACAAATAGGATATAGACATATAAACACACAGTGAGGTAGACGTGTGAAGTATACAGATACAGACACAGAGATATACAGACTCACAGATAGGTAGCTAGACACACAAACAGACACGTAGACAGACACAGAGATGGGCTGACAGACACACAGACATGTGGGTAAGTATATAGACACACAGGCAAAGAGATAGACACATGGACACACACACACACACACACACACACACACACACACACACACACACACACACAAACACAACAACACACACACACACACACAGGTAGACACACACACAGAGGCAGAGAGCTAGATAGACACACAGATAGATAGACAGACATACAAACACACAGAGAGGTAGACGTGTGAGGTAGACAGACACACAGACAGACAGGTACATTATACAGACACACAGACAGGTAACCAGACACACAAGCAAACAGATAGACAGACACATAACAAACATACACAGAGGCAAAGCATACAACTGAAAAACATTCGACTTCCTCCGGAAACATCGTCATATCCGGTCATGCACAGCAGCAAGCAACCAGCCGTAAAAAAGCAATTTGGACATAAAGAAACCGCCTTTCATCCCCTTTGAACAGTTTTCGCTTAGTTTCTATACAGTTTCAGTCCTGAGTCATTCTGCATTGTTTTCATACAGTTCCATTCCTGAGTCATTCTGCATTGTTTTCATACAGTTCCATTCCTGAGTCATTCTGCATTGTTTTCATACAGTTCCATTCTGAGTCATTCTGCATTGTTTTCATACAGTTCATTCCTGAGTCATTCTGCATTGTTTTCATAAGTCATTCTGATCATTCTGCGTTGTTTTCATACAGTCCATTCTTGAGTCATTCTGCATTGTTTTCATACAGTTCCATTCCTGAGTCATTCTGCATTGTTTTCATACAGTTCCATTCTTGAGTCATTCTGCATTGTTTTCATACAGTTCCATTCTTGAGTCATTCTGCATTGTTTTCATACAGTTCCATTCCTGAGTCATTCTGCATTGTTTTCATACAGTTCCATTCTTGAGTCATTCTGCATTGTTTTCATACAGTTCCATTCCTGAGTCATTCTGCACTGTTTTCATACAGTTCCATTCCTGAGTCATTCTGCATTGTTTTCATACAGATCCATTCTTGAGTCATTCTGCATTGTTTTCATACAGTTCCATTCCTGAGTCATTCTGCATTGTTTTCATACAGTTCCATTCCTGAGTCATTCTGCATTGTTTTCATACAGTTCCATTCTTGAGTCCTTCTGCATTGTTTTCATACAGTTCCATTCTTGAGTCATTCTGCATTGTTTTCATACAGTTCCATTCCTGAGTCATTCTGCATTGTTTTCATACAGTTCCATTCTGAGTCATTCTGCATTGTTTTCATACAGATCCATTCCTGAGTCATTCTGCATTGTTTTCATACAGTTCCATTCTTGAGTCCTTCTGCATTGTTTTCATACAGTTCCATTCTTGAGTCATTCTGCATTGTTTTCATACAGTTCCATTCTGAGTCATTCTGCATTGTTTTCATACAGATCCATTCTGAGTCATTCTGCATTGTTTTCATACAGTTCCATTCTGAGTCATTCTTCACTGCTTTACAATCAATATATTATTTCAAAACGATTGCAATTGCTTACGTTGTGTCGTACAACTCTCGCGTATTGTGCACCGCACGTGCTCACGCTAAATACATGGTATGCAGTAAGTTGTAGTTAAAATGGGCTGTATAGGATTGATGGCAAACATGTTATAGTTTATCGTCTGACTCCCGTGGGGATACCGGGGTCTCTGTCAGTATAAACAGTATCCCCATCTTCTGGAGATTCTGTGCTAGAAAGTTCCTCTTTATCTGTCACTCTCTTGTTTCTGCCTTATTCCTTTGCTTTCTGTGATTTCTTCCTATCATTTTATGCCATGCTGGTCCATCCATCCGTATATGTTTGGTAAAGTCTTACGTACTTTTCTCTTTGGACTGATAATTGGGTACACGTATTAGGTGCACTTTTACCTCTAGGGAAATGATATATGCAGAAGCAATTTTAGGTAATTAAGGCCCAATTTATATATGTTTTGGTGTCCTTAGTTATGTTTAGATTTGTAAGTGGCCTTGGTTATGTTAGATCTGTATTCAGGTTTTTTGGATTTTTGGTTTTTTTGAGTCCCCAGTGTGATAAATTGGACGGAGTGGTCAACGTCAGGGGCATCTCCTTAGATTGTGTGCGCGAATGTGTCGATATGTATATGTGTACTAAATTTACTTTTCCATATTTTTACTTGTTAAAATATCGTGCTTGTTTTGAAACGGTTATAGCCCTGATTAGGCTCTTGCAGTCGGCTGCGCTATAAAAAAACAAACAAATAACAGAGACAGTTTATCGTCTCATTCGATAAGGTTAGTAGCACCTAGACCTTTGCCGGTCAAGGTCTGTTGGTCTGTTGGGGGTCGGGAGACATTTTGACCTATTGGATATTGAACTTGTGCGTTCTCATGAAGTCATGAAGTAACAGAACAGGGATCAACTAACACAGTACGTTCAAAACTGTGAAGAATATAAATTTAGTCCGGCAGAGAGTATAATCAGGCTACTTTTCCCATAGTTTCTCGTGTAAATGCGCTCTATGCCCCCAAGGGACGTCGCCGCTGAACATTCACACGTGTGAAATGCTAGTGCGCGCACATATATGCACACACACGCCCGTGCGCGCACACACACACACACACACACATATGTACATATATATATATATATTATATATATATATATATATAGAGAGAGAGAGAGAGAGATAAACAGATAGATAGATAGATACATAGATAGATAGATAGATAGGTAGGTAGGTAGATAGATAGATAGATAGGTAGATAGATAGATAGATAGATAGATAGATAGATAGATAAATAGATAAAGATAGATAGATAGATAGATAGATAGATAGATATAGACTATAATAGATAGAAACAACTCAACACACACACACACACACACACACACACACACGACGCGCACGCGTGTGTGCACACACATTCACCCACTCACTGACCCACTCACTAAAAATTACTGGCAATCAAACCCATTTATGCAATCGTATGTGTACACGTTTGCACATACGATCATCTGCTTACTCGAACATACACGCATTTCAGTTTGATACCATTCCATTGTGTACATGTAGGGTTGCACGCAGGAACAGTGTGTCTACCAGTCAGTAAAGTGCTGGCTGATTTGGATGGAGTGCATATGGACCTGCCTGAGGGCGATGAGGTCCTCTTTAACAAACACAGAACTCCAAACTCCAAACTGTATGCACGCAGAGGTGTGCACAGGAGCTTGCACTTGCTAGTATTCAGAAAGACAAAATTCGAAAGCACACGTTGATTCCAGGAGAGAGAACTATCAGAGAAACAGTCAGACAGACAGGAAAGCAGAAACACAGACGCACACACAAAGACGAAAAAAACAAATCAAACAAAACAAAACAAAACAAAACAAAACAAAACAAAAACAATCAACAAAAAAATAAATGGACAGCATTCGACTTACTCTGGAAACAACAGAAAAAAAAACAACAACAACAACAACAGCAACATTAACAACAACAACAAAGTTTCAATTTCAATTTCTTAAGATGACTTCTCCGTACTCGGAACGAATTCCATATGCACTAACGTCGCAGGTGCCATGTGTATGGTGATCATGGCACAAGCTTAAGCCTGCACATAAATCCATGAACCGGCCAAGTCCTCAGGCCTTACCTAGCCTATATGTTTACCTAGCCTACATTTCTTTTACTAGTATTGTATCAGTCTGTTATTGGAACAATCTTGGTTGCATGAAAATAATATGTGTATCTATGTATCTCATCTTCATAAAAAAAAAGCATTCAGCAAACAATAAATGGACAGTATTCGACTTACTTCGGAAACAACTAAAAAGAATAAACAAATAAAATAAAAATCAGATAAATCAACAAACAACATAAGCAAAACAAATGGACAACATTCAACTTACTCCCGAAACAAACAAGCACACAAAAACAAAACAAAACGAAAAAAAACACATACTCACAGAAAAAACAAACAAACAAACAAAAAACCACAACAAACAAAACAAATAATATTTGACTTACTCCGGAAACAACGTCATGTTCGATCATGCGCAGTAGCAACACCCAGGAGGTAAAAACAACTTTGCGAAATAATTCTCCATCTCCACGGTTGAACAGATTGGCGTAATTTCCGTACAGAGCCATTTTCGAGTCACACTTGACTGCACACTAATAAATTTTTCACGGCGATTCCCACAAGCAAAATAACAGCAAGTGGCACAACTTTGAGACAGGTTGATAAGTTTAAATATCTGGGAACGGTAATCTCATCAGACGGGAGATTCACGTGAGAAATAGCCAGCAGAATCGGCCAGCCAAAGCAGTATTCGAGAAGATGAAAAGCATTCTTACCAACAAATGCCTATCAATTAACATCAGGAAAAGAGTTCTTGAATTATATAGAATCGATAAAATTATACGGTTGTGAGGCGTGGACAGTCAACCCGCAAAGCCAGAACAAGATTGAGGCAGCCAAGATGTGGTTTCTAAGAAAGAAAACAAACGAGACAATCTTGATGGGGCAGACACAAGAACATTATTAATAAGGAAGATTAGGATAAGACAGGCACCATTTATAGGCCATTTTATGAGGAAAGAGGAATTAGAGCACCTGGTCACAACAGGAAAGCTGGAGGGGAAGAGAGCACCAGGTAGACCCAGGGAGAAAATAGTGGACGGACTTGCAGGGTGGCTGAGGACAGAGAGGGTGGAAGATGTGCTTGCGGCAACAAGGGATAGAGACATATGTAGGGCCATGATCTCCAACGCCACGTGGCGGGGCACATGATGATGATGATGATGATGATGATGGTGATGATGATGTTGCTTAACCCTTTGACTCCCGCACCTTGTCCGCCAGCATTATGTATTGTCAACCATGCTACCGGATGGATAAGGTGAGGGAGTCAAAAGGTTAATATTTTTGCAGCTGGGCACTAGTCGCCGTGGTGTAGTGGTCAGCTCAACGGACTTCCGATTGGAAGGTTGTGGGTTCGTATCCACATCAGTCCCTTCAACAATCGTTATGGGATTTTTCGGCTCTACCCAGAGTAGGGCGTGCTATGGGCTCATTGGGAAGACCGGGACCACAGAGCCGAGTCTCATCCACTTCACGGATGCGTCATTGAGGGTGTGCTCAAATCTTCTGACCAGCACCGCAGGTGTCTGTATCTGTCGGGCCTGGTTGACGTCAGGATATGTACTGATAGTAAGCGTAGAGTACAGCCATGTCACGCAGTCTCAATCCTAGATGGAACCTCATGGCATCATGATTATCATCCTCATCGACATCATTATCATCACATTGTAAAAACTGTGCCACTTCTGTGGCCATTAAGGAAGCATAGAAAATGGGACGAAAAAAATGAGCACGAAGGTAACCTCCCTAAGTGCGATGATCCTAAAAGAAAGAATTTTTTTGCAGCTGGAAGATAGGGTGTGAGACTCATAGGTTAATATGAGCTTACCTACTTATGGCAGCATGTTACACTATTTCATCTCACCAGACAGACTAACATCCAGAGTCATCTGTCAGAGTCTGGTGGAGGAAGGGAGATAATCTGAACTGTTCATAATTCTTTTAATAAACTTTGTTAGGTGTCAATATAGAATGCGGTAACGAAAAATGATATCCATTCATATACACAGGAAAAAGTGTTGTTGACATATGAGCAACATGTAACATATAGAATGTGCATAACGATATTTCATACATTAGAGGTTTAACCCTTTGACTTCCGTACGCTATCCACCCGCTGGAAAATTTAATAGGAAGCTGGTGGATAGGTGAGGGAGTCAAAGGTTAAAAGTGAACATCAAGACCCACGCACAAGAGACATTCTGATCTGTTGGACCTGGAAACACTTTTCTATTCTCATACCTAAGGTTTCCAAAGGCACGTGGAAATATCTTGAGTTCAATCCCAGCACAACATTAAAAACTCGCCTGTTCGCTGCCCGTCTTAATGTTTCCATAATCATGATAGTGTCAGTATAATGATTCATGGGTTCCTTATTCTCTCACCCCGTCCCCATTTCAAGACTGTGCCACAGAATAGGGTTTTACGCAGGATCAGGGTGTCTGCCAGATAATCGCTGGCAGACTTGGGTGGAGTCCGTATGGAATCGTCCGAACGCGATGAATCCCTCTTGAAAAAAAATCAAAATTCCAAAGTGCTTTACCCATTGACCGTGCGTCCACATCAACGTTAAGCCACACATCCACATCCATATCCACACGAAGTCATGAAGTAACAGATCGTGGTAAAACTGACATTATATTTGAAACTGAAGATTGTAATGACACATTATGTTTGAAACTGTGAAGATTGTAATTGACACATTGTTTGAAACTGTGAAGATTGTAATTGACACATTATGTTTGAAACTGTGAAGATTGTAATGACACATTATTTTGAAACTGTGAAGATTGTACTGACTTATGTTTAAACTGTGAAGATTGTAACTGATACATTATGTTTGAAACTGTGAAGATTGTAATTGACACATGTTTAAACTGTGAAGATTGTAACTGACATAATCAACTGTAAGATTCTGGTAAAACTGTGAAGATTGTAATGACACTATGTTTGAAACTGTGAAGATTGTAACTGACACATTATGTCTGAAAATGTGAAGATTGTTCCTGACACCTTATGTTTAAAACTGTGAAGATTGTAACTGACACATTATGTTTAAAACTGTGAAGATTGTACTGACACCTTATGTTTAAAACTGTGAAGATTGTAATTGACACATTATGTTTAAAACTGTGAAGATTGTAATTGACACATTATGTTTAAAAACTGTGAAGATTGTAACTGACACATTATGTTTAAAACTGTGAAGATTGTAACTGACACATTATGTTTCAAACTGTGAAGATTGTACCTGACGCCTTATGTTTAAAACTGTGAAGATTGTAATTGACACATTATGTTTCAAACTGTGAAGATTGTACCTGACACATTATGTTTAAAACTGTGAAGATTGTAATTGACACATTATGTTTAAAACTGTGAAGATTGTAATTGACACATTATGTTTCAAACTGTGAAGATTGTACCTGACACATTATGTTTCAAAACTGTGAAGATTGTAACTGACACATTATGTTTCAAACTGTGAAGATTGTACCTGACACTTATGTTTCAAAACTGGAAGATTGTAATTGACACATTATGTTTCAAACTGTGAAGATTGTAACTGACACATTAGTTTAAAACTGTGAAGATTGTAACTGACAAAGTATGTTCGATACTGTGAAGATTTCTTGATGTAAATTAAGCAGACAACAGAACAGGTTTGTAATTTTCATATCTCTACGTGAAAGCATTCCTCATGCGTGCGCGAGTAAGCGTGTGCGCACACAAGCACACAGACACACGCATTCCATTCACACACGCGCACTCATATTACACAGGCAAACACACACATACGGAGATACACACACACACAACACACACACACACACACACACACACACGCGTACATGCACACACACACACACACGTGCGTGCGCAATACACACGTATACTCATACCATTTATGAAAACTCGCATTGCGACATACGGCATTGAGTGATCGTAATCTGCTCAAGAACATAAGAAAAAGACTTCTGTTAGTACACACACACACACACACACACACACACACACACCACACACCACCACACACCACACACACACCACCAACCACCACCACCACACCACCACCACCACATATGTATGCACGACCTCGTCAGCGTTCACGTCAAAAACACTCACAAAATCTCTCTCTCTCTCTCTCTCTTCTCTCCTCTCGCTTTCTCTCTCTCTCTCTCTCTCTGTCTCTCACACGCGCGGGCACACACACACACACGCACACCACACACACACACACACAACACACACACAACACACACCACACACCACACACACGATGTGTCAGTCAGTTTCCCAAAAGATCCAGATAGATAAAATATCCGATCATGCGCAGCAACGGTAACCAGCTGTAAAAACCACTTTGCAAAATAATACGCTGTCTCCACGGTTGAACTGATTTTGGCACTGTAATTTTTCGTGCCAGTTCCATTCCAGAATCAGACTCGAATGCAAAATGAATATTTCAAAGCGATTGCCACCGCTGTTTTACAACTCTTACCTATCGTACACTGCACGTGCTCATGCCAAATGTATGCACGTGCAGTAGGTTGTGTTCTTGTGTTGTGCTTTGTCTTATGGAGACATGTCATTGCCAAAGCGATTTTTTCCCCATTTTTCTTTTCTTTTGCCATTGTTTATGTTATTCCCTTCAGAATCCCTGGTGGATGTCTGGAGCTCTTATAGTATAATAACTTGTCCCACCATCTTCTTCTTCTTCTTCTTCTTCTTGGCGTACGCTTCTACACAATCAGCTGAGTCCGGGTGATGAATGCAGCCGTCTTTTCCAGCTCCTGTCTGCAGCCATGGAGTTTGGTTGTCAGCGGAGTGTCTGTTGGCCACACGTCCTGTTTTGCCTCCTGGTGAAGGGGACATCTTTGGAGTACTATGCTCCGTGATTTGGTCTTCTTGACTGCAGGGACAAGTTGGGGAGGGCGCCAGCTTCAGTTTGCGGTACATGTGGCTGTTCAGCCTATTGTGACCAGTGCGCAGCCTCACCAGGACAACTTGCTACTCTCTAGACAACAGGTGGTAGTCATCCCCGTGTTGTCTCGGCATGGAAAGCTCCCTGATGATGCTCCTCTTCTCACTGTAGCTGACGCTGTTGTTAGGTTGTTCTTCTTTGGCTCTCTCCTTAGCAAGGATATCAGCTCGCTCATTCCCGGAGACACCGCAGTGGACTGGAATCCACTGCAGAACTGCTATTCTGGTTGTGGCAACCTGATGCAGAGCTCTAGACAGGAGGGGGAGCGTGTTGTTCTGGCATGCCTGCAGCACGGAGAGGGCGTCAGACAAGAACACAACTTGTCTGCAGTCACAGTCTGTAGCCTGAATCATGGAGGCCGCCTGCATGAGTGCTTCTGTTTCAGCACGATAGTTAGTGCAGTGTCTTCCAGTGGCGACACTTGCTGTTGTTGTTTGTCCTCCTGGGAAAAGGACAAGGATGCCTGCACCCCCGTTGGCTACAGCGTTGGTTGCTGACCCGTCGGTGTATACGTGTATCCATGCCTCCTGTGGGTACCTCTCAGCAATCATGGCCATTGTTAGGGAGTGTTTCACCTTGTCATCTTGTGTGTCTCCCGGTATGAGGTATGGGACGGTGGTGTGGATCTTGATATCAGGCTGGTCTGGTGCCCAGGGTTCTGGCATGTCTGATGGGCAAAGGGGGAGTGTGTCCTTGGGCAGACTTTCTTGGAACTGGCGAGTCAGCTTCTTGCTCTCATGGAATAAGCCGCTACTTTTCAGTCGTTTTTTTGTGAGGCTGTTCAGTTTCTGCTGTCCCACCATCTGGAAATTCGGTACTGGAATGACCTATTTTCTATCTTATCTTTGTTTCTGTCTTATCTTTTAAATTGCTTCCTCTGTTCTCTCTTTTTGCCTTACAGGTCGATTCAGCTGTATTTGTTGGCAATTGTTTGCTCTTTTTGGTTTTTCTTTTTGGAGAGGGGAGGCTCTCCCTTTTCCGCCACCTTTCAAAGTGGGATTGTGCAGACATAAACATTGTTGCCTGCCCAGAGAGGGCAGTCTACCAGAACAACCTGCATGCATGCATTCAGACCAACATGACATGCCCCACAGGGATGTATTCTGACCGTTCGTGTACGTACGTCTATGCTTTTAAAATGTATCCCCTCAGAAATGTTGCCCGCTAATCTACATGCCATAAGAGACAGCTGTGTATGAAGCGGCAAAAATCATCAAAACAGGAGATCCTCTGACATCCGAAGTCGGTTTCTTAACAGATTGCAATTCATTGACAGAAAGGCTGCAATTACTGTCTGATAGTCTTACCAGATGTACAGTGAAAAAACTAAGAGAGCTGGCTGGCATTGTGCCAGTGACAGTGCAAAGGATTCCTGTCCGTTATGGAATCTGTAGAAAATAACAGGCAGACTTCAAGAGCAGCAAAGCATGATCTGTTTGGGACAGGCAAAGTGTATCTGTCTGTCTGCCTGCCTGAGTGTGTGTGTGTGTGTGTGTGTCGTGCGTGCGTGCGTGCGTGTGTGTGTGTGTGTGTGTGTGTGTGTGTGTGTGTGTGTGTGTGTGTGTGTGTGTGTGTGTGTGTGTGTCTGTATCCTGCATGGCCATGTCAGACATGGGAGGACATGCCTGTAGTCTGTGTTGGCACCCGCATCGACTCTTTGGACCACTTATGCCACTCTTCACTTCTGTCGATGTTGTCAAATATCTCGGATGTACTTTTTGTCCAGTCTCTGATGTTACCTAATGTAGCTTGCTAGAGGTCTTCTTCTCTTTCTTTTATCTTCTAGTTTTCCTAAAAGGCAAAGACCATCGTCAACAAATGAATAAATACATAGATGAATAAACACACGATAAATAAATAAATCAATAAATAATTGAATGAATGAATGAAATGAATAATAAATAATAAATAAATGAATAAATTAATAATGAATAGATAGATAGTATAAATAAATAAATAAATAAATGATAAATAAATAAATAAAATAAATAAATAAATAAAATAAATAAATAAATAAATAAATAAATAAATAGATAAATGAAAAGGATGTATACCATGAACGAAACAAACATGATCCAAATTCATTACCTTGAAATCCAAACCACAATCTTCTGCCTAACGACTGGACACAACCGCCTACTCCGGCATTCGCGCCGTGTGGGGCTGTCCCACACGGATTGATGATCCATGCCAGACAGGACCACAGTCTCTACAACATGTTTTGCAGTTTTGTTCACTGTACAGAAATAAACTGAAATCAGCAGTGGCTACATGGGACAACAACTCTGGAAGAGCACCGTAGAGAGAGAGTGTGGTGTATGTGTTTGTGTGTGAAGAGAGAGAGAGTGTGTTGAAAGAGATAGATAGATACATGCAGACAGACAGAGAAGCAGACAGACAGAGAGAGGGAGACAGAGAGAGACATAGACAGAGAGACAGACAGACAGACAGACAGAGAGAGGGAGACAGAGAGAGACATAGACAGAGAGACAGACAGACAGACAGAGACAGAGAGAGGGGGGGAAGAGAAAGAGAAATGCAGACAGAGAGAGAGAGAGAAAGACAGAGAGAGAAAGAGAGAATATATAATATAGAGAGAGAAAGAGACAGAGAGATAGAGAGACACATACGGAGAGAGAGAGAAAGAGAGAGAGAGGGAGAGAGAGAAAATAAAGAGAAAGACAGACAGAGAGAGAGGCAGACAGAGAGAGAGATAGATAGAGAGAGAGAAAGAAAGAAAAGAGAGAGAGAGACAGACAGAGACCGACAGAGACAAACAGACAGACAGACAGAGAGGCAAGAGAGAGAGAGACGACAGACAGACAGACAGAGCGAGAGCGAGAGAGAGAGAGAGAGAGAGAGAGAGAGACAGAGAGAGAGAGAGAGAGAGGAGAGAGAGAGAGAGAGAGAGAGAGAGAGAGAGAGAGAGAGAAAATGCTGGTACGCAGAAAGAGAGAACACCAGACTAAACGAGCAAACAACTAATTTTCATCAGATAGATCTGCCGTTTCAGCATCTCATTTAGAAAATGTATACGCAAATTGTTTTCCAGTTTACCGGGACAAGGTCGTAACCTTTTTTGTTTGATTTGGTTTTGCTAATAAGTTTTGTTTACTATATTTTGTTCTATCCAAAACTGTCCAATTTAAAAATT
>CM060314.1:31429114-31431614 GCA_030674185.1 Monoplex corrugatus
AAAAACCAACAACAAACAAACTTGCAAAAGGTTAATCTTCAGGAAAAAAAAAATGAACCAGAAAAACAAGACAAGAAAGAAAAATTCACAAATGACGTTATCATAATTAACGATTGAAACAGTAAAATTAGCTAACCATAACACTGAACATGAGAAGTAACGGCACGTTAAATATATTTCGCTATCGGACTTTTTGACAGGCTAACAAAAAATTCATATGTTAAGGATGGTGAGGCAAATATGTCAGAAACTGTCTTCGTTGATAATGTAGGTATATGTTGTTTTACCCGAACGCATGAAAGAATATGACTATGTGTTATCTTCTTTCCACACAGGCACACTACATTCCTGGTGTATTTTGTTTTGAATGCATCAAGTTTCCACCTATACATAAGGGATTGTATACTTCTGCTGGCAAGGAACCGCTTAGGTGTTTTGCTAATTTCAAAATTCATGTAACATTTTTCATACTTTTTCTGTTTATCTTGAAACTGCTTCCATACGTAGGCGTCCACTAAGGTATAACACTCATGCAATGAGAGGGAAAGTTGTATATGATTTGAATCTGGTGAGCTCTTTGCCCCCCGTTTGGCAGCCCTATCAACCATATCATTGTAATGAAAAGAACTATGAGATGGTATCCAGCAGAAAGTAATATCAGTGCCTCTTAAGGATAAACTATTAATCAAGTGAGTAATTTCCAATATCATTTCAGATCTTGTTTGTAATTTTGATAATTCAAGAGCTTGAAGTACAGATTTTGAATCAACGCAAAAAAGTATCTGGGGAATTGTCCTAGGAAGATTTATCATACAATTCAAAGCCATTAAGATTGCAAAGAGTTCTGCAGTAAAGATAGATTTATAAAGTCCTATATAGAAAGATTTCTCAATTTTGAGAGCAGGTATTAAAAACGCTGAACCTGCTTGTCTTTCAATTATTGAACCATCAGTGTAAACTTTCAAGTGATCGGAATAAAAGTCTTCTATATGACATTTAACGTGACATGCCAGTAAATTGATATTATCTTCTTTTTTTAAGTCAGTGTGGTGTATGTCAAATCGTGCTCTTTGAAGTTCCCAACTGGGTACTGGTGAAAACGAAGGTCTTAAAGTTACAGGACCTGTGTCTAAATCAATTCCAGAGCCTTTCATAACATCAGCTGTAAATGTTGCAAGCGTGACCTGTGAGGATATTGATTTAGCTCTTTTTGGAAAGTCGGTGTCTGATCTTACTTTTGTCTCTGTTTTGATGCTGTTTTCTATGGTAGTGTTTCTTAACAGAAATTTAGTAGAAGCGACTTTCCTTTGTTCATCAAGTGGCAACAATTTGATTGCATTGTATGTACGATGGCAACAGGCATGCATTGGAAGACCCAGCGCAAGTTTGAAACCTTTACAATCTATGCTCTGCAGTTTTGTGAGTAAGCGTTTTGGTGCGCTGAAGAATATTTCTTGGGCATAGGTTAATTTAGATCTAATAAGCGATTTACAGAGATCAACAAGTGTTGATGCATCTTGTCCCCATATCTGTTTGCGAACTATTTTCAAGAAATTTAAACTTTTTTGAGCTTTTGTTAATAAGTATTCAATATGCTGATTCCAAGATAATTTGGCTGTAAGGAAAACTCCTAAGAATTTAATCGACTCATTATACTGAAGAAGAGTATCTCCCAGTTTGAACGTGGGAACATTTGCTGGGTTAGCTCCACTGTTAAACAAAACTATCTTTGTTTTTTCCACGGATAGATGTAGTCCATTTTCTACCATATATCGTGCTATTTTATCGAGTTCTAATTGATAACATTTACGCGTATAATTAAGACAGCGCAAAGGAGTTTTTCTTTTCATATTGACCTGCATCCAATGATAAATCACAAGCAAATGAGCATAAAGTAAAGGACAGAGAAAATTTTACTGGGAAGATGCAATAATATCATGAAGAGAAGGGGAGCACAGAACGATCCATGAGGATACCATGACAGAAATCGATGAAGAGAGAGCAATTCGAAGCAGTATGGAATTACAGCGCAGATTCTAGAGAGAGATGAGAGAAAAAAGAGTGGATGTTAAATATTCTGTATGAAAGAAAAATCGGAACGAGGCAAAACTAATTTCATCAATAGATCTTTAGCTTATATCAGAAATGTAGCAAATCCATTGGGACAGGTCTAATTTTTGTTTGATTTGGTTTAGCTTATTTACTAATTTGTTCTGTCCAAACTGCCTTTTTGAAACAAACCAACCACTAATTAAAAGCGGGTTTAATGTCAGTGTAGAATTTTTTCTCAGTAACAATTCTTCTTTTAATATTCCCCAAAAGTTAACATCCGAGTTTGTTTAATGCCAAATTTGGCTACAAAGTTTTTAGCCTAATGTTTTTGCTTTTGATCTTCCCCTTTTTGATTTTTCCATCCCCATTTTTCGCTTTTTTTTTCATGACATTTTTTTAACATATTTGTATTCAGAGTTTATAAATGTTCTCTTCTTTTCTTTTTTTT
>CM060314.1:31436614-31459114 GCA_030674185.1 Monoplex corrugatus
GTCTGTCTGTCTGTCTCTCTGTCTCTGTCTCTGTCTCTGTCTCTCTCTCTCTCTCTCCCTCTCTCTCTCTCTCTCTGTGGCTGTCTCTCTGTGTCTGTTTGTCTGTGTGTCTGTGTTCTCTCTGTCTGTGTGTCTGCGTCTGTCTGCGTCTCCCTCTCTCTCTCTCCCTCCCTCCCCCCTCTCTCTATCTGTCTCTCTCTCTCTCTGTCTGTTTGTCTGTCTGTGTGTCTCTCTGTCTGCGTGTCTGTCTGTCTGTCTGCCTCTCCCCCTCTCTCTCTCCTTCTCTCTTTTTTCTCCTCTCCCTCTCTCTCCCTCTCTGTCTATCTGTCTGTCTGTCTCTTCCTCTCAGTGTTTGTCTGTTTATTTGTTTGCTGTTTACTGTATTGAGCGCAGAACAAAATGAAACCGCTTACAGCATCTTTCCAGTGGCGCTTCTGAAAGCTGGATGAAAATTGAGAATGGGACAGGAATGGGACTGGGGACATGGATAATGTCTTTATTTACGAATTCGTTATATTATTCATTTGTTTGTCTAATTAGTCTAAATTGTTTTGATTTTTGTCTGTTTTGGTCTGTCTGGCTCGTTTACTCATACACACGAAAGCGCATAGGCAATTGATCAAAATAGAGCGCACGTAGAAACACCCAAATCATAATTAGATGCCACACGCACGTTCGCACACACGTGCTGAGGCACAAGCACATACATACACATGTCCGAAATTGTTTATTTGTGTGTGTGTTTGTTTGTTTCATTTCAAAGTCAGGTACAAACAGTCCATGTAACACACAAGCAAAAAGTACGTGAGAGGGCACGCACGCACGCACACAAACAAACACAACATACGCATATGCTCACGTACTAACACACACACATACGCAAACACTTGCACATGCATACATACACACAAACACACACACACACACACACACACACACACACACACACACAAACACATACACACACACAGCACGCACACACAAACAAAAAAACACACATACACACAACGCACGCACACACAAACACACACACAACACACACACACAAACAAATACACAAACACACACACACACAAACACACACACACACACACACACACACACACACACACACACACACACAAACACACACACATATACAAACACACTCACATATACAAACACACACACACACAAACAAACACGCACACACACACAAACACATGCACACAAACAAAAAAATACACACACACATACACATACGTATACATATATATGTATGTATATATATACAAACACACACACACAACACACACACAAACAAACAAACACACAAATACTCACACACACACACAAAACACACACACCACACACACACACCAACACACACACATACACACACACAACACATACACACACACACCAACACACACACCAACACACACACACATACACACACACACAACACACACACACCAACACACACACATACACACACACACACATACACACACACACCAACACACACACACACACAACACACACACAAACAAACAAACACACAAATACTCACACACACACACACATACACACACACACCAACACACACACCAACACACACACATACACACACACACACACACACACATCTGTAAAAACGTGTGCTTTCTCCCCTTAGCTGCACCGCTTCAGTGATGTTGAACCCACTCCGCTCATTCCTACTCACAACAACACACCACCGACCCCAAGTTCACTCACTCACAGTTCCAGATCCAGGAAGACCACGGGAGTCAGAGATGGCAAGCCAACACGCCACCACACGGGGTCACGCGTCAAAGAAGACCCTGCAACAGTGCCTGTTCTGATCCAACTTTGTAATCTTTTGACGTCTGCACCCTATCCACCGACTGCACAAACTTAACCCTCTGACTGCCTGACTCTGTCCATGTTCTGGTCCAACTTTTTAAACCTTTCACTCCCGCACCCTATCCACCCACTGCAAAATCTTAACCCTCTGACTGCCTGACTCTGTCCATGTTCTGGTCCAACTTTTTAAACCTTTCACTCCGCACCCTATCCACCCACTGCAAAATCTTAACCCTCTGACTGCCTGACTCTGTCCATGATCTGGTCCAACTTTTTAAACCTTTCACTCCCGCACCCTATCCACCGACTGCAAAATCTTAACCCTCTGACTGCCTGACTCTGTCCATGTTCTGGTCCAACTTTTTAAACCTTTCATCTCCGCACCCTATCCACCAACTGCAAAATCTTAACCCTTTGACTCCCTGACCCTATCCATGTTCTGATCCAACTTTTTAAACCTTTCACTCCCGCACCCTATCCACCAACTGCAAAATCTTAACCCTTTGACTCCCTGACCCTATCCATGTTCTGATCAACGTTGTAGTCCTTTGACTCCTGCACCCTATCCATGAACTGCAAAAAAAAAAAAAAAACTTAACTCTTTGACTCCCTCACCCTATCCACCAGTTTCCTGTCGGAGTCAAAGGGTTAAGTTTTTTCTTTGCCAGCACGGTTGGCAATGCAAGATGCTGATAGACAGGGTGCGGGAGTCAAAGGGTTATGGACCCCATGCTTACAACAGTACTGGCATCGGGGAGAGAGAGACCGCAACATCTGAAAAAGCATTGTTTCATTATGTTTAGTTTCTTTTTGTTTCTCACTGAGGAGAAGAGAGTGGCAGGATGGTTCAGACGTTCGCCTGTCAGTTTCTAAACTCAAACGTTCAGGGTTCGTTTTTCCCTGTTAAGACCTCAACTTTTTTGCTCAGTTTTGACCTGGAAATCGAACTGAACGTCTAGTTCTTCTGGAAAGGGACGAAAAACGAGTCTGACGAGTGTGCCTTCTAGCCAGTGCACGTTAAAGATCCCACAGCAGTTGAAAATCGTTAAGAGCAGGGCATTCGCTTGGCTGCCTAGAATAAAACATCGGAGAGATACGTTCATTTTCCAGGTCCCTCTCCTTGAAGGCCCATTAACCTTCTTGCCCTTCTGAAGTGTTGGTTAAAAAAAAATTGGGATTAGGTGACGCTGCACCGGTGACGACGTTCTCTGAAAGGAGAACACAGCCGAAGTTTCATATGGCAAATCCATTGTGACAAAAAGAAATAAATATGAATACGAATAAAAAGTCAGGAAGGAATAATCAATACAGACTTCGTGGGAGGGCGTTATGATATGGCAGACTTTTCGGTTCCATAAAGGAATAATGTTTCTGATTTTCTGAGCGATTTGGGAGAACTGTGTTTTACTTCATTCGTCTGTGTGTTTGCTGTGTTTCTATTTATTTCTATGTCTGACTAGCTGTCAGTTTGTCTCAGACTCTGTCTGTCTCTTCTCTTTGTACCTATCGGTTTTTCTCTCTGTCTGTCTCTGTCTGTCTGTCTATCTCTCCCTCTCTCTCTCTTCCTCACTCTTTCTCTCTCTCTCTCCCTCTCTTTCTGTCTATCTGTCTGTCTCTCTCTCAATCTCTTTTTCTATCTCTCCCTCTCTTTCTGTCTATCTGTCTGTCTCTGTCTCTCTCTCTCTCAGTCTCTGTCTGGCTCTCTCTCTCTCTCTCTCTCTCTCTCTCTCTCTCTCTCTCTCTCTCTCCTTCTGGCTATTTCTCTTTCTCTGTCTCTTTATTCTGTCGCTTTCTCTCTGTCTCTCTGTCTGCTCTTCTATCTTTCTTCTGTCTCTGTGTGTGGTCTCTCTCTCTTCTGTCTCTGTCTCTGCCTTCCTGCCTGCCTGCCTGCCTGCTGTCTGTGTGTCTGTGTGTCTGTCTGCTGCTCTCTCTCCTTCTCTCCTCCCTCTCTCTTTCTTTCTCCAAGTCACCGAGCAGCAATGCGGAATCTCCTCTAGTGGTCCACCACATGGCGGCTTCGCATCACTGATTACCTCGGACTTCTTTCTTAGCTCTGGGACTTTGGATGAATGAACTTGAACTAATATTGAAGACTGACCTGTTTCAGAATCTGTCCAATAACGCCTTGGGTACAGAAGGCGCTCGGCTGTTGGCAGGAGCTCTTCTCTCCAACACCTCAATCATCAGGGTCAATTTATCAGGTAACCTGTGTGTGTGTGTGTGTGTGTGTGTGTGTGTGTGTGTGTGTGTGTGTGTGTGTGTGTGTGTGTGTGTGTGTGGTGTGTCTGTGTGTGTGTCTGTTTGCTTGCTTGTCTGTCTGTCTGTCTGCCTGTCTGCCTGCCTGTCTGTCTGGCTGGCTGGTTGGCTGTCTGCTGAGCTGTCTGCCTGTTTGTCTGTCAGTCTGATTGACTGCCTGCCTGTCTGCCTGCCTGTCTGTCTGGTCTGTTTGTTTCCCTATCTGACTGACTCACTGTCCGTCTCACTGTCTGTGTGTCTGTGTGAGTATTATCTGTCTGTCTGTCTGCCTGCCTGCCTGCCTGCCCGTCTGTCTGTCTTTCCGTCCATCCACCCGTATGTCTGTCTGTCTGTCCGTCCGTCTGTCTGTCCGTTTATCTGTCTGTTTGCCTGCCTTCCTGTCTATCTGCCTGCCCGCCTGTCTGTCTGTTTGTCCCTCCGGCCGCCTTCCCTCCTGCCTATCTGTCTGTTTGTGAGTCTCTCTGCATAGACATACACGCTTAACTTTGTAGCTCGGTGTTTTAGTCTTGAGCAAAAAACACCCGAGGGTGCTGGATGGGTACCCAGAGAACCAATGCCTCACCACCTTTGGACAATCACCTCTCAGTTCCCACCGCCACTCGATAGTCATTGGACCTTACAGAATCGATCTGTCTATGCGTTGGATGACACATTCGGACCCAGTCATCAGTTATCTTGCTTACAACCTGAATGGCAAGGTGGGGGAGATGAATAACACCGCGGGACATAGCCACACAACAACGCGAAACAACCAGGTCAACCCGGCTACCTGACCAAGAGAGAAAGGAAGAGCTTTCTCTTGGCTTTCATCTCTCTGGAACCAGAAAAAAAAATGCGAAAACAAACAGAAAAAAAAAAAGAACGCATACAACAAGACAAGACAGGCGCAAATTTTGGCAACTGGCCTTTGTCAAGTGTAAAACCACAAACAAACAAACACCAGGTACAAAAATTAGGAGAAAGAGACTGAAACTTCTCTTCTGCTCTTTCCAGTATACAAAAATTAGGAGAAAAAGACTGAAACTTCCGTGCTGCTCCTTCCTCACACTGGTGGAGCAGCAGGGAAGTTTCAGTCTTTTTCTCCTAATCTTTTTACTTGAGTGTTTTGTTTTTTTTGTGATCTTACGCTTGACAAAGGCCAGTTGGCCGAAAATTTGAGCCTGTCTTGTCTTGTGGTATTAAATACGCGTTCTTGTTTTTTTCTTTCGTGTTTTTTTTTTTTTTTTGGTTCCGTGTTTGCTTGAACGCCGGCAGTCACACTTGTTTTGGATTTCATCTCTCTGTTGGGCAAGTTGCATACCCAGCCTCCAGCTCATTATTTTTACATTTGTTTTGTTTTAGATTTTCAAGTGGATTTCATCAGTGAGAGACACGAGAACTTGACCAAACACTGTTGTAGGCTGTGTCTGTCCCTCTCTCTCTCTCTTTTCTCTCTCTCACTCTGTCTTTCTCTGTCTGTCCCCCCTCTCTCTGTGTCTGCTGTCCCACTTTTCTCTCTCTCTCTCACTCTCTCTTTCTTCTCTTCTCTGTCTCTCTCTCTCTCTCTCTCTCTCTCTCTCTCTCTCTCTCTCTCTGTCACTCTCTCTTTCTGCTCTTCTCTGCCTCTCTCTCTCTCTCTGTTCTCTTAAATGAATGTTCATAATTTCCAACATAGAATTTACAAGGAAAATGATGTATGTATATTTGCACACGATGAATGTGTTACGTGTTTGATGTTCACAAACTCTCTAGATGATGGGCTGTTCCTGAGAACGAATGAATTACAAAATGAGCGGAGAAATTCTCCCAAGCGTTCTTCTTTCATGTATATTTTGCCTTCTTTGTTTCTATTTGATTTTTTGTTTCTGTTAAATTAATATGTACAGTTGTTGTGGTTTTCTACTGCCCTGCCAATGAAGTCACTAAATGTAAATTTATGTCGTTTCACCAGGGAACGACATTCAGGACAAAGACTTGGTGTATATTGGTGACATGCTGAAGGTAATACACATTTGTCAGTTGAATTATTAGTTGGATTTCAAATCCTCTATGGCGTGAGGAAACATTCTGTGTGTCAGTCTGTTATTTATATGACTGAAAATATAAACGGTGTGTG
Source organism: Monoplex corrugatus (assembly GCA_030674185.1). Taxonomy (NCBI): domain Eukaryota; kingdom Metazoa; phylum Mollusca; class Gastropoda; order Littorinimorpha; family Ranellidae; genus Monoplex; species Monoplex corrugatus. The sequence goes on from CM060314.1 coordinate 31,442,811, forward strand.
TGTGTTGTGTGTGTGTGTGTGTGTGTGTGTGTGTGTGTGTGTGTGGTGTGTGTGTGTGTGTGTCTGTGTGTGTTTGTGTGTATATGTATGTGTGCTTGTGTGTGTGTGTGTGTGTGTGTGTGTGTGTGTGTGTGTGTGTGTGTGTGTGTGTTGTGTGTGTGCTCGTGTCTGTGTGTGTTCGATATTTATATGACTGAAAATATAAACGGTGTGCGTGTGTGTGTGTGTGTGGTGTGTGTGTGTGTGTGTGGTGTGTGTGTGTGTGTGTATGTGTGCTTGTGTGTGTGTGTGTGTATGTGTGCTTGTGTGTGTGTGTGTGTGTGTGTGTGTGTGTGTGGTGTGTGTGTGTGTGTGTGTGTGTGTGTGTGTGTGTGTGCTCGTGTCTGTGTGTGTTCGATATTTATGACTGAAAATATAAACGGTGTGTGTGGTGTGTGTTGTTGTACGTGCGTGCGTGCGTGCGTGCGTGCGTGCGTGCATGTGTGTGTGTGTGTGTTTGTGTGTGTGTGTGTGCGCGCGCGCGTGTGTGTGTGCGTGTGTGTGTGCGCGCGCGTGTGTGTGTGCGTGTGTGTGAATTTATCAAGCGCAACCTTGAAGTCATTTTCTCGTCGTGCTTTGAACCATTCTAGATTTTGAGCACAATAGGAGTGGCCTATGGAGTTGCTGGAATTATAATATAAACTAAACACTGCTGTATTTTCGCCAACAATTCTCAACATGTATATCTTTTTTATGGTGACCTGTCTTCTACACCGTTCCTCAGTCACTAAGGCTTATCCATGATAATGATGAGGAGAAAGAGGAGGAGGAGGACGGTGATAACGATGATGGTGATGATGATGATGACGACGATGATGATGGTGATGATGTTGATGCTGTTATGATGAAGAAAGAAGAAGAAGAAGAAGAAGAAGAAGACGATGATGATGGTGATGTGATATGATAATGATGATGGTGATGATGATGATAGTGATGATAATGATGATGTTGATGCTGTGATGATGAAGAAGAAAAAAGAAAAATACAAAATAGAAGAAGAAGAAGATATGATGAAGATGATGATGATGATGAGAGACGACGAGATGATGACGACGACGGCGGCGATGATGATGATGATGATGATGTTGATGAGCTGATGATGTTGATGCTCTGATGATGAAGAAAAAGAAAAAGAAAAAGAAAAGTAAAAGTAAAAGTAGAAGAAGAAGAGGAAAAAGAAGAAGAAGAAGAAGAAGAAAGAAGAAGAAGAAGAAGGAGAAGTAGAAGGAGAAGAGAAGAAGAAGAAGAGAGAAGAAGAAGAAGAAGAAGAAGAAGAAGAAGAAGAAGAAGAAGAAGAAGAAGAAGAAGAAGAAGAAGAAGAAGAAGAAGAAGAAGAAGAAGAAGAGAGAAGAATGAGATGATGATGATGATGATGATGATGAGATGATGATGATGATGATGATGATGTGATGATGATGATGATGATGATGAATAAAAAAAGAAGAAGAAGAAAAGAAGGAGGAGGAGGAGAAAGAAAAAAAAAGAAGAAGAAGAAGCAGAAGGACAAGGGGGAGAAGCAGGAGGAGAGAGTGAGGAGAAGAGTGGAGGAGGAAGAGGAGAAGAAGAAGAAGAAGTAATGATGATGGTGTTGAAGGTGATGATGATGATGATGATGATGAGATGAGATGATGATGATGATGATGATGAATGATGATGATGATGAGATGATGAGATGGAAAAGAAGAAGAAGAAGAAGAAAAGAAGAAGAAAAAAAGGTCATGATAATAATGATGATGATGATGATGATGATGACAACTAGGATGACGGAATCTCTCTTCCACCCGACGGATGAATTGGCATGCTGGTCCTTACTGACTGCTGCTGGTCGTCCTGTGGGAGAAAAGACCTTATCCCGGAGACACGTGTTCTTCTGCACGTACCGCATGGGAAACAGTCCTGCGGCAATAGGTTCTCCTCCCGCCGCTCCCTCTTCTGTTGAATAGCATCTATTCTTCGTTGCTTAGATGTGATTGTGACCTGCATGCATTGTTGTCGCCAGCTTACTGTGTTGTGGGCAGTATCTTCCCAGTTGGTGGTGTTGATGCCACAGCTGACGAAGTTGGCCTTCACTGTACTTTTGTATCGCTTTAATGGTCTTCGTTGGTTACACTATCTTTGCCTCGGATCTCTGTACAGGAGCATGTTTGGGATGCGGTTTTCTTCCAAACTGGAAACATTTCTTGTCCTACGAAGCTGGCATTTGATGAGTAGATACTTGGCAAGCCACACTTTTTCAAAATTTGAAAGCTAGATATTCGTCGATCATGACACGTGATGCTGCAAAACATATGCAGACATTTGTTTTTTTGTTGTTGTTTTTTTTTGGTGGAACTTCTCTTTTTTGTGTGTGAAACTGTTCCAGCTGTTAAATGTGCTGTTGGAAAGTATTCGAAATCTCACAGGAATACAGCAATATAGCACAACTGCTTTGTACACAGCAAATGTTGTGGCGAGCATGACGTCGCGCTCTTGCCATAACTTTTCTACGATGCTATGGTGACGAGAACATGTATGATAATGATGCTGCTGTAAATTTTCTAGTTGGAATCGAGACTGTGTAGCCGGGATGCACTGTGTGCTAATTTTTCATAAAGTATTTGGCGTCAGCCAGGCCCGAGAATTACAAACACCTCATGCAATGATGGTCAGAATATCTGGGCAAAAAAAAAATCCTAGATTCTGTTTGTTTGTTTGTTTGTTTGCATTGATTGGGGTTCAAACCCACAACTACCCAGTCAGTATTTCGTTGTTTTGACCACCTCGCCGCCTTGACAGGTTTCCTCACCGTATTTTTTTTTCTCTCTTCTTTTGGTGTTGTAGAAAAACAGGACACTGAGGGACCTCAACCTCAGCCATAACCATCTCTGTCATGTGGGTGGAATGCTGCTGGGACGAGCTTTAGGTAAGCCCACGACTCCCACGCCCTATCCACCAACTGCAAAAACTTAACCCTTTGACTCCCACACCCTATCCACCTACTGCAAAATCTTAACCCTTTGACTCCCACACCCTATCCACCTACTGCAAAAACTTAACCCTTTGACTCCCACACCCTATCCACCTACTGCAAAAACTTAACCCTTTGACTCCCACACCCTATCCACCTACTGCAAAACCTTAACCCTTTGACTCCCACATCCTATTCACAACTGCAAAAAAATGTAACTCTTTGACTCTCTCACCCTATCCACCAACTGCAAAAACTTAACCCATTGACTCTCTCACACTATCCACCAGCTTTCCTGCAGGAAGCTGGTGGATAGGGTGAGGGAGTCAAACAATTAAGTTTTTACTTTGTTACCATGGTTGGCAATGCAGGATTCTGGTGGCAGGGTGCGGGAGTCAAAGGGTTAATCCTTTGACTTTCCCACTTCATCCACAAGCGGCAGAAACTTAACCCTTTGACTCCCTCATCCTTCCCACCAGCCTCCCACTCCCTCACCCTGCAGGAAGCTGGCAGGTAGGATGAGAAACTTTTGTTTGTTTGTTTGTTTGTTTTTCTTTGCTTTCTTTTATTTTTCTTTCAAACTTATTTTTAATTATTTTCAACAAAAAAAAAAGACATTTATACATCGTCATCTGTAAAGCATAGTTACAATAGCACCACCGTTAACAAGAAACACCTGAGGGTGATGGATGGGACCCAGAGCAACAATGCCTCACCATTATGCAAAAACAAACTATTTCCAAACCAAAATCCTGAATGCCTCTTCTTCAAAAGAACTCTTTACAACCATGAATCATCTCCTTGGCACACGAAAAGATTTACCTCTCCCAACAAAACACACAAATGAAGAACTCCCATCTGTATTCTCCAAGTATTTCACCACCAAAATACAAACTCTTCGTGACAGGCTCGACAGGACACCCTGTCAACCATGCCCACCTGACCCTTCCTTCTCTGACACACCTCTTACTACTCTTACCCCAGTCTCACAAGAAGAAATTCTCAACACAATCAGATCCATGTCGTTCAAAACCTGCGAACTGGATCCTCTTCCAGGTTCTCTCTACTCTGACTGTCTCCCTACTCTCCTCCCATTCATCACTGACATCATCAACACTTCTCTCCAAACTGGAACTGTCCCAGATTCTTTCAAGTCTGCTATTGTTCACCCTCTCCTCAAGAAATACAATTTAGACCTAAATGAACTGAAAAATTACCGGCCTATCTCTAATCTCTCTTTCTTGTCAAAACTGCTTGAAAAAGTTGTCCTCAACCAACTGAACTCTCACCTGTCTGCCAACAATCTCCTCAATCCTTTCCAGTCAGCCTACCACCAGTGCCATAGCACTGAAACTGCCTTGCTACACATTCTCAACAATCTCCTCCTTGCAACTGATACTGGCAAAGTCTCTCTCCTCACACTCCTTGATCTGTCTGCAGCCTCTGATACCATTGATCATGGTATTCTCCTTTCTAGACTTCATCATACTTTTGGCATCTCTGACATTGCTCTCTCCTGGTTCACTTCTTATCTATTAAACAGAAAACAAACTGTTCTCATCAATGGCACTTACTCTCAACCTGCATACCTGACCTGTGGTGTTCCATAAAGGATCTGTCCTTGGCCCTGTCCTTTTCACTCTTTACACCTCCCCCCTGTCCACCATCATCAACTCCCACTCTATAAAACACCACTTCTATGCTGATGACACCCAACTTCAGGACAGTGACTCACCTGACAATATACAGCGCCTCCTGACTCGCACCACTGAGTGTTACTCGGACATCAAAAATTGGATGACATACAACAAACTTCAGTTAAATGATGACAAGACAGAAGCTATCCTCATTGGCACCCGTCAGAAACTTTCTCAGCTGCCTCCTCTTTCTCTCCCATTATGTAACACATCAGTCCCAATTTCTGATTCAGCTAAAAACCTTGGTGTCTGCATTGACTCTACCCTCTCCATGAACAACTTTGTTTCTCAAACTGCCAGATCTTGCTACTATCACCTCCATCGTATAAGCCTGATCAGGAATATCTCTCTGTGGAAGCAACTGCAAAACTCGTTCTCTCCTTCATAATGTCTCGCATTGACTATTGCAATTCACTCCTGTCCGGTCTTCCTGCCTCCACCACTCACATCCTACAGCGCATTCAAAACAATGCTGCACGCCTTGTACTCAAAAAGAAAAAAGCTGATCACATATCTTCTCTCCTGGCACAACTTCACTGGCTCCCTGTATCAAAGCGCATACAGTACAAATTAGACACCATGTGCTACAAAAGCCTCAATAACGCAGCCCCCGATTACCTGTCAAGCCTACTTGAGATCTATGTTCCCTCACGTACCCTCCGCTCTGCCTCCGATCCTCTGACTTTTCGCTTTCCACGCACTAAGCTCAATACCTATGGTCCACGAGCCTTCTCTGTTTCTGGTCCGCTCTCCTGGAACAAACTTCCTCTCTCAGTCCGTCAGCAACCTACTTTTGTCTCCTTCAAGTCCGCTCTCAAAACTCACCTTTTCTCCTCTGCATAAAATCCTGACCTCACTCAATCCCCTCTGCAGCCTGTCTCCACTCGGAGGGGAATCACATTGCAATATATAATTGTATATAATATGCTCTCTATAATTTTCCATTGTTTTTATTCTTTCTCCCCATTTATAGCCGTGTGTGTGTGTGTGTGTGTGTGTGTGTGTGCGCGCGTGGGTGCGTGTGTGTGCGTGCGTGCGTGCGTGTGTGTGCGTGCATGCGTGTGTATGTGTTTCAGCGCTTAGATTTGATTTTATCAAGATTTTGCGCTATATAAATATTGTAATTATTATTATTATTATTATCCGGACAATCAACTCCCAGCTCCCGGCGCCACACGGTAGGATTTCAATTTCGAAATACGTAAACAGTCATCGGTAATTGCTTTCCTAGTGTGACTCACAACACATGGAGTCGGTGAGGGTATGTGTGTTGTGTGTGTGTGTGTGTGGTGTGGTGTGTGTGTGGGGTGTGGTGTGTGTGTGTGTGTGTGTGTGTGTGTGTGTGTGTGTGTGTGTGTGTGTGTTGTGTTGTTTGTGTGTGTGTGTGTGTGTGTGTGTGTGTGTTGTTTGTTTGTGTGTGTGTGTGTGTGTGTGTGTGTGTGTGGTGTTGTGTGTGGTGTTGTGTCTGTATGGTGTGTCTGGGTGTGTGGTGTTTATGTGTGTGTATGTGTGTGTGTTTGTTTGTCTGTGTGTGTATGCGTATGTGTATGTGTGTATGTGTGTGCGTGTGTGTGTGTTTGTGTGTATATGTGTATGTGTGTGCGTGCGTGTGTGTGTGTGTGTGTGTACGTGTGCGTGTGTGTGGTGTGTTTGTGTGTGTGTGTATGTACATAGTGTGTACGTGTATGTGAGTGTACGTGCGTGTATGTGTGTGTGTGTATGTGTGTATGTATGTGAGTGTATGTGTGTGTATGTGTATGTGTGTGCGTGTGTGTGCGTGTGTATGTGTTTGTGTGTGCGTGTATGTGTGAATGTGTGTGTGTGCCTATCTGTCTGTCTGTCTGTCTGTCCTTCTGTCTACGCACGATGGCTGGTTCTTTCGATAGAGCCGTGGACTCAAGATCTGATATCTCGAGTTCAGTCCCAGCCCGCAACATTAAAAACTGGCCTGTTTGCCGCTTATATATAATGTTTCCCTCATTCTGGTGGTGTCAGCTTACTGTTTCATAGATCTGTCCCACCAGCGCATAGGGCTTTGTGCAGGCTCAGGGAGTCTGCCTGTAAGTACTGGCAGATTTGTTAGAGCGCATATGCAATTGTCCGAGTGCGATGAGTGCTTCCGCCTGTTTGTCTGTCTGTTTGTCTTTCTATCTTGTCTGTCTATCTGTCTGTCTGAATGTGGCCATAGATGTGGCAAATGTGTCTTTGACAAAAAAAAAAAAAAAGGAAAATTAAATAAAATACACATATTATTCGTGCAGATACGTAAGGATATGCCCCCTGGTTTTGACCATTCTGTCCAATTTATCACCAGGGATTTTTTTTAAAAAAAAGCAAATCTGCTGAAATGTATAACCGTGACTAAGTACACACAAACATGTGTAAAAACTGTCCTAACATGATTAAAATGGTTTCAGCACATCACGTTTCCTTACAGCCCAAAATGCATTTAATACGTGTGTCCAATTATCAGTCATAAAAGAGAGTATCGAAGATTTTATAGAAAAGAGACAGGTGGATGGACCAGCAAGGCAGAAAGTGATAGAAAGAGTCGACAGAAAGCAAAGGGCGAGACAGAAACAAAGAGAGTGACAGAAAAGAGGAACTCTTTAGCACAAATTTTCTAGAAAGGGGGAATCCTATTTACAGTAAACGAGCCCCTGGCATCCTCACGGGAATGACAAAAATGGCGAAAGGGTTTTAAAGTATTTAGCTTGAAAAGTAACCAACATGCATACAGGGTAAATGCAGTAGGCAAAAAGGCCGGCCTAAACTTGAACACCAAGAAAACAAAAGTGCTACATATCAAAGGCAAAGACACAAAAAACAATCATGACATCTTGATTAACAAAGTTCCTTTAGAAAATGGTACGGATTTCAAATGTCTTGGTTCTGTAAAAACTGATGATGGAACCAGCTCCAAATACATCAAAAGAAGAAGTGGAATGGCAAAGCAAAAAATGGTCCAATTCAACAACAACTGGAAAGACAGAGGCATACCAAAATGGTCTGAAAGTTAGACTTTTCAAATGTTTCATTTGGCCAGTCATGATTTACGGCTGCGAAGCCTGGATTCTGAGAAAAAATTGATTGCAGAAGAATTTAGGCAGCAGAGATGTGTTTTGTCGGAGACTACTACGTGTCAAATGGACAGATAGAAGAACTAATGAAAATTTCCTGGAAGAACTTGACATCATCAGAAACCTCTGGCAAACATCAACAAGAGAAGACTAAGATACATTGGCCATGTGTCACGCAGCAACAACATGGATCTCATGGCAACCATCTTTCAAGGAAAAGCGGTGGGAGAAAGGAAGAAAGGCAGACCTCCAATCTCATACTTCGAGAACATAACCAACATCAGCGGCCTAAATAATCAAGAAATTGTCCACAAAAATCAAGACAGAGCGGCCTGGGGGGAGATGTGGTGTCAAAATGTGCAGCGGCCAACAATGAGCCCGGTGACGCCAACAGGTGACATGTGAGTAACCATCATCATACAACAGGGATTATGATAATCCACAATATTTTTATTGTTGCTGTTTTGTTAATATTTCCCTGATTTGTGTGTTAAAACGTTTTCAGAAGTCAACAACACGCTGAGGACTCTGAACGTCAGCTGGAATCATCTGAGGCTGAAGGGAGCTGTGGCATTCTGTCAAGGGCTTGCTGTGAGTGATACAGGGCTCTTGTCATTATTCGTCTCTTCCTTTCTACCTTCCCTGTCTTGTCTTGTCTTGTCCTGTCCTGTCTTGCCTTGTCTCGCACCTTACCCTGCTCTGCCTTGCCTTGCTTGCCTTTCTTGCCTTTGTCTCGCACCTTGCCTGCCCTGCCCTGCCTGCCTTGCCTTGCCTTGCCTTACCTTGCCTTGCCTTGCCTTACCTTGCCTCACCTGCCTTGCCCTGCCTGCCCTGCCCTGCCCTTCCCTGCCCTGCCCTGCCCTGCCTTGCCTTGCCTTGCCTTGCCTTGCCCTGTCTCGTCCTGTCCTGTCCTGTCCGTCCTGTCGCGCTTGTCTACTCTTGCCTTCCTCTTGTCCTGTCTGTCTTGCTCTTGTCTTGCCTTGCTTGCCTGCCTTGCCTTGCCTTGCCTTGCCTTGCCTTGCTTGCCCTTGCCTGCTTGCCTTGCCTTGCCCTTGCCTTGCCTTCTGCCTGCTTCCTTGCCTTGCCTTGCTTCCTTGCCTTGCCTGCTCCTGCCTGCCTCTGCCTTGCCTTGCTTTGCCTTGTTTTGCCTTGCCTTGCTTGTCTGTTGTCTTGCCTTGCCTTGCCTTGCATTGCCTTGCCATTGCCTTGCATTGCTTTCCTTGCCTTGCCTTGTTTTGCCTTGCCTTGCTTTGCTTTGCCCTGTCTTGTCCTTGTCCTTGTCCTTGTCCTGTCCTGTCCTGTCATGATATGTCTAATCTTGTTATATCAAATACAAATCCTCATTCATTTTTGTCTATTTGGCTCCTGTTTGCTTGAACGCTGGCAGTGATTATAATTAAGATTTTTTTTTCTCTTTATATTTGCCAGAGAAATCGGGGCCTGACCCGTGTGTACGTGGCGTGGAACGGGCTGGGCATGGAGGGCATGGGTCAGGTGGCCAAAGTCCTGGCCACCAACACCCACCTGGTGGAGCTGGACCTCTCGGCCAACAGGATCACCGGCCTGGCCTGTCAACGCCTGCTGGCCGGTCTGCAGGCCAACACGACTCTACGATGTCTGAGGGTACGTATGACAGAATGACAACAGTGTACATACAACAGAATGACAACAGTGTACGTATAACAGAATGACAACAGGGTACGTATGACAACAGGGTACGTATAACAGAATGACAACAGTGTACATACAACAGAATGACAACAGTGTACGTATAACAGAATGACAACAGGGTACGTATGACAACAGTGTACGTATAACAGAATGACAACAGTGTACATACAACAGAATGACAACAGTGTATGTATAACAGAATGACAACAGGGTACGTATGACAACAGGTACGTATAACAGAATGACAACAGGGTACGTATGACAGAATGACAACAGGGTACGTATAACAGAATGACAACAATGTACGTATGACAGAATGACAACAGGGTACGTATAACAGAATGACAACAGGGTACGTATGACAGAATGACAACAGGGTACGTATAACAGAATGACAACAGTGTACGTATAACAGAATGACAACAGTGTACGTATAACAGAATGACAACAGGGTACGTATAACAGAATGACAACAGGGTACGTATAACAGAATGACAACAGGGTACGTATGACAGAATGACAACAGGGTACGTATGACAGAATGACAACAGGTACGTATAACAGAATGACAACAGTGTACATATAACAGAATGACAACAGTGTACATATAACAGAATGACAACAGTGTACATATAACAGAATGACAACAGTGTACATATAACAGAATGACAACAGTGTACATATAACAGAATGACAACAGTGTACATATAACAGAATGACAACAGTGTACATATAACAGAATGACAACAGTGTACATACAACAGTATGACAACAGTGTACATATAACAGAATGACAACAGTGTACATATAACAGAATGACAACAGTGTACATACAACAGAATGACAACAGGGTACATACAACAGAATGACAACAGTGTACATATAACAGAATGACAACAGTGTACATATAACAGAATGACAACAGGGTACATATAACAGAATGACAACAGTGTACATACAACAGTAACAACATGTACATATAACAGAATGACAACAGGTACTATAACAGAATGACAACAGTGTACATATAACAGAATGACAACAGTGTACAGTATAACAGAATGACAACAGGTACAAACAGAATGACAACAGGTACATAACAAATGACAACAAGGGTACGTATAAACAAATGACAACAGAGTACAGTATAACAGAATGACAACAGGGTACGTATAACAGAATGACAACAGGGTACATATAACAGAATGACAACAGGGTACATATAACAGATATGACAACAGGTACGTATAACAGAATGACAACAGGTACATAAACAGAATGACAACAGGGTACATATAACAGAATGACAACAAGGGTACGTATAACAGAATGACAACAGGGTACTACAACAGAATGACAACAGGTACATATAACAGAATGACAACAAGGTACATATAACAGAATGACAACAAGGTACATATAACAGAATGACAACAAGGTACATATAACAGAATGACAACAAGGTACATATAACAGAATGACAACAAGGTACATATAACAGAATGACAACAGGGTACGTATAACAGAATGACAACAGGGTACATATAACAGAATGACAACAAGGGTACGTATAACAGAATGACAACAAGGTACGTAAACAGAATGACAACAGGGTACATAACAGAATGACAACAGGGTACTATAAACAGAATGACAACAGGGTACGTACAACAGAATGACAACAGGGTACATAAACAGATGACAACAGGTACAGTATACAGAATGACAACAGGGTACGTATAACAGAATGACAACAGGGTACGTATAACAGAATGACAACAGGATACTATACAACAGAATGACAACAGGAACATACAACAGAATGACAACAGGGTACATATAACAGAATGACAACAGGGTACGTATAACAGAATGACAACAGGGTACGTATAACAGAATGACAACAGGATACTACAACAGAATGACAACAGGGTACATATAACAGTATGACAACAGGGTACGTACAACAGAATGACAACAGGGTACATACAACAGAATGACAACAGGGTACGTACAACAGAATGACAACAGGGTACGTATAGCAGAATGACAACAGGGTACGTATAACAGAATGACAACAGGGTACATATAACAGAATAACAACAGGTACGTATAACAGAATGACAACAGGGTACATATAACAGAATAACAACAGGTACGTATAACAGAATGACAACAGGGTACATACAACAGAATGACAACAGGGTACATATAACAGAATGACAACAGGTACGTATAACAGAATGACAACAGGGTACATATAACAGAATAACAACAGGGTACATACAACAGAATAACAACAGGGTACGTACAACAGAATGACAACAGGGTACATATAACAGAATGACAACAGGATACGTATAACAGAATGACAACAGGATACGTATAACAGAATGACAACAGGATACGTATAACAGAATGACAACAGGATACGTATAACAGAATGACAACAGGGTACGTATAACAGAATGACAACAGGATACGTATAACAGAATGACAACAGGGTACATATAACAGAATGACAACAGGGTACGTATAACAGAATGACAACAGGGTACGTATAACAGAATGACAACAGGGTACATACAACAGAATGACAACAGGATACGTACAACAGAATGACAACAGGATACGTATAACAGAATGACAACAGGGTACGTATAACAGAATGACAACAGGATACGTACAACAGAATGACAACAGGATACGTACAACAGAATGACAACAGGGTACGTACAACAGAATGACAACAGGGTACGTATAACAGAATGACAACAGTGTACGTATAACAGAATGACAACAAGGTACGTATAACAGAATGACAACAGGGTACTATAACAGAATGACAACAGTGTACGTATAACAGAATGACAACAGGGTACGTATAACAGAATGACAACAGGGTACGTATAACAGAATGACAACAAGGTACGTACAACAGAATGACAACAAGGTACATATAACAGAATGACAACAAGGTACATATAACAGTATGACAACAAGGTACGTATAACAGAATGACAACAGGGTACATACAACAGAATGACAACAGGGTACATACAACAGAATGACAACAGGGTACATACAACCGAATGACAACAGGGTACATACAACAGAATGACAACAGGGTACATACAACAGAATGACAACAGGGTACATACAACAGAATGACAACAGGGTACATATAATAGTATGACAACAAGGTACGTATAACAGAATGACAACAGGGTACATACAACAGAATGACAACAAGGTACATATAACAGAATGACAACAGGGTACGTATAACAGAATGACAACAGGGTACATATAACAGAATGACAACAGGGTACGTATAGCAGAATGACAACAGGGTACATACAACAGAATGACAACAGGGTACATACAACAGAATGACAACAGGGTACATATAACAGAATGACAACAGGGTACGTATAACAGAATGACAACAGGATACATACAACAGAATGACAACAGGATACATACAACAGAATGACAACAGGGTACATATAACAGAATGACAACAGGGTACGTATAACAGAATGACAACAGGGTACGTATAACAGAATGACAACAGGATACATACAACAGAATGACAACAGGATACATATAACAGTATGACAACAGGGTACGTACAACAGAATGACAACAGGGTAACATACAACAGAATGACAACAGGGTACGTACAACAGAATGACAACAGGGTACATACAACAGAATGACAACAGGGTACGTACAACAGAATGACAACAGGGTACGTATAGCAGAATGACAACAGGGTACGTATAACAGAATGACAAACAGGGTACATATAACAGAATAACAACAGGTACGTATAACAGAATGACAACAGGGTACATATAACAGAATGACAACAGGGTACGTATAACAGAATGACAACAGGGTACATACAACAGAATGACAACAGTGTACATATAACAGAATGACAACAGTGTACGTATAACAGAATGACAACAGGGTACGTATAACAGAATGACAACAGTGTACATATAACAGAATGACAACAGTATACATATAACAGAATGACAACAGGGTACATATAACAGAATGACAACAGTGTAGTATAACAGAATGACAACAGGGTACGTACAACACAATGACAACAGGGTACGTATAACACAATCACAACAGGGTACGTATAACAGAATGACAACAGGGTACGTATAACAGAATGACAACAGGGTACGTATAACAGAATGACAACAGGGTACGTATAACAGAATGACAACAGGGTACGTATAACAGAATGACAACTGTCAACGTATAACAGAATGACAACATGGTACGTATAACAGAATGACAACAGGGTACGTATAAACAGAATGACAACAGGGTACGTATAACAGAATGACAACAGTGTACGTATAACAGAATGACAACAAGGTACATATAACAGAATGACAACAGGGTACGTATAACAGAATGACAACAAGGTACATATAACAGAATGACAACAGTGTACGTATAACAGAATGACAACAAGGTACATATAACAGAATGACAACAGGGTACGTATAACAGAATGACAACAGCGTACATATAACAGAATGACAACAAGGTACGTATAACAGAATGACAACAAGGTACGTATAACAGAATGACAACAGGGTACGTACAACAGAATGACAACAGGGTACGTATAACAGAATGACAACAGGGTACGTACAACAGAATGACAACAGGGTCCGTACAACAGAATGACAACAGGGTACGTACAACAGAATCACAACAGGGTACGTATAACAGAATGACAACAGGGTACGTATAACATAATGACAACAAGGTACGTAATAACAGAATGACAACAGTGTACGTATAACAGAATGACAACAGGGTACGTATAAACAGAATGACAACAGGGTACGTATAACAGAATGACAACAAGGTACGTATAACAGAATGACAACAGTGTACGTATAACAGAATGACAACAGGGTACGTATAACAGAATGACAACAGGGTACGTATAACAGAATGACAACAGTGTACGTATAACAGAATGACAACAAGGTACGTATAACAGAATGACAACAAGGTACGTATAACAGAATGACAACAGGGTACGTATAACAGAATGACAACAGTGTACGTATAACAGAATGACAACAGGGTACGTATAACAGAATGACAACAGGGTACGTATAACAGAATGACAACAGGTACGTATAACAGAATGACAACAGTGTACGTATAACAGAATGACAACAGGGTACGTATAACAGAATGACAACAGTGTACGTATAACAGAATGACAACAGTGTACGTATAACAGAATGACAACAGTGTACGTATAACAGAATGACAACAGGGTACGTATAACAGAATGACAACAGGGTACGTATAACAGAATGACAACAGTGTACGTATAACAGAATGACAACAAGGTACGTATAACAGAATGACAACAGGGTACGTATAACAGAATGACAGCAGTGTACGTATAACAGAATGACAACAGGGTACGTATAACAGAATGACAACAGGGTACGTATAACAGAATGACAACAAGGTACGTACAACAGAATGACAACAAGGTACATATAACAGAATGACAACAAGGTACATATAACAGAATGACAACAAGGTACATATAACAGTATGACAACAAGGTACGTATAACAGAATGACAACAGGGTACATACAACAGAATGACAACAGGGTACATATAACAGTATGACAACAAGGTACGTATAACAGAATGACAACAGGGTACATACAACAGAATGACAACAAGGTACATATAACAGAATGACAACAGGGTACGTATAACAGAATGACAACAGGGTACATACAACAGAATGACAACAAGGTACATATAACAGAATGACAACAGGGTACGTATAGCAGAATGACAACAGGGTACGTATAACAGAATGACAACAGGGTACGTATAACAGAATGACAACAGGATACATACAACAGAATGACAACAGGATACATACAACAGAATGACAACAGGGTACATATAACAGAATGACAACAGGGTACGTATAACAGAATGACAACAGGGTACGTATAACAGAATGACAACAGGATACATACAACAGAATGACAACAGGGTACATATAACAGTATGACAACAGGGTACGTACAACAGAATGACAACAGGGTACATACAACAGAATGACAACAGGGTACGTACAACAGAATGACAACAGGGTACGTATAGCAGAATGACAACAGGGTACGTATAACAGAATGACAACAGGGTACATATAACAGAATAACAACAGGTACGTATAACAGAATGACAACAGGGTACATATAACAGAATAACAACAGGTACGTATAACAGAATGACAACAGGGTACATACAACAGAATGACAACAGGGTACATATAACAGAATGACAACAGGTACGTATAAACAGAATGACAACAGGGTACATATAACAGAATAACAACAGGGTACATACAACAGAATAACAACAGGGTACGTACAACAGAATGACAACAGGGTACATATAACAGAATGACAACAGGATACGTATAACAGAATGACAACAGGATACGTATAACAGAATGACAACAGGATACGTATAACAGAATGACAACAGGATACGTATAACAGAATGACAACAGGGTACGTATAACAGAATGACAACAGGATACGTATAACAGAATGACAACAGGGTACATATAACAGAATGACAACAGGGTACGTATAACAGAATGACAACAGGGTACGTATAACAGAATGACAACAGGGTACATACAACAGAATGACAACAGGATACGTACAACAGAATGACAACAGGATACGTATAACAGAATGACAACAGGGTACGTATAACAGAATGACAACAGGATACGTATAACAGAATGACAACAGGGTACGTACAACAGAATG
>CM060314.1:31464114-31466614 GCA_030674185.1 Monoplex corrugatus
GGTATTCAGTGGGACAGTTTTTAGTAACAGTTACATTGCAAAGAGAAGAAAACAAACAAAAAAGAAAACAAACAAAGAAAACAAATATAAAAACAAACAAACATGCAAACAACGAACGAACAAACAAACAAACAAATGCAACATTCAGAAACTAAAGTTCAAAATTTTAAGAACCAATTTTTCAGTGAAATTTTACAGATTGCAGATTCTATTTTAATTGTTAAAAAAATCAGGTGGGTGGAGAGAGCATGTCTCAGAGAAGTCCATGTGCGATCCACCCACATTTGCAGCGGATGTCTCGCAGACTTTTTCAGCCTGCTTAAAACCCTCGGTGCTTCAAAAAGGCATGGGACTTGAAGAGGGAAGGGAAGTATGTGGGCACAGGGTGTGTGTGTGTGTGTGTGTGTGTGTGTGTGTGTGTGTGTGTGTGTGTGTGTGGTGTGTGTGTGTGTGTTTGTGCGTGTGTGTTTGTGTGTGTGTGTGTGTTTGTGTTTGTGTGTGTGTGTGTGTTGTGTGTGTGTGTGCGTGTGTGTGTGTATGTTGTGTGTGTGTGTGTTTTGTGTGTGTGTTTGTGTGTGTGTGTTTGTGTATATGTGTGTTGTGTGTGTGTGCCGTTGAGTGTGTATGTGTGTGTGTGTGTTTTTCGTTGTGTGTGTGTGTTTGTGTCTGTGTGTGGTGTCTGTGTGTGTGTGTGTTTTTTGTGTGTGTGTGTGTGGTGTTGTGTGTGTGTGTGTGTGTGTGTGTATTGTGTGTTGTGTGTGTGTGTGTGTGTGTGTGTGTTTTCTGTGTGTGTGTTTTTCTGTGTGTGTGTGTGTGTGTGTGTGTGTGTTTTGTGTTTTCTGTGTGTGTGTGTGTGTGTGTGTGTGTCGTTGTTGTGTGTGTGGTGGGGGGGGAGAAACAGGACATGAACACCGATACGATCACAATGATAGGAGCAGTCAGAAGAAGCAGTGATGAACAGGATAACTTTCATGTCACTGTATGGAAATGAACTCGAGACACCAGATAAATGGCCCCGCCAACCAGTCCGCTAATATACCATCCGCTTGAAGCGGGAACGCGCACGCAAAAACCCAGAGTTTGTATGAACAAGGGACGTACATGTTGTTGAATTAAGTTGGTTTGACTCTATGGTTGTTTCCCCTATCCCGAGAGCGTTGAGTTGGTTTTTGTTTATGCGTTATCTATTTTCTTCGATGCGTTGTTTTTCCCCCACACTGTGCTGCACAGTCTCTGTATTCTGTCTTCGCTGAGCGTGCATGCTAAGTGTTGTCATGTTTCCGTTGACATCATTTGGTTTTTGCCATGTGTATACACACGAAAAGAAGGGGGTGGGAGGGAGCGACGGGGTTGCACGCACGTTGATCCGGGAAATGGGAGAAATCTCCATCCATTACCCACCAGGCGAAGAAGTCTACATGAGCGGATCGAAACAAAGATCTTCTGATTTACATTCTGAATTTCAATCGCTTCAAAGAATTGGTTTGATTGTTATAGTCGGCTATCTCTGCATGTAAGTTAGATGCCCTTGATCTTGTGCATAACAAAGTTAACAAGTTAACAAGAAACCACGACATGAATTGGTGGAAGAACAGCAACACCTATCGCTGGCAAATAAATCGATTGGTGGCAGATTACCAGTGTAAGGACCGAATCAGTTCGATATTTGTAGGTACGACAGTGAGTGCATTTTATGGGGAAGAGAAATTAGAGCACCTGGTCACAACAGGAAACCAGGAGGGAAAGAGAGTACCAGGTAAATCCAGGGTGAAAATATTGGACAGACTTGCAGAGTGGCTGAGGACAGAGAGGGTGGGAGATGTACTTGCAGCGACAAGGGACAGATCCATATGGAGGGACATGATCGCCAACGCCATGCGGCAGGGCACATGATTGATATGACAGTGAGTGTAACAAACTTTACGGGAGTTAATTCTTTCTCAAAATGATATCCCATTTGTTTGCAAATAATTGCTAAAAACAAACAAACAAACAAACAAACAAACAAAAATTGTATAAATTGGACGGAACGGTCAACACCAGTTCCATATGCTTGGATTATCTGCGCGCATGCACTGATATGTGTACTTAATTTTTTTAATAATAATAATTAATAATAATAATTACAATATTTATATAGCGCAAAATCTTGATAAAATCAAATCTAAGCGCTGAAGCAGACACACACGCACGCACGCACGCACACACACGCGCACACACACACACACACACACACACACACACACACACACACACACACACACGCATGGCTATAAATGGGGAGAAAGAATAAAAGCAATAAAAGCAATAAAAGCAAGAATAAAACAATGAAATTAAGAGCAACATATACAATATATATTGATAACAGTGATTCCCTCCGAGGAGACAGGCCGCAGATGGGAAGGTGGGTTCGATGAGGGGAGGATTTTATGCAGAGGGAGAAAAGGGTTTTGAGAGCGGACTTGAAGGAGACAAAAGTAGGTTGCTGACGGACTGAGAG
>CM060314.1:31481614-31484114 GCA_030674185.1 Monoplex corrugatus
AGAACTCACCACAATAAAGGTAACAATAAAGTCTAACTATTACTAGATATGGTCGCCTTACAGTAATAGTCATGTTAATTGTGTTATCATTTTTATAGTTTTGGTGTATGTCTGTTTGAAGTTGTCTTTTTGGGATTGTGGTTACAATTTCTTGAAATTAGCATCCGTCCATGAGCGTCTAATATTGATAATATAAAACCTACGGGTACGTGGGCGCTTGTGTGATTTATTCTCTGTGTTGTGTTTTGATGATGCTGTCATTCTGAAGATGTTTGCAATTAAAGTAAACACACACACACAACACACACACACACACACACACCACACCACACACATACACACACACTACACACATACACACACCATACACACACACATACACACACACACACATACATACACACACACAAACACACACATACATACACACATACACACACACATACACACACATACACACACACATACACACACATACACACACACACACATACACACACACACACACACACACACACACACACACACACACACACACACACACACACACACACACACTTTGTCACAAACGATTTATGGTGAACATGTTTTGCATCTTATTTTGTTGCTTGTTAAATTTCAGCTGATTAACCCTTTGACTCCCGCACCCTGTGCACCATCTTCCAGCATTGTCAACCACGCTAGCAAAACGAAAGCGTATCACTTTGATTCCTTCACCCTATCCACCAATTTCTAGCATGAAGCTGGTAGATAGATTGAGGGAATCAAAGAGTTATGTTTTTGCAATTGGTGGATAGGGTGCGGGTGTCAAAAGGGTTAAAACTTTGTCCACTGATAGTTGACTACAATACTTCTGACCAGCATGCTCCATGGCATCCAGTAGGAACTGGGAAAGAAACAAGAAGAAGAAGAAGAATTGCGAAGTAGAAGAATTGCGAAGAAGAAGAATTGCGAAGAAGAAGAATTGCGAGAAGAAGAAGAATTGCGAAGAAGACGAATTGCGAAGAAGAAGAATTGCGAAGAAGAAGAATTGCGAAGAAGAAGAAGAAAGAAGAAGAATTGCGAAGAAAAAGAATTGCGAAGAAGAAGAATTGCGAAGAAGAAGAATTGCGAAGAAGAAGAAGAAGAAGAAGAAGAAGAAAAAGAAGAAGAAGAATGAAAGAAGAAGAATTGCGAAAGAAGAAGAAGAAGAATTGCGAAGAAGAAGAAGAATTGCGAAGAAGAATTGCGAAAGAAGAAGAAGAAGAAGAAGAAGAATGGAAGAATGCGAAGAAGAAGAAGAACGAAGAAGAAGAAGAAGAATGCGAAGAAGAAGAAGAAGAAGAAGGAGGAGGAGGAGGAGGAGGAGAAGAAGAAGAAGAAGATGAAGATGAAGAACAAGAAGAAGAACAAGAAGAAGACGATGATGATGATGATGATGATGGCCACTGTCATCGCCACATGTAGTCTGATCACATAGTATGCAAACGAAAGAAGGAGAAGTCCAATCATTTTATATTATTTGCATCGTATCTGTACTGATGTTTACACTTGATGCATTGGTTATAAGCCGGCTGCTTGCTTAAAACGATGAGTTTGAATGGTAGACTTTTCTTTGAATAAATTGTTTTGGTATCTTGTCTGAAAGTGTGTCGTATTGCGCTGCACTGTGCTGTGCTGTATTCATTTGTGTTTTTGGCTGTGCTGTGTTGTTCTGTGCTGTGCTGTGCTGTGATGTGCTGTCTTCGTTTGTGTTTTTGGCTGTGCCGTGTTGTTCTGTGCTGTGATGTGCTGTGTTGTGATGTGATGTGCTGTGTTGTGATGTGATGTCTTCGTGTTTTTGGCTGTCCTGTGTTGTTCTGTGCTGTGATGTCCTCACTTGTGGTTTTGGCTATGTTGTGTTGTGCTGTGCTGTGCTCTGCCGTGCTGTCTTGTGTGTGTGTATGTGTGTGTGTGTGTGTGTGTGTGTGTTTGTGTGTGTGTGTGTGTGTGTGTGCATGTGTGTGTGTATGTGTGTTCGTGTGTGTGTGTATGCGTGTAAGCGTGATTGCGTATGTGTGTGTGTTTGTCTGTGTGTCTGTGTATGTGTGTCTGTGTGTGTGCTATGCTGTGCTGTCTTTTTTTTTTAGTGCTGTGTTATGGTGTGCAGTGCCGTGCTGTGCTATGCTGTCCCGTTTTATGCTGTTTTCTTTACTGTGTTGTGCTGTACTGTGCTTTGCTGTGTTGTGCTGTACTGTGCATTTTCACTGTAATGTATTGTATTACACTGTGCTGTGTTGTGTTGTATTGTGCATTTTCATTGTAATGTATTGTATTACACTGTGCTGTGTTCGTGCTGTGCTGTACCGTGTTGAGGTGTACTGCGATGTGTTTCGCCATGGTATAGCTTACTGTGCTTTGTTGTGTTGTGTTTGTAATAGCTTTGTTCAGCTGTACTATGTTATGTTGTGTAGCGTCGTGTCGTGTTGTGTCGTGTTGTGCCATGTTGTGCGTTCAGTTTAGCTGAATTGGTTGGCATTAA
>CM060314.1:31489114-31504114 GCA_030674185.1 Monoplex corrugatus
CGACTGTGTGTCCCTTTTTCTTCTTCTTGGCGTACGCTGCTACACAATCATCTGAGTCCGGGCGATGTATGCAGCCGTCTTTTCCAGCTCCTGTCTGCAGCCATGGAGTTTGGTTGTCAGCGGACTGTGTGGTCCCAATCTTCGCATTAAGCCCCCATAGAACGCACAACCTGGGTGGGAGCCGATAGGAGACCAAAAAATCCTATAATGAATTCTTAAAGGAACTGATAAAGATTCGAACCCACAGCCTTCCAGACAGTACCGTTGCGCTAACCACTACACCACGCGCATGTGTGTGTGTGTGTGTGTGTGTGTGTGCATCAGAGAGAGAGAGAGAGGAGAGAGAGGGAGAGAGAGAGGGAGAGAGAGAGAAAAAGTGTGTGTGTGTGTGTGTGTGTGTGTGTGTGTGTGTGTGTGTGTGTGTGTGTGTGTGTGTGTGGTGTGTGGTGTGCGTGTGTGAATGAGATGGAGAGTGACAGAGAGAGAGAGGGAGACAGACAGACAGACAGACAGACAGACAGATAGACAGACAGAGGAGTGTATATACAGAGTGAGACAGCGTGTGTGTGCGTGTGTGTGTGTGCGTGTGTGTGTGTGTGTGTGCGCGCGCGCGCGCGCAGTGCGTGTGTGTGTACGTGCAAATGTGTGTATGTGTGTGTGCGTGCAAATGTGTGTGTGTGCGTGCAAATGTGTGTGTGTGTGCGTGCGTGTGTGGTGCGTGCAAATGTGTTTGTGTGTGTGTGTGTCTGTGTGTGTGTGTGTGTGTGTGTGTGTGTGTGTGTGTGTGTGTGTGTGTGTGTGTGTGTGTGTGTGTGTGTGTGTATGTCCGTCTGTGTATTTGTCTTTTTTGGGTATTTTTTTATCTAGTTTTCGTTTTTATGTACAAATTTATTAATTAATCAATTAATTCATTCATTCATTAATTCACCTGTTTTATCTTATTTTATTTTATTTTATTTTATTTTATTTTATTTTACTTTATTTTATTTTATTTTATTTTTAGATAATCTATTCATTATTCACTCATATATATTTTATTTACCTTTGTCTTTCTTTGTGACTTTTTTTGTTCCTTTTCCCATTTTCACTTATCAGTTTTTTTGTCTGCAAGAATCTATGCGGCAATCCCCCCCCCCCCCCCTTTGCTGTTACAGTCTTCATGCTTAACTTTTTGTTTTCTTTTCGTTGCTACAGCTTCAATCTCATTGTCCTAGCATTGTTTCTCACTATGCTCGCTTGGGCACTTCCTCCACACCCCACCGTACCCAAGTTCGCTCAGCAGAAGTCCTAGTGCCAAGGAGACCGCAGGGGAGTCATCGATGTCATGCTCTCGTTGTGGCCACCCGCCTGAGAAGGCTCTGCACCACTGAAAGATCACGTCGGAGGTGCTTAACCGTGCCTGTTGCACGATCCAGCGTACCAAGAACACTGCCCAACCCTTTGCCTCCAGCACTCTGTAAACCAGCATCCTGCATTGTCGACCATGCCAGCAAACAAAATCTTAACCCTTTGATTCCCTCACCCTACCCACCAGGTTTCTGCAGGACTTTGATTCCCTCACCCAGTAATTTCTCAGTCGGGGATCCAAACGGAGTGAACGGCCCGCAGGTCAGATGGCCTCCATCACGTCCATCTAACGACCATCCCTCTTCCACGGACCATCGACTACAAAGACCCCAGAGGTGACCCTTGCCCCAGGCGTGGAAATGGCAAAGTCTGTACTGAAGTTGTGCAAGAAGGATTCATCCCACTCAGACAATTCCATATGTGCTCTACTTAAATCTGTCAGCAATTACCTGGCAGATTCCCTGAGACTGCTCTAAACCTTATGCACTGGCAAGGTCTTGAACTGAGGAGAGGAAAGAACAGGTGGCAGGGAGTGGAAGAATGTTTGAAACATCAGCTGACAACCACCAGAATGATGGAAATATTGAAATAAGAAAGGTGGGGGAAGATGTTTAAAACATCAGCTGACACCACCAGAATGATGGAAATATTGAAATAGAAAGGTGGGGGAAGATGTTTAAAACAGTCAGCTGATACACCAGAATGATGGAAATATTGAAATAGAAAGGTGGGTGGAAGATGTTTGAAACAGTCAGCTAACACCACCAGAATGATGGAAATATTGAAATAGAGAGTGGGGGAAAGATGTTTGAAACACTCATGCTGACACCACCAGAATGATGGAAATATTGAAATAGAGAGGTGGGGAAGATGTTTTGAAACACTCAGCTGACACCACCAGAATGATGGAAATATTGAAAAGAAAGGTAGGGGAAGATGTTTGAAACACTCAGCTGACACCACCAGAATGATGGAAATATTGAAATAGAGAGGTGGGGGAAGATGTTTGAAACACTCAGCTAACACCACCTAAATGATGGAAATTTTGAAATAAGAGAGTGTGGGGAAGATGTTTGAAACACTCAGCTGACCCACCAGATGATGAAATATTGAAATAGAGAGGTGGGGGAAGATGTTTGAAACACTCAGCTGACACCACCAGAATGATGTAAATAATAAGTGTTGGAGCACAACAAGCAGTTTAAAAATGTTTGCAGGCCTGGGATTGAACTAAAGGTATCAGATCCAAAATAAGTGCGACTGCTCGCGTCCAAGCAAACAGGAACCAGAAGAACAAGTAAACCAAAAAGAACGCGTATTCAATACAACAAGACAAGACAAGCGCAATATTTTCGGCCAACCGGCCTTTGTGCAAGCGCGGAATGCACAATCACAAACGGACGACCAAACAACGCTAATAACAAAAAGACTAAAATTTCCCTGCCGCCTCGTCCATGGATAAAGAAGGGACACAAATGGAATGCCAATGGATCAGATTTGAGTCCACGGCATATTTTCAAAAGAATCAACAAGCCAGGCAGAGGAAAGACAACAGACGATGAGCTCACCCTGAGATCAAGACATGTAGGGTGATTGGTCTAAGACAGTGTGGCTGATGCCACATGGAGTTCCTGCTCTAGAAGCTTTTCCATGAATCTGTCAGAAAAAAAAATTCAATTCTGTAATCAAGAACTGTTACAGTGAGGAGGAGTCGTGATGAAATTTACACGTATTCATATATATAATGTTTTTGTTGTTGCTGGTGGTGGTGGTGGTGATTTTGTTTTTTTATTGCTGCCGCTACTGATGACTTTGTTGTTGTTGTTGTTGTTGTTGTTGTTGTTGCTGTTGTTATTGTTGTGTTGTTGTTGTTGTTGTTGCTGTTGCTGTTGCTGTTGTTGTTGTTGTTGTTGTTGTTGTTGTTGCTGTTGTTGTTGTTGTTGTTGCTGTTGTTGTTGTTGTTGTTGTTGTTGTTGTTGTTGTTGTTGTTGTTGTTGCTGTATATCAATAGCAGTGGAAACAAAAAGTAATGTGCAGAACCATGGGCTGATCTGAAAAAAACTCTTCATTTCCCAATCTTTTATTCAAATGTTTATTTATCTATTATTTCTTTCTTTCTTTCCTTTTTTCTTTCTTTCTTCTTTCTTTCTTTCTTTCTTTCTGTCTGTCTTTTATTTACATATTGATCACTTAATTTATCGTATTATTTTATTTTACGTAGAAAAGGTAAAGAAGCGAAGAAGAGGAAAAGCACCTCCCCCCCACCCCATCATAAAATGCTGACTCCGAGAAAAACATTTCTCTACCGCCTCACTCCCCCACAACCTCAGAGCTATGGAACAACCTTCTTTTTAAAATTCACTCTGTGTTATTCTTTAATTAAAGAAGATTTCATTTTCAGAAAAATAACATTAGTATGGTCTGACCATCTCCTCGACTCTCACAGGTCGATTTTCTTCCTTCTACAGCGGCATCTTTTCAGCCAAGTCAGTATGATATAACCCGGGGGCAGGAGCAGATAACTTTTTTTTTTATTTGTTTGTTATTATTAATTTTACACCGTGAATAATGAACGCTGTATCTGATTGGCAAGGAACAGCTTCTGCAGCCTAAGACCACAAGCACTCTTTCGCTCTCCATTTTCTGATCTGGAGACTTCGATCTTGTATAACTCTCTCAATATGGACTATAGACGTGGATAGGGAGAGAAGCAACCAGCTCTGTGGATCCTGAGTTTATGATCAGAGATATGGATAGAGAGATAAGCAGCCTGTTCTATGGCTTTGAAGTTTTATGATCAGAGATATCCATAGGTAGACAGGCGGCCAGGTCTGTGGCTCCTGAGTTTTATGATCAGAGATATTGATAGGGGGACAGGCAACCGGCTCTTCCTGGCTCAGTGGCATGATCAGAGATATTAATAGGGAGACAAACAAACAGCCCTGTGCCCCCCCCCCCTTCCAGAGTTTTATCACCAAACATATTAATCAGACAGGCAACCAGCTCTGTGAGCTCAGTGATATGATCAGAGATTTTGGTAGGGAGACAGGCAACTAGCTCTGTGGCCCTAACTTTATGATCAGAGATATCGATAGGGAGACAGGCAACACGCTCTGCGTCCCTTAATATTATCATTAGAGATATTAGTAGGAAGACAGGCAACAGGTTATGTGGCCCTCTGAATTTTATGATCAGAGACATTGATAAGGAGACAGGCAAAACGTTTTTGTTGTACTCACTGATATGATCAGAAACATTGATAGGGAGACAGGCAAGTAGCTTTGTCTCACACTGCAAAATCATCAGAGATATTGATAGAGAGACAAGGAACAGCTCTGTCGCACTCATTGACATGCTTAGAGATTTTGACAGGGAAGCAGGTAAACAGCTCTGTCAAACTCTATGATATGATCAGAGATATTGATAAAGGGACAGGCATCTAGCTCTGTCATTGTTATGTTACTATTCTTGTTTGTTATTGTTGTTGTCGTTGATGTAAAGGGCTGACATACACTTGCTTTACTTGTGTTTGCCTTTTTTTTTTTTCGTTGCTTTTGTAAAGCGTTTGACCGACTGACAGCAAGATTATAGTTCATCTTTGTGATTTCTTTGACATGGCATATGTCATGGTTCATATGTTTTCATCAAAGCCTGAAACATCTCCCTTCCCCACTCTTTTAGTCACTTTTAATGCTTCTTTTATTTTCCTCTTTTCCTTTAAAAAATGGAAATATTCTTATGTTATATGCTTAGAGTAAAAAGGACTAGCTGGAAGACAGGTCCAGTGGGACAACTTTCTGAACTTTGATGTAATCGCCTCACCATACCTTGGGACACGTGACAACATACAGAGCTATCTAACAACGCTATTTGTGACATTCAACCAGCTTCACTTTAGTTCTGTGGCAACAGATTTCGGTACTAGCAGAAAATGATCAGCACACAGCTTATGAATATCATTCTCAATAGAGAAGATTACAATCAAATACGACCAAGATTGCAACTTGCCGATGGAAAGAAAGAAAGAAAGAAAGAAAGGAAAAAAAGGAGGAAGAAAGGAAGAAAAGACAGAAAGAAGGAAGAAAGGAAGAAAGGAAGGAAGAAAGGAAGAAAGGAAAGAAGGAAGAAAGAAAGAAGGAAGGAAGGAAGGAAGAAGGAAACAAAGAAGAAATAATATTACATAATAATTACAATATTTATATAGCGCAAAATCTTGATAAATCAAATCTAACGCTGAAGCAGAACACACAAGCAAGCACAGACGCACGCACACACACGCACGCACACACACACAACCCAACACCAACCAACAAGCAGCAAATGAGCAACAAAAACAAACAATAAAACAAGAATAAAAAGACAAATGGAAAACATTATAGAGAGCATAGCATATACAATATATATTATAACCATGTGATTCCCCTCCGAGCGGAGACAAGGCTGCAGAGGGGGGGGGGGTGAGTGAGGTTAGGATTTTATGCGGAGGAGAAAAGGTGAGTTTTGAGAGCGGACTTGAAGGAGACAAAAGTAGGTTGCTGACGGACTGAGAGAGGAAGTTTGTTCCAGGAGAGTGGACCAGAAACAGAGAAGGCTCGTGGACCATAGGTATTGAGCTTAGTGCGTGGAAAGCGAAAAGTCAGAGGATCGGAGGCAGAGCCAACCAACCAACCAACAAGCAAGCAAGCAAGCAACCAAACAACCAAACAACCAAACAAATAACCAAACAACCAAATAACCAACAAACGAACCAACCAACCACACAAACAAACAAACAAACATACAAACAAACAAACAAACAAACAAACGGCAACAGAGCTGGATCGGATACACTATGTGCTGCTTTGCAAACAAGATGACAAGACAAGCACTAGCACAGCGGAAGCCCCGAGGGAGAAGGAAAGCAGGCAGACGAGAGCAGACGCTGACAAGGTATGGATGGTAAACGAGATGAAGGCCGGTGGACAGACATGAACCCTACCGAAGAGAGAACAGCCTAGAGCCGACCGAGTCCACTGGAGAAGAGCTGTTGCAGGGGCCCTCAGCTCCCCAAGAAGTTTGTTCAAAAAGGATTTATCGCTTCGGGCATTTTCACACACGCTCCACCCGAATCTGTCAGCATGTTATCTCACAGACTCCCTGAGACTGCGTTAAACCCTGCACACTGACAAAGTCTTGAAATGGGGAGCTCGGAAGGGTTGGAGAAGGGATCTAAATTGACACTAAGCTGGCCTTACCAGAATGATGGAAGCATTCAGACGGGCAGCGAACAGGCCTTTCTCTCTCTCTGTCTCTCGCGGGCCCCAGTAGCTCAGTTGGTTTGAGCGTCGAATTCACATGCTAATGGTTGCGGGTTCGAATCCCGGGGTGCGCTATATTAAAATTGGCCATCTCGCTGTCCCATCTTAACATCATTGTTGTTCTGGTGGTGTCAGTATAGGATTAGATAGGTCCCCCTTCCCCCACTTCCCTGGGATGGTTATCCCCGTCGGCCATATCACCTGAGGTGGGTGTCGACATAAAACCTCAACTCAATCAATCAATCAATCAATCAATCTCTCTGTCTCTCTCTCTGCCTCTCTGTCTCTCTCTCTCTCTTTCTCTGTCTCTCTCTCTCTTTTTTTTTTTTTTTTTTTTTGCTTTTTGTATGTTTGCTTGGTTTTTTAGTGCTGCAGGCTGGGATTGGACTCGAGATGTTCATGAGGTCTTGGAGTCCACGGTTCTGTCCAAAGAACCAACCATCCCGTGTCCTTCAGGAATAAGTTAACCCTTTGACTCCCGCACCCTATCCACCAACTGCAAGAACGTTACCATCTGACTCCCTCACCCTATCCACAAGCTTTCTGCAGGAGATGGTGGAGAGGATGAGGGAATCAAATGGTTAAGTTTTGCTTTGCTAGCATAATTGACAATGCAAAATGCTGGTGGACAGCGGGAGGGAGTCAAAGGGTTAACTAAGTCACTGGGAGCACAAGCAAGGAGATCTGAGGGAAAACAACCCTCTGTCTTTGTGTTGGTGGTGGTGGTGGTGTTTTTGTTATTGCTGTTGCTGCTTTTGCTGTTGTTATTGTTGTTGTTGTTGCTGCTGCTGTTGTTATTATTGTTGGTGTTGTTGCTGATGCTGTTGTTGTTGTTGCTGCTGCTTTTGTTGTTGTTCTTGTTGCTACTGTTGTTGTTCTTCCTCTCCTTTCATCCTGCCGGTTCTACAAGGAAGTTTTGCGCTAGTAAATGAAGCCGACAATCCTTAGCAAGACAGGACGCCTGGAGAAGTATTATGCTGTGGGTGTACAGTGTGTTGTAACTGTCATCATCATCATCATCGTCATCATCATCATCATCATCATCGTCGTCGTCGTCGTCGTCGTCGTCATCATCATCATCATCGTCAACATCATCATCATCGTCGTCGTCGTCGTCGTCGTCGTCATGATGTGCCCTGCCGAATGGTGTTGGCGATCATGGCCCTCCACACGAATCTATCCCTCGTCGCTGCAAGTACATCTCCCGCCATCTTTGTTCTCAACCACCCCACAAGTCAAAAA
This sequence comes from Monoplex corrugatus, assembly GCA_030674185.1. Classification (NCBI taxonomy): domain Eukaryota; kingdom Metazoa; phylum Mollusca; class Gastropoda; order Littorinimorpha; family Ranellidae; genus Monoplex; species Monoplex corrugatus. The sequence continues at coordinate 31,497,001 of CM060314.1, forward strand.
GGTATAAAACAAAGCACATGTGTAACTGTATAAACAGAAATCAACTTTCGACATTTAGTTACAATAACTCTTCACCAAGCAACCGTCTTTCACTTATCTCAACATCGTCTCGATATGTACAGCTGCTAATCACGTACAAGTTAACAAGAAACACCTGAGGGTGCTGGATAGGACCCACAGCATCAATGCCTCACCACTCTTAGGATCTCTCACCATCACCACAAAACACGTGCGCGTTGTATGGCTATGTCTCGGGGTTTTTTCGTCTCCCCACCTTGCCATTCGGTTTGTAAACAAGGTAACTGATGACTGAGTCTAAATGGGTCATGGAGCTCATGGACAGCCCCCCCACCCCCCACCCCTCCCCTTCCGCTTGCTTGATGAAATGGTATCGAGTGCCGTCGGGAGTGGCGAGCATTGGTGCTCCGCGTCCTATTCAGCACCATCGTGGTGTTTCTTTTAACATACAAATCAATACTGAGTCTGATACAAGCTATCAGTTCACCAAGCTACCACTCTCACTGTTTGTATCTGTGGGCACTACGAGGGAGGATGAGAGTCGGGATGTGGAGACGGGGGAGAGGTAGTGGGTATGAGACTGTGTGTTGAGTGGTGTGGAGTGGGGTGAGGTGGGGTGTGGTGTGGTGGGGGGATTGTGTTGAGGGTCAAAATCTGCTGACAGAAGCAATCGATAAAGCTGAGGTCTATGAAGGTAGGTCGACAGGAGAGCTAGCTTAACCCTTTCTTTCCATTACCCTTTCCGCTGGCTGCAGACAACTTAACCCTTCTACTCCCGCACTCTATCCACCATCTGCAAAAAAATTGATTCTTTAACGTCCTCGATCTATCTACCGACCAAAAGATTTAACCGTTCAGCTTCCTCATCCTATCCACCAGTTGCAATACCTTAACGCTTTCACTCTTTTACCTTACCCACCAGCTGTAAACGACGATGACAACGTCAAGAACAAGAAGAAGAAGAAGAACAACAACAACAACGATAACAATAACAACAACAACAACAACAACGACAACAACCAGATGCCAGTCGCTGTGGTGTAGTGGTTAACGCAACGGATAACCGACTGGAAGATTGTGGGTTCGATTCCCCATCAGTCCCATAAAAAAATCGTTGTGGGATTTTTCGGTTCTAACCGACTCCTATCCAGAGCTGGGCGTGCTATGGGCTCATTGGGAAGAATGGGACCACATAGTCGAGTCTCATCCACTTCAGGGATGCGTCATTGAGGGTGTTGCTCAAATCGTCTGACCAGCACGCAGGTGTCTGTATCTCTCGGGCCTGTGGACGACAGGATATATAATAATAAGCATAGAGTACAGCCCTGTCACGAAGTCTCAAGCCTAAATGGAACTCCATAGCATCATGAGTATCATCGGCATCATCATCATCGCATTGTAAAAACTGCCCCAGCTTCTGTGGCCATTAAGGTGGCATAGAAAATGGGACGGAAAAAACCCCAAAAAGGTGAGCACAAAGGTAACCTCCCTGAATGCGATGATCCTGTTAAAAGAAGAAAAAGAAAAATATAAAGAAGAAAAGAACAACAACAAGAACAACAACAACAACACCAACAACAACTTAGCACTTTCATCACCTCATCCCATCTGTCAGCTTCCTGCAGGAAGTTGGTGCACAGACAGAATGAGGAATGAAATGGTTTAGGTTTTTTTTCCCTTTGCCATCATGGTTGTTGGCGCAGGAAGCATGTGGATATAAGAGAGATTGGATGGTTAAGTTGCAGTAAAGTGCAGGTTTTGTAGGCAGCTGTTCTAGCCGCTTATTCCAGATCTGATGTCTCGAGTTCAGTCCAAGCACGAGTCATAAAACTATTTACAATTGGCCTGTGTGCTGGCCATTATGACGCTTTAATTATTCTGATGCTGCGAACATAGTGTTCATGTGTCTGCCCATCTCCTCGCTTCTATTTCCAAACCTTACTGTTGCCAGTGCGCTGGTAAGGTCTTGACTGAAGAGCATAAAGGAGCAGAAGCGGAGGGGGGGGGGGGGGGACCTATGAAACACTAAGCTGACATTATCAGAATGATGAAAACATTAAGATGGGCAGCAAACAGGCCAACGTTTACTGTTGCGGCCTGGGGTTGAACTCAACATGGAGTGAAAAGGGGGTTAAGCTTGCTCTCCTGTCGACCTGCGTTCATGGACCTCAGCTTTATCGATTGTTTCTGTCGGCAAATTTTGACCCTCAACCGCAATCTCCACCCCACCCCACCCCAGCCCTCTCCTCACAGGCTCAAAGCGATGCTCAGCCTCAAACAGCCTGCCAGATTGTCACTGGCAGATTTGGATGGAGTGCACATGGAATTATCCGAGCGCATGTGAGGTAGTTGGTTCTTTTGATAGAGCCGTGGACTCAGGATCGGATATCTTGAGTTCAATCCTAGCCTGCAACGTTAACCCTTTGGCTCCCGCATCCTATCCATCTACTGTAAAAACTTAACCCTTTTGACTACCTCACCCTATCCACCAGCTTCCTGCAGGATGCTGGTGGATAGGGTAAGGGAATCAAAGGGTTAAGTTTTTTTTATTTTGCCAGCATGGTTGACGATGTAGGACGAGAGTCAAAGGGTTAAACATTGGCCTGTTTGTTGCCTATCTTAATGTTTTCGTGATTCTGGTAATGTCAGCTTTGTGTTTCAAAGATCTTAACCCCCCCCCCCCTCCTTCCCCTTTATGCTCCTCAGTTAAAGACCTTACCAACCGCATAGGGTTTTTGTCTCTCCAAACTTCAAAAACCCGAGCGCAGTGAATCCACTCTCACAAAATCAATATTGAATTCGTAGCAAAGTCAGAGCAGGTGTTTCGTGGCCATCTGTTCATTGTAGGAAAGGTAACCCGTCACAGACCACACCCTATCTGGTCTCACCGTCTGGTAGGTTTTCTCATAAGCCCCCAGGTTGACGTTGTAAGACATGTTTTCTTTTTTTTTTTTTTTTTTTTTTTTACTTGATACTCACAAGACGTATTAAGAGAACGATGTAGAAATCTAGACTGGAAATAAGCTATATCGCGGTTGATCGTAATCTGCATAATATGAAGTTCATTTACAACAAAAACAAAGACATTCATACAATTGTCCAGCTAATTCCAAGATCCCCTGTCCGCATATTGGTATGAACTATTATTTAATTGTCGTATGTTGATATTTGACATTGTCATTTAATTCTTATAAAGTAACTGATTTTAATTGTTCTCCTTCTTCCCCTCAGTGTTCCCTTTTTCCCTTTGAACTCCTCCCCCCCCCCCCCCCCCCCCCCCCCGTTTTATTCTTTTAAACCACGAGTGTGAACAGACATTAGATAAAAGATACTTTTGCTTCCTTCCTTTATCGTGACAGGTCATGACTTAGTTTACAACCTGCATTTTCAAATCAGTTTTTGTTTTTATTTTACTATCACCCCTTTCAGAAAGGACCGATTCCTAAACTGAATAAATGAATTACCGTGACTGTTATTTTACCATAACCCTAATATCGTAATGAAGAGGCGGTAGAGACTTAAACTATTCTTGTGGCCAGCATAATGAGGGTGGCTTTTTCATCTCCTCTACCTCTTTGCTTTCTATCTATATATCTTTCAGCCATCGAAAGTCCGTTGTTGGACGTAGGCCTTCCTCAGCCGCTTCCATACACTTCGTTCCAGCGCTTTTCCTCTCCAGTTCTTGTCAAATCCATCTAGGTCGTCTGCCCATCTAGTTTTCTGTCTTCCTCTCTTGCGAGCGCCTTCTCTTGCTATCCAGAACGTGGTTTTTGTTGTCCAATGATTGTCCATTCTACGGGTGAGATGCCCAGCCCAGTTCCATTTCAGTTTGTTGATGGTTTCCAGGCTTTCTCGCGTCGCACTTTCGTTCTTTCTCTGACCCACTGAGCCGTTTTGCTTTACCTTTTCTGAACTCTTGAAAAACAGTCACGTACCCATTCTCATACGGGTAGACCGGAAGCCGTACGCCATATATGCCAGGCGTGATTTGCACCTGTACAAACTCATGGAAGCAGGTGGAAAGGTGAGTGTTCTCTACCTCTGTGTTAACCTGGCCTCTGATGTTAGTAGAAAGTCTCCATCAGTCGACGTCGACTATGAAAATTGCTCCCTATGTCGTGTCGAGTTGAGTTGACGCCTCTGTAGCAATGTCGACTGGCTGGTAAGGCCGATGCGGGAAAGGCAGTCTCAGCCACATCAGATGCATGTATGGATGCTGGCCATGGGGTTGCCTTCACGGGAGCTCGCTTTCCGTCTAGCTCTCTTTTCCTCAGCTGCGGTATGGATCTTATTTTCTCTCGACCTGAGTTGTTTCTGGAGCACACTGCGCCATCAGTTGCGGTCGGTTGATATGTCTTTCCAGTTCTCTGTGTTAATGTCCAGAGCTTTCATACCGCGCTTGTAGACGTCTTTGTATCGTAGTTGGGGGCGACCAACAGATCTCTTGCCGGAGACTAGTTTACCGTAAAAGATATGCTTCGGGATATGTAGACCTTCCATCCAGCGCACGTGGCCAAGCCAGCGCAGCCTGCATTGTCTGAGTAGTGTGTGCATGGTGGGGTGACCAGCGCATGCGAAGTCATGGGCGTTTGGTACTTTGTCGCTCCACTTGCAGCCGAGGACGCGGCGAAGGCAGCACAAGAGAAAGATGTTCAGCTTTGACTTAAAACATTGAGAAACTAAGAAAACACACACAAAAACAAGCGCTTTTTGCGATGAAGACGAGAACATCTGAATCAAGAGAACTTCGTTCCATCATCATTCACAAATGTGTATCTTTCACACAAATTCACAGGCTGTAAATCACGTTTTGAGCATGGACTGGTTTTGTACAACGTATTTTATATATCATTGTCTCTTCATTTACAAACGTGCAACAACCATGCTAAAAGGGTTGAGTAGATTGTCTTCTAATTTCATAATCTCACTCTCTCTCTCTCTCTCTCTCTCTCTCTCTGTCTCATACACACACACACACACACACATACACACACACACGCACACACACACCCACGCACAAACACACACACACACTACACACACACACTCATATACTCACACATATATACACACACGCACATACATGATAAAAACAATACATACGTCCAACGACCATCATCATCATCGTATCTTACAGAATATCTTAACGAGGATTTTAATGTTATTTCACTTGCGCGCGTGTGCGCGCACACACACACACACACACACACACACACACACACACACACACAACACACACACACACACACACACATACACACATGCGCATACATACACACACTCGCATACATACACACATACGCACATTCGCGCAAACATACATATATACAAACATACATACACACAAATAAATACATACATACATACGTACACACATACATACATACATACATACATACATACATACATACATACATACAATACGTACTTACATACATACATACATACATATTATATATATATATATATATATATACATGTACATACATACATACATACATACATACATACATACAGACATACACACATACATACATACTACACATACGTACGCAGATAGATACATACATAGATACATACATAGATATATACATACATACACACATACATACATACATACACACATACATACACACATACACACATACACACATACACACATACATACATACACACACATATACATACATACATACATACACACATACACACATACACACATACACACATACATACATACACACACATACATACATACATACATACATACATACACACATACACACATACACACATACATACATACACACACATACATACATACATACATACATACATACTACATCATACACACATACACACATACATACATCATTACACTACATTACACTACACATACACAAACACCGAATCAAATTACAACCAAATATCATATGAGCAATGATAACAAACACTTGAATCAAAGACAACAGAAACTGATCTATCGAAACAAACAGAAAGAAAAGGAGAGAGGGAGGGGGTGGGGGAAGGGGTAAGGGGGACCCATAAATCTGTTTCTGTATGCACTTGCACTGACATGAGAGTTCTTTCCACGAACGAGAATTTTTAATCACAATATTTTAATTAACTTGAACAACAAGTACATTGTCTCCCTTTACGAAATAGAACATTTTTCAATTCAATGGCCATAGAGTATCGTACTTGTAACCTTGCAATGCTTGGATGATGTATGAGGATTAGGAATGATAATGATAATGCTGCAAGAGTTCCATTCTGGATTGAGACTGTGAACGCAAGGCTGTGTTCTACTCTTATGTTCTTAATTAATATATTCTTTCGTCTACCAGGCTCGAGAGATAACGAACACCTGCAGTGTTGGTCAGAAAAAAAAATCGAACAATACCTTCAATGACGGATCCGTGAGTCTCAGATTCAGTTTTCTCAGGAATGTGTCTCCACGTTCGGAACAGATGATTAGATTCCATATGCACTGATGGCACAGATGCCATGTGATGGATAAGAACATATGATGTGGACGAGGTTCAACTCAAAGGGTCCAGTCTATCCAATGAGCCTATATCACACTCAGAAGCCGGTTGGAGCCGGAAAAAAAAATCCCACAGTAATAATGATAAGACTGGTGGATTGATCCCATGGCATTTTTTCTCTTCAAGACTTCCAGCTCACAGCTCATCTTCAACAAGTTCTCCCTTGCGCCACCCAAAATGGTACAAATGGACACATTAAAACAAGGGGGAAAAAAGAAGGTATTTATCGGGGCACAAACTTCAAGTGTCTAGTCCGAAGCACTAACCACAGTCACTGGGTTGAAATTACAGCCATCTTCGGCCTGTCCTAGTCATGTGCGGACCAGTCGATTATGGACACTCACAATCATCACAATCACCAGCACGTTGATAGTAGAGATCGGGATATAAACACAAATACGAGTGATAAACATTTTTTTAAAAATGATACCAAAAAGATATGTGGTTCTATCGGATTCTGATTAAACATTAATGACTGGCATTAAGATGGCCTTCGGTATCACATCGTCATCTCCATCCTCCTCCTCCTCACCATCATCATCATCATC
>CM060314.1:31506614-31509114 GCA_030674185.1 Monoplex corrugatus
TCGGTGGGGACAGTGCGACTACCACATTCTGTCTAAGGGAGCAGCAAGTGGTCCTGATGAGCCTCCCTATAGACCACGATCAGCTTAATGTCCCATACGAACCGCAAGGTCAAACTGACGTTGGCCCTACGGTCAAGAGGGCCAGAACAGCTGACCACATATTCAATGATGCTGCGTCTATCAAGTGGAACGACAGGAGACCTGACTGATCACAAATCCTCATTACCACCAAGCTCCATGGCAAAACTGGATATAAAAGCGCATTCATCGCCAGATACGGCATGACCATGTTTGTAGAGAGCAAACTTTAAGAAGAGGAGGAGGAGGAAGAAGAAGAAGAAGAAGAAGAAGAAGAAGAAGAAGGAGGAGAGGAAGAAGAAGAAGAAGAAGAAGAAGAAGAACAAGAACAAGAACAAGAACAAGAAGACAACAACAAGAAAAAGAAGGAGAAGAAGAAGACGAAGAAGAAGAAGAAGTGCACACACAAAGAAAAAGAAAGAAAGGAATTAACTACATTTGCAACAAAGGCAACAGATCATATAACTTCTGTGATAGACAGATTCCGTTCATTGGGCTGAACAACAATTTGTTTTGTATTTTTTGTACGCTTGATAAAACCAAATTGGCCCAACATTCACGCCTGTCTTTTTTTTTTTCCAAAATAAATACACATTTCTATTCTATTTTCAGTTCTTTTTGGCTTCTGTTTACTCAAACGCTGGCAGTCACTTTGATTCCAATTCCAGTTAGAGTCGAAAGCGACGAAAGCCTTCTATCAGAGAGTGCTTTTTATGTGCAATCCCCGATCTTGTTTGTTTTTTCTCAACAATCAGCAACAGGCACAATGGTCCCACCATTCATACAAATCTCCATTATATTCTCCATAAAATGTGACCTGGACATTTGACCACAATTACGCAATTTTGATTTTGTCTGTTTTAATGTATGGTTGTGAAGCCTGGACACTAAGAAAAGACGAAGAAAATATAATCAATGCAGCAGAAATGTGGCTCTGTAGACGACCTCTCAGAGTCAAATGGACAGAGAGACGTAACAAACGATAGCGTATTATAGGAACTGAATGTTAAGCACCAACTGCTGACAGACATCAATGAAAGAAAACTGAAATATGTAGGCCATGCGATCAGAAACACCAAAACAGATCCGATACCAACGGTCCTGCAGGGGAAAGATGAGACGAGGAGAAGAAAGGGACGACCACACACCTCCTGTTTCAACAACATCGCTGAAGTCTGCGGTCTGGGGATCCAGGAGGTCGCCCACAGATGTCTCAATCGTGTGACCTGGAGAAGACTTGTGACCATCGAGCGTGGGTCCTACCGCCTATGCCGGCGTGGGAGAGAGGTGTGGTGAGGTGACACAAATTGATACGCTTGAGACTCACCGCTGCTTGAATCAAATACACTACCCAAGTCGTCGGGCGAAATTGGCAAGCTGGTTAGAGCGTCGAACTTCCGAACAGAAAGTCTGGGTTTGGTGATCCTGCCTGGCTATCGGCTGATGGCTAAAGGGAAGAGGTTTTGTCCCCCTCTCCCAACAGTAATGACAGTCTCCTCTGGTGGGTGGTCCAAGATGGTTTGTTATCGTTGGGTCCCATGGATTTCCTGCCACTGGGACTTTGACTGAATGAACGTGTATTTATTGACACGCTGAGAAGCAAGAATGAGCGGCATGGGATCAATGCCACTGAAACGACGCAGAAACTGGGAGGCCACAAACAAACAAACAAAAAAACAAACATACATACAAACAAACCTCAAACAAATAAATACACACACAAACAAAACAAAGATACAGACAAACAAACCTCAAACAATAAATCAAAGAAAGAAACAAACAGAAATTAAACCCCAACCAACCAACCAACCAACCAACCAACCAACCAACCAACCAACCAACCAACCAACCAACCAACCAACCAACCAAACAAACAAGCAAGCCTCAAAATGTTAACCACGAACGAAATGCCTTCTACTGAAGATCCTCAACATATACACACATACATCAATAAACAGACCGTCCAACAAAAACAAAAAAAAAAAGCCAGCAACGACAACAACAACAACAACAACAACAACAATAAAACATTCTTACATTTTTGTTTCATTACTTCTTGTTTATTTCATTTCAGTTCATTTGATTAGTTTTTATTTTTGTTTTACGCTGTTATTTTACTTTATTTCCTTTATTTCATTTCATGTATTTCCTTTATTCAATTTTAATTTTCATTCATTTTTAAGTTTTAGAAGGGAAACTGAAAATATACAGTTCCAATGAGAAGACAAAAAAATCCATTGATCTTACATATGCGAAGACGATACACCATTCTGAGCTTCAGTGTCAGATGTTATGTCCACGGTTTCACTAACATCAGCCATTGTTGGCGTATTATCATCACTACCCGATTCCTGGGAAATTTCAGTCTTCTCTTTGTCTGTCTCCGTCTCTTCCTCTCCAATTTCAGACTGCTCCGACGGCT
>CM060314.1:31526614-31531614 GCA_030674185.1 Monoplex corrugatus
AGATAGATAGATAGATAGATAGAGAGACACAGACAGAGAGAGAGAGAGAGAGATAGCGAGATATATAGATACGTGTATACATTATATACACATACACACATATATATATATGAATAGAAAGATAGATAGATAGATAGATAGATAGATAGATAGATAGATAGATAGATAGATAGATAGATAGATAGATAGATAGATAGACACAGAGAGAGACAGAGACAGAGAGACAGAGAGAGAGAATCTGGAAAATCGGAAAACACTATATTATTAAAGAACAGCAACGTTAGGGCCATCGGACCAGTCTTACAGTTAGTCCTTCCTTTCAATCAACACGTATCTGAACATACAAACAAAGAAGCAAAATGCATCAATCAAAACCAGGGATATAAAATAAATAAAATACAAACGAATTCCAAGCATACAAAGCAAAGGAACGGCAGAAACAAAAGAAGGCATGCAAACATCAAAAGAAAGAATGGCACCGACAACATCAAGCGATAGGAACAAAGGAGAAAAAGATAAATAATGACCAAAAAAAAAAAAGGCTGCTGGCATGACTTGCATGAATATGTCACAAATTCCTGAAAGGAGGCATACATCTTGGATTACAAATAGAGCCCCTTTTATGGGGTGGTGGTGGTGGTGGGAGGTCTGGGTGTGTTTCTTCTTAGATTACTTTGTTTGTTGTTTGTTTGTTTGTTTGTTTGTTGTTTTTCGATAGGCTGTCCCATGTCTACGGAACATTAATGGCCGAAGAATGCGGAACAATCTGCCCTGACACGATGATGGTGTGATGATGATGATGATGGGGATGACAGTCATTATTTTATGGAGTTCCATCTAAGATTTAGACTGCGTGACACGGCTGCACTCTGCGCTTACTTTCACAAATTATCCTGGTGTCAATCAGGCTCGGCAGAGACATATAGACTCCTGCCGTGGTGGCCAGCACATTTAACCCTTTGACTCCCGCACCATGTCCACCAGCATCCTGCATTGTCAACCATGCTAGTAAAGCAAAAACTTAACCCTTTGACTCCTCACCCTATTCACCGCTTCCTGCAGGAAGCTGGTGGACAGGATGAGGGAGTCAAAAAGTTACGTTTTTGCAGCTGGTGGATAGGGTGCAGGAGTCAAAGGGTTAAGCAACAACCTCACTGACGCATCCATGAAGTGGACGAGACTCGACTGTGTGGTCATAATCTTCTCAATGAGCCCATACCGTAGAAGCGGGCTGAGGCCAAAAATCTCGCCATGCTTTTAAAGAAGACTGATGAGAATCGAACCCTTATTCTTCCAATCGGTAGTCTGTTGCCTTAACCACTCTACCACTGAGAATGGTTTGGACCCGAGTGAACCTGAAGAGATAGAAAGAAAAGCAAACGGCCAACCATTTTGCCATCAAAGCCACAACAGGCCGCACTCGACCTCAAAATCTGAATTGCATGAGGAAGGACATCTGAGCTTTTTACCGGTGCAAGCCATCTGAAAGACGCATTGCACCCAGACAAGCTGAATGACCAAACAGCATTACTGCTGGCCTAGTTGCATGAAAACACGATTCGGTCCCTGAAATAAGAAGCACGAGCTAAGAGCGATTCATAACAACAAAGATACAACAGGAAACAAGAAGAAGAAGAGGAAGAAGAAGAAAAAGAAGAAGAAAAACAAAAAGACAAAAAGGATTAAAAAGAAGAAAAAAAAGGGAGGAACGGAGGATAGGAGGAAGGGAAGGAGAAGAAGGAGGAGGAGAAGAAGAAGACACACATACAGACAGAAAGACAGACAAGACACAACACACAACCAAACACACACACACACACACACAAACAAACAAAGCACACAGACGGGAAGACAGACAGACACACACACACACACACACATACATATTCACACACGCTCACACACATTCGCACACACACACACACATTCACACACACACACACATTCACACACACACATTCACACACACACACATTCACACACACACATTCACACACACACACAATTCACACACACACACACATTCACACACACAACAACACACACACACACACACACACACACACACACACAGAACGACAAGCACACAGACGGGAAGACAGACAGACAGACACACACACACACACATATTCACACACGCTCACACACATTCGCACACACACACACACATTCACACACACACACACACACACACATTCACACACACCACACATTCACACACCATTCACACACACACATTCACACACACACACACACACACACACACACACATTCACACAAAACACACACACACACACACACACACACACACACACACACACACACACACATACACATACACACACACATCCAACCACAAACGTAAATGTATGTCGTCTGCATTAACGTCTCCACAAGCTCAGTCAGCATAATCAACATCGCATACGCCCTTCCCCCACCCCCACGCCCTCTCCATTTTCTCTGCACGCTACATGTCCACAAAAACTGGTGTGCTCTTTTTTATGAAAGACTTTGAATAGATCATATCTTTCTGGATAACTGGTATCTTCCACTATCCCCCCCCCCCAAAAAAAAAAAAAAACAAAAAAAAACACAAACAAACGTGTGTACTCTTTTTGGTTTCTTTTTTATTTCTGAAATTCAGCCAAATCATACATTCTTTCATAATTGTTCTCCTTGTGCCACAAAAAACGTGTATCTGTGTGTGTATCTGTTCGGTGGCACTGCACTGTGGCGACAAAGGGGAGAGCAACCTGAGTTTCTCATGGTAAATTCACTGTGTATAATGCAGATCTTTGGTTTATATTTTGTAATATATATTTGATTTCAAACAAAAGAACTGTCAATGCTAGGGAAGAAATAGAATGAAATCAACATGAATATATGAACCAGAAAAAAACACGAAAGAAGAATACGAACGCGTATTTAATACAGCAAGACAGAACAGGCGCAAATTTTTAGTCTTTTTCTTTTCTTATCGTTTTTATATCTGGTGTTTGTTTGTAATCTTACGCTTGACAAAGGCCAGTTGGCCGAAAATTTGCGCCTATCCTTGTCTTGTTGTATTAAATACGCGTTCGTATTCTTCTTTCGTGTTTTTTTCTGGTTCCTGTTTGCCTGAACGCAGGCAGTCACATTTGTTTTGGTATTATGAATATATGAATATGAAAATCCAGTTAGATTATATGTTCTGGATAATTGTATCTCCTTCTTCTCCAAAACTTGTGCAGTCTTTTTTATCATCAGCAGATGATATATTCCTAGGTAACTGTTATCTGTTTCTGCCTCAAAACTTGTGTACTCTTTTTCTGTGTGATTTCAATCAGATGTTATGCTACCAGATAATTGCCATTTCTCTTTGTTCCAGAACTCGGGTACTGTTTTTGCATGTACATGTATGCATTTCCATTATTTCATTTGTTTTACAACACAACTGCTATCAACGTCTCGTATCCAAATTTTGTGTACCATATGTGTGTGTGTGTGTGTGTTATATATGTTGTGTGTGTGGTGTGTGTGTGATGTGTGTGTGTGTGTGTGTGTGTGTGTGTGTGTGTGTGTGTGTGTGTGTGTGTGGTGTGTGTGTGTGTGTGTAATTTTTATCAAGTAATAATCCTGGACATTTATATAATTTCATTTGTGAGTTTTTCGCAAAACTGTACTGATCAATAAGACATACGCCAGAATGGTGAGTGGGTCCATGAGCTATAATGCCACACTACTAGCCAAACAATAACCCCCAAGCTCCCAACGCCATACGATTACTATTTCGCCAGGCAAACGGGCTGTTCGTGCGCTGCGTGGTCCGTTCGGACCCAGTCATCAGGTACCTCGCCCACAAGCCAAGTGGCAAGTAGGGGAGATGACAAACCCCGGGACACAGTCTGACAACGCACACCAGCCAGGCCCAGCCCAGCTTCTGGTATGACAGATCATGAAAGAGCCCTAAAAGTCAAGTGTGTGATTTTTTTTTTAAAGAAATCGGATTGTAATATTTGACAACTGATGTTTCAAGTGTGAGCTTTTCAATAATTATATATCACATTCCTAGACAATTGTTATCTATTTCCCCCCCGCAAGTTGCCAACTTGGACAACCTACTCGTTTTGTATGTGTGAATTTTTATTAGGTTATAAAACCCAAAAGAAAACAAACGAGACAGTCTTGATGGAGGCAGACACAAGTAGATCATTCATAAGGAAGATTAGGAAAAGACAGGCAACATTTATAGGCCATTTTATGAGGAAAGGGGTATTGGAGCACCTTGTCACAACGGAAAGCTGGAGGGAAAAGAGCACCGGGTAGACCCAGGGAGAAGATACTAGACAGACTTGCAGAGTGGCTGAAGACAAGGAGGGTGGAAGAGATGCTTGAGGCAACAAGAGATAGAGACAGATGGAAGTCCATGATCGCCAACGCCATGCGGCAAGGCACCTGATGGTGATGATGATGATAAATCGCAGGAAAATTTGCAATCTCCCCTTGTCCTCAAAACCAAGACAGACTGTCGTTTTTTGAAAACTAGTATTCTTCTTTGTGTCAACATGAATACATATTACAATGGCACTTTAGTTAGTAAATTGTACTCGAAGGTATATTTTCTACGAAATTCTGAACATCTTTTCCAGCAAATGAGATATTTTTCGTGTTTTATAAGTAGCCCAAAGGAATTCGATGACATCCTGCTGACCACTACCTGGCAGCACAGCTAAACTTTTCCAGTCTGAGTGCATGGTTCAGATCTAATTCATATTTTGTATCACACTTTTCTTAATTCATTTTAACAAATACATACATACATACACACTACACATACATACACACTACACATACATACATACATACATACTACACATACATACATACATACATACATACATACATACATACATACATACATACATACATACATACATACATACATACTACACATACATACACACTACACATACATACATACATACATACATACTACACATACATACATACTACACATACAT
>CM060314.1:31556614-31561614 GCA_030674185.1 Monoplex corrugatus
AGGAAATTGGTGGCGAACTGGTTAATGCGATCAGTAATGATACAGAGTTTCATCCTCCTCGGTAAATGTTAATGAAAGGAAATGCCAACAGTGTAGACTATGGTAGCAACAAGCTCTCCTCCTTAATAAGAAGATTTAGTGACGAAATGGTTAATGAGATCAATAATCATATGAAATTTCATCTCCCCCTGTTTTGCCTCAAAGCGACCTTGTACCAACTACAAACTACAACTACAAAATAAAGCTGTGGTTTTTCTTTTTTCTTTTTGATTCTCTCTCACCACACCACCCCCCCCCCCCCCTTGTCTTTTCTTTTTTTTTTTTTTTTTTTTTCGCCGGTCATCTTCTTTCTTCTTCTCTGTTCTTGTTTTGTTTCTTTTTATCTTTTGTTCATAGGGGAAAATGGTATCACTTCGACGGAATTTTCTGACACTCTGTCTGTCTGTCTGTGTGTCTCTGTGTACTCGTTTTTCTCTTCCTCTTTTTTTTCATTTTTTGATTTCTTTCTTGTTTTTGTGTGTATTCATTATTCTGTTTTGTTTTTTAGTTTGTGTGTTTGTTTGTTTGTTGTTTGTTTCTTTGTTTGTTGGTTTTTTTGTGTGTGTGAGATGTTTTTGTTGTTGTTGTTGTTTGTTTGTTTTTGGAAGGGAGGTTTGCTTCATTATTGACGTCTTTATTTGATAGTACGAAAACAACTTACGTATTAAATCTCTCTCTTCTCTATCTCTCTCTCTCTCTCCTCTCTTTCTCTCTCTCCTCTCTCTCTTTCTTTCTTTCTCTCTGTCTGTCTGTTTATCTGTCTGTCTGTCTGTCTCTCTGTCTGTCTGTCTGTCTGCTTGCCTGTATGTCTTCTGTCTGTCTCTCTCTCTCTCCATCTCTCTCTGCCTGTCTGTCTTTCTGTCTGTCTTTCTTGTCTTTCTGCCTGTCTACCTGTCTGTCTGTCTGTTTGTCTCTCTCTCTCTCTCTGTCCCTCTGTCTCTGTCTCTCTCTGTCTCTCTGTCTCTCTCTCCCTCTCTCTTTCTCTCTCTCTCTGTCTCTGTCTCTGTCTTCAATGAACCACTCAGTAACCTTTAAATGAAAGTGTGGTAATCAAGTAGAGCAACCGATGGTAGGATATCTTGATTCCAACAGTACGGTTGCTGATCAATCACAACATGAACTGGTATACATGCGTACTTTAGACTGCAGGCTTCCGTTCACTATCAGCTTGAATAGAAAATACAACCAGACGAAAACGATACACATACCTCCTGGTTGCAGTAAAGCGACGGTGGAAGCTTCCGACTGCTAACTGTCGAGATTGTAATAAGGGAAAGGAGCCTGCAGCTATGCGAGCAGGCAGCTGGGCGAGCTGCCCAAAAGATAAATTGTTAGTAGTAGTAGTAGTAGTAGTAGGCCTCCCTCGGTCATGGCTGACCATGGAAAAAGCACAATCTTTCTAATGTCTAGATGGGCTGTCTGCTTGGTCCAAGCAGCGTCGCCTGTGACTGTACAGACCAATGCGAGAGAGGCAGTCTCTGTCGCAGCGGTCGCATGTGTATGCTGATGCTGGTCTGTTGGCTGTCATCCCTTTCCTGCGAACTCGCTTTTCTGCTGCAGCAGCTGACAGTTTGTCCTCACCAATCCGCAGCTGTTTCTTGAGAGTGGTTCTCCAGCTGTTGCGGTCGTCTGCGAGGTCCTCCCAAGACTCAGCGTTGATCTCAAGCGCCTTCATGTCACGTTTGCAAACGTCTTTGTATCTCAGCTGTGGGCGGCCAAAGTTTCTCTGCCCTGTGGCAAGCTCACCATAAAGGATGTCTTTTGAGATGCGACCATCTTCCATGCGGCAAACGTGGCCCAACCAGCGCAGCCAACGCTGTCTCAGCATGGTATGCATGGTTGGGAGGCCAGCGCGGGTCAGGACTTCGGTGTTGGTCACCTTGTAAAGATAGATGAAGGCCCACAATAAGGCAAGAATACGCTCTTCCATTTTCTCTTGATCCGGTAGCTGGGCCGGACCTGGTCGGTGAGCGTCGTGTGGCTATGTCATGGGTTTTGTTATCTTCCCCACCTTGCCATTTCGGTTTGTAATGGCACCCGTCAGAAACTTTCTCAGCTGCCTCCTCTTTCTCTCCCATTATGTAACACATCAGTCCCAATTTCTGATTCAGCTAAAAACCTTGGTGTCTGCATTGACTCTACCCTCTCCATGAACAACTTTGTTTCTCAAATTGCCAGATCTTGCTACTATCATCTCCATCGTATAAGCCTGATCAGGAAGTATCTCTCTGTCGAAACAACTGCAAAACTCGTTCTCTCCTTCATAATGTCTCGCATTGACTATTGCAATTCACTCCTGTCTGGTCTTCCTGCCTCCACCATTCACATCCTACAGCGCATTCAAAACAATGCTTTACGCCGTGTACTCAAAAAGAAAAAAGCTGACCACATATCTCCTCTCCTGGCACAACTTCACTGGCTCCCTGTATCAAAGCGCATACAGTACAAACTAGACACCATGTGCTACAAAAGCCTCAATAACGCAGCCCCCGATTACCTGTCAAGCCTACTTGAGATCTATCTTCCCTCACGTACCCTCCGCTCTGCCTCCGATCCTCTGACTTTTCGCTTTCCACGCACTAAGCTCAATACCTATGGTCCACGAGCCTTCTCTGTTTCTGGTCCACTTTCTTGGAACAAACTTCCTCTCTCAGTCCGTCAGCAACCTACTTTTGTCTCCTTCAAGTCCGCTCTCAAAACTCACCTTTTCTCCTCTGCATAAAATCCTAACCTCACTCAACCCCCCTCTGCAGCCTGTCTCCGCTCGGAGGGGAATCACATTGTCATAATATATAATTGTATATGATATGCTCTCTATAATTTTCCATTGCTTTTATTCTTGCTTTTATTGCTTTTATTCTTTCTCCCCATTTATAGCCATGCGTGTGTGTGTGTGTGTGTGTGTTTGTGTGTGTGTGTGTGTGTGTGTGTGTGTGTGTGTGTGTGTGTGTGTGTGTGTGCGTGCGTGTGTGTGCGTGCGTACGTGCGTGCGTGCGTGTGTGTCTGTTTCAGCGCTTAGATTTGATTTTATCAAGATTTTGCGCTATATAAATATTGTAATTATTATTATTATTAAACAAGGTAACTGATGGCTGGGTCCTGATAGGTCATGCAGCGCATGGATAGCCCCTTCGCTTGATGAAATGTCTATGGAGTAGCGTAGGGAGCTTGGAAGGTGATTATCCGGAGAGTTACGAGGCATTGATTCTCTGGATCCCATCCGCACCCTGATGGTATTTCTTGTTAACATGTGAATGGATGGCTCACGGATATATGAAGACTGAATATGTAGACTGTGTAGCAAAATCCGTCTGCGTAGTGTGGGTAGAACAATGGTAGAATCGGTACTGATTAAAAAAAAATATATTGACAAAGACCGGACATGAATGTCCCGGATGTTTAAATCGAAGCTGGCTTTAATGCGTGTCATGACATTAACATAGGACTACAGTAATACGAATACATCAACATTTTGACATTGATTGAACTTCGGTTTCGCTGTAGCTGGTGTCAGAAATAGAGATTTGATTAAAAGCGTAGTTCTTTAAAAAGCAGGAGCTTAAAACTATGTTGTTCGTTCATATTGTTTTAAAGACAACAAACAAAGAAACAAACAAACATCCCACCCCCCATCCCGAGGAGAAAACGAGAACAAGTCTAAAACCACTGTTATTTGTTGACTGTTCTCAGAAATTAAAAAAAATCGATTAAAATTGTAGTTGTTTACATAGCAGAAATTTAAAACCACTATTGCTTCTACTGAAGACAGAAACACAAAAGCCAAAAACAGCCACCACAACAAATAAAACAACACACGCAATGAAAAAAACAAAAGAAAAAAAAAGAACAAGCATATCAACAAAACAAAAGGGAACAAATACACCTGCTGTTTAAGTCTTTCTTTGAACTTTGAAACATCTTTTTTTTAATGACGGCGGCGGAGTAGGACTCACTGATATTGCTTACAAACGGGAGTGCCCTTTGCTTCACAGTCCACATCATTAGCTTACTGTCTGACTCAGCCATTCTTCTGTGTTGTGCTGTGTGCGTCATTCAGTAGATAGACAGGCAAAACACACAGGAACAAACAAAAAGAAAACAAAACGAGTATAACGGCTTAAACGATAATGATGATGATGATGGCGGTGGGTGGTGGCGGTGGTGGCGGTGGTGGTGGTGATGATGATGATGATAAGGTGATAGTGGCAGTGATGATGACAATGACTAAGATGGTGGCGGTGGTGGTGCTGGTGGTGGCAGTGGTGGTATGATGTTGATGATTATGACCATGGTGTCGATGGCGATGTGTCTCTCTGTCTGTCTCTGTGCTGTGGTGCAGTGATGTAATGCTGCTGAATACGATGACGAAGATGATGATGATGATGGCGTGGTGGCAGTGGTGGCGCGGCGGTGGTGTAGAGATGATGATGATAGAAGATGATGATGATGAGATGATGTGATGATGAGACACGACGAGACGATGAGAGATGATGATGATGACGACAACGACGAGATGATGATGATGACAATAATGACTACGATGATAACGCTGATAAGCGATGGTCGTTTGATGAAAATGGTTCGATGTTGATGATGATGACCATGGTGACGATGACGATGTGTTGATATAAGAGCATCGATGATAATGATGATGAAGACAATGATGATTATCATAAGATAGAGGTGAGTAGGAAGAAAGAAGAAAGAGTGAGAGAGAGGAAGATGAGAAGAAGAAAAAGAAGATAGAGAGGTAGAAGAAGAAAAGAATGAAGAAGAAGAAGAAGGAAGAAGAGATGCGAGAAGAAGAAGAAGAAGAAGAAGATGAGAAGAAGAATGAGAAGAGAATGAGAAGAAGAAGAATCGAAGAAGAAGAATGAAGAAAGAATGAAAAAGAAGAATAGAAGAAGAAGAAGAAAAGGAAGAAGAAAGAAGAAGAAGAAGAAGAAGAAGAAGAAGAAGAA
>CM060314.1:31569114-31576614 GCA_030674185.1 Monoplex corrugatus
GACAAATTAGCACAAGACGGTGCATCCAATAATGCAAATACCGTAACTTTCCATAACATACGACTGTCAGTTTATAAACTTGGTTCTGTGTTAGAATGTTCACTTTATACAAATTTTTCCAGTACTCAAAGCCTGGCACCTAACTGCCCCAGACAGCTAGCGTCCTTGATATACAAACTAAGGCTTAACTCTTGGAAAACAAAATATACACAGAATGTATGTATTTGTTCAAAAGCATTATCTGTCCACCATTTGCTCTTTGAATGTCCTATCTTACTTACGACATATAGAAATAACAATATCGATTTTTCATGTACTGACTCTAGAGATATTCTTTACAACAAAAATAATGATATTATTTCGGTAGTCCAACTGATTCTCAGATCCCCTGTTGGCAGATTGTTATGAAGAG
Source organism: Monoplex corrugatus (assembly GCA_030674185.1). Classification (NCBI taxonomy): domain Eukaryota; kingdom Metazoa; phylum Mollusca; class Gastropoda; order Littorinimorpha; family Ranellidae; genus Monoplex; species Monoplex corrugatus. The sequence goes on from CM060314.1 coordinate 31,569,527, forward strand.
TTAATTAAATGTTGTCTGTTATCAATTGACACTGTTAACTTAATGTTCTGAATTCTTAATTGTAATTGTTCCCCTTCTTACATTCAAACTCCCACTACCCCTTCCCATTCCCGTCCCCCACCCTCTTGTGTGTGTGTGTGTGTGTGTGTGTGTGTGTGTGTGTGTGTGTGTGTGTGTGTGTGTGTGTGTGTGTGTGTGTGTGTGTGTGTGTGTGTGTCTAAAATCACTATTGTGAACAGACATTAAATAAAGATCCCATTCCCCCCTTTCTGCGTTTTCCTATTTCCACATAAACAGACAGTACAATCTGATTATTTTGGTTTTCTTTCTGCGTTTTTCTATTTCAGTATGAATAGAGAGATAGGGCTTTTCTTTTTGTTTTTGTTTTTTGACATTTTTATTTCCTCATGAATAGAGAGATAATTTCTTAGTTTTCTTTCAGTGCCTTCATTTTTCCTTTTGCTGAGATCTTTCTTTATTTCTTTGTTTAAAATGTATGATTTTGATTTCAAAATACTTGTCTTTGATACAAAAGGTCACACAATGCAATGCTCCCTCCCTCCCTCCCACCTCTCTCTCTCTCTTGTCTGTCTGTCTGTCTGTCTCTCTCCCTCCCTCCTCCTTCCCTCTCTCCCCCTCCCTCCCTCCCTATTTATATCTCTCTCTTCCTGCAAACAACCTCGCAGTTTTCTTCTCCCCTTTCTCTCTCCCTCCTTTCTTCTCTCTCTCTCTCTCTCTCTCTCTCTCTCTCTTTGTCTCTGTGTGTGTGTCTCTCTCTGTCTCTCTCTTTCTGTCTCTCTCTGTCTCTCTCTGTGTTTGTGTCTCTGTGTTTGTCTCTCTGTCTCTGTCTCTCTGTCTCTGTCTCTCTGTCTTTCTCTATGTCCCTGTCTGTGTCTCTGTCTGTCTGTCTGTCTGTGTCTCTGTCTCCGTTTCTGTCTGTCTCTGTATCTGGCTGTCTGGCTGTTTGTTTGTCTGTCTGTCTGTCTGTCTGTCTGTCTCCCTCTCTGTCTCTCTGTCTGTTGGTCGGTCTGTCTGTCTGTCTGTCTGTCTCTCTCTCTCTCTCTCTCTCTCTCTCTCTCTCTCTCTCTCCTCTCTCTCTCTCTCATCTCTTCTCTTCTCTTCTCTCTTACTTTCGTTAACAACAGGGCTTTTTTCATCAAAAAGTCAGTATACTTTCAGATTCAACATATAAAAAGCAAAAGATTGTGGCACTTAATTAACATTTTCCAACAAAGTTCTCCACACAAAAGACGGCGCTGCTTAACGGTTTTGTCTCATGCAACGTGTCTCGCCGTACAAAAGGTCTAATGGAGCAAGCTAACTGGTTTGTTATTATATGACCATCCTCCACGAGATGAGCCGTAAGTCAAATTCCCCAGTATCTGGATTGAGTCGAGAGTCGTTTCGGGAGGGGATTTCCCCTCTGTTTTCCACCGCTCCCCCCCCCCCCCCCCCCCACCCCCCCTTCCCCTCCATGCAAAGAAGATTTTTTTTCTTTTTTCTTTGTTTTCTTTCTCTCTTTCTTTCTTTCATTCATTTTTTCTTTCTGTTCTTTTCTTTTCTGTCTGACTGCCTGTTTGTCTGCCTGTCTTTCTTCCTGTTTGTTTATCTTTTTCTGTTTTTCTTTATTTGTGTTTTTTTTTCTTGTTTCTTTCTTTTCTGTCTTTCTGTCTGTCTATCTATATGTCTATCTGTCTTTCTGTTTTTTCTTTCTTTCTTTCTCCTTTTTCTTTCTGTCTTTCTGTCTGTCTGTCTGTCTGTCTGTCTGTCGTTCTTTCTCATTTTGTTTCTGTCTCTCTCTCTTTCTTTCTTCCTTCCTTCCTTTTGATACCATATTTTCTACACTATCTTAATGGCCACAGGTCTGAGGCAGTTTCATACAATGCTAAATTGCTGAATGACGATGGGGATGACAATCACGACGTTTGTTCTTCTAACATAGTTATCCTGACGTCAAACCAGGCCCGAGAGATACAGATACTCGCAGTGCTGGTCAGGACATTTGAACAACATCCTCAATTAGTGAAGTGCGTGAGACTCGATTGTGTGGGCCCAGTCTTCCCAATGAGCCTCATCATCATCATCATGATCATCATCATCATGTGCTCTGCCGCATGGTCTTCGCTATCATGGCCCTCCATATGAATCTAGCCTTTGTCGCTGCAAGTAGGCCTACTTCTCCTACCATCTCTGTCTTCATCCACTGCGCCAATATTTTGTCCCTGGGTCTACCTGGTGCTCGTTTTCCCTCCAGCTTTCCTGTTGTGAAAAGGTGCTCTAATTTTTCTTGCCTCATAAAATGTCTTATACATGTTGTTTGTCTTTTCCTAATCTTCTTCATTAATGTTCTTTTCGTGTCTGTCTCCCCTCACACTCTAATTAGGGCCCGAAAAATTCCACAATGATTTTGAATGACATAGACGAAATTTGCATCCTAAACACGATTCTGTCGTTAAAATCTAAATATCTTAACGGTTTTCGTGTTATCTGAAACAAAGTGATTGTCAGCGTTTGACGCATATAGAAACCAGATACACACAAAAATAGGACGAGAGCACGAATCTGACTACATGGAAAAAAAAAAAAAAAAAAAAGACAGGTTCAAATGTTCGGCCAAGCTAAGACAGTGACAGAAAAGAGGAAATTTCTAGCACAGAATTTTCATAAGGTGGGGATACTATTTATACTGAAAGAGCCCCCGGCATCGCCATGTTGGCGGAGGGGGTGTGGGGGGGGGATCAACTGGCCTTTGTCAAGCGTACACAAAAGGCTACAAAGAATAAATACACAAAACTAAGGGGAGAAAACTGCAACAAGACTTCTCTGACGTTTAGCTGAACACGAGAAAATGGCTGGTATGAATGAAGTTTGTGTATTTATTCGTTGCTGTCTTATGTGTACGCTTGACATAGACCAGTTGACCCCCTTCACCCATCACGCCCCCCCCCCCCCCCCCCCCCCCCCCCCCCCCCCTGTGAGGATGCCGTGGGATCTTTCAGTATAAATAGTATCCATACCTTCTGAAAATTCTGTGCTAGACATTTCCTCTATTCAGTCACTCTCTTTGTTTCTGCCCTCTGCCTTCTGCCTTCTGCCTTCTGCCTTTGCTTTCTGTCATCTCTTCCTATCATTTTCCGCTTAGCTGGTTCATTCACCTGTATGTGTTTTATAATCCTTACATACTTTCGATTAGAACGATAATTGGGTACATTATTGACTGCATGTTTGGCCCTAAGAAAATGTGCTGAGCAGGAGCAATTTCAGGTAATTTAGGCCATTTTATGTAAGCTTTAGTGTCTTTAGTTATGCTCGTATTTGTATTCAGGTTTGTTTGTTTGTTTTTTTAAATTCGCTGGTGATAAATTGAACAAAATGGTCAACGCCAAGGGCATGTCCTTAGATTATGTGATCGCATGTACTGACATGTGTACTTCATTTTCTTTTCCAGTCTTTTTTCCCAACCAGATGTTGTGTACGGTTTTGACTGGGTTATAGCCCTGATGTACCTTTGTGCAGTCGGCTGGGCTTTAAACAGTAAGAATAAGGCCAGTTGACCGAAAATTTCATCCCGTATTGTTTTTGTTTTGGTTTGGTTGTTGGTTGGTTGGTTTGTTGGTTGGTTGTGTTGGTTGTGTTGGTTGATTAGTTGGTGTTGGTTGGTTTGGTTGTGGGTTGGTTGGGTTGGTTGGTTGGTTGGTTGGTGGTTGGTTGGATGGCTGGTTGGCTGGATGGTTTGTTGGTTGGATGGCTGGTTGTTTTGGATGGTTGTTGGTTGGTTGGTTGGTTGGTTCGTTGGTCGGTCAGTCAGTTGGTTGGTGGTTGGTTGGTTGGTTGGTTGGTTGGTTGGTTGGTTGGTTGGTTGGTTGGTTGGTTGGTTGGTTTGATTTTATTACATTTGCGTCGTCATTCTATGCTTGTGTTTCTCTAGTTCCTATTTGCTTAAATGCTGGCAGTCAGTTTTAATGTAGAAATAACACGGGCGCAGTTATCTTCTCCAGTTTAAATGAACGGGAATCTGCCTATCGGTGACATTATCTGATCTGTTGGTGGATTATTATGTTAAAGCCGTCGACTACTAAAGACTAGATACCTCGAGTTCAATCCCAGCTCGCCGCATTAAAAACGTCTCTGTTCGCTCGCTGCCTACCTTAATGTTTCCATCATTGTGGTGGTGTCAGCTTGATGTTCCTCTTCTCTTCCCTATTTCAAAACCTTGCCAGCCGTATAAGGTTTTCGCATAAGCTCAGGAAGTCTAGCAGATAATTGCTGATAGGCTTGGGTGGAGGGCATATGGAATTGTCCGAGTATGAAGATCCCTCTTAAAAGAAATTCTGTCTTCCGAGTTGTTTGCGTCCAAATGATTGTAAATTTGTATCTTTGTTGTGATCTTGTCTAATTATTGTAAACTTCTGTCCTTGTTGTTATCTTGTCCTAATTATTGTAAATTTGTGTCTTTGTTGTTATCTTGTCCTAATTATTGTAAATTTGTGTCTTTGTTGTTATCTTGTCATAATTATTGTAAACTTCTGTCTTTGCTGTTATCTTGTCCATAATTATTGTAAATTTGTGTCTTTGTTGCTATCTTGTCATAATTATTGTAAATTTGTGTCTTTGTTGTTATCTTGTCCTAATTATTGTAAATTTCTGTCTTTGTTGTTATCTTGTCATAATTATTGTAAACTTCTGTCCTTTGCTTTTATCTTGTCATAATTATTGTAAATTTGTGTCTTTGTTGTTATCTTGTCCTAATTATTGTAAACTTCTGTCTTTGTTGTCATCTTGTCCTAATTATTGTAAATTTGTGTCTTTGTTGTTATCTTGTCCTAATTATTGTAAATTTGTGTCTTTGTTGTTATCTTGTCCTAATTATTGTAAATTTGTGTCTTTGTTGTTATCTTGTCCTAATTATTGTAAATTTGTGTCTTTGTTGTTATCTTGTCCTAATTATTGTAAATTTGTGTCTATTGTTGTTATCTTGTCCTAATTATTGTAAATTTGTGTCTTTTTGTTATCTTGTCCTAATTATTGTAAATCTTGTGTCTATTTTGTTATCTTGTCCTAATTATTGTAAATTTTGTCTATTTTGTTATCTTGTCCTAATTATTGTAAATTGTGTCTATTTTGTTATCTTGTCCTAATTATTGTAAATTGTGTCTTTTTGTTATCTTGTCCTAATTATTGTAAACTTCTGTCTTTTTGTTATCTTGTCCTAATTATTGTAAATTTGTGTCTTTGTTGTTATCTTGTCCTAATTATTGTAAATTTGTGTCTTTGTTGTTATCTTGTCCTAATTATTGTAAATTTGTGTCTTTGTTGTTATCTTGTCCTAATTATTGTAAATTTGTGTCTTTGTTGTTATCTTGTCCTAATTATTGTAATTTGTGTCTTTGTTGTTATCTTGTCATAATTATTGTAAATTTGTGTCTTTGTTGTTATCTTGTCCTAATTATTGTAAATTTGTGTCTTTGTTGTTATCTTGTCCTAATTATTGTAAATTTGTGTCTTTGTTGTTATCTTGTCCTAATTATTGTAAATTTGTGTCTTTGTTGTTATCTTGTCCTAATTATTGTAAATTTGTGTCTGTGTTGTTATCTTGTCCTAATTATTGTAAATTTGTGTCTGTTTGTTATCTTGTCCTAATTATTGTAAATTTGTGTCTGATGTTTTTATCTTGTCCTAATTATTGTAAATTTGTGTCTATTTTGTTATCTTGTCCTAATTATTGTAAATTTGTGTCTTGTGTTTATCTTGTCCTAATTATTGTAAATTTGTGTCTTGTTGTAATCTTGTCCTAATTATTGTAAATTTGTGTCTGTGTTGTTATCTTGTCCTAATTATTGTAAATTTGTGTCTTTGTTGTTATCTTGTCATAATTATTGTGAATTTGTGTCTTTGTTGTTATCTTGTCCTAATTATTGTGAATTGTGTCTTTGTTGTATCTTGTCATAATTATTGTAATTTCTGTCTTTGTTGTTATCTTGTCATAATTATTGTAAATTCTGTCTTTGTTTTATCTTGTCATATATTGTAATTGTCTTCGTTGTATCTGTCATAATTATTGTAAATTTCTGTCTTTGTTGTATCTTGTCATAATTATTGTAAATTTCTGTCTTTGTTGCTATCTCGTGTATGCTTGAAAATGTACGTCCATGTTGTTTTGTTGATTATATACGTGTTCTCAGTCTATTTTCAAATGCTTCTAATTTTCATAGGAAAAATAAATAAATAAACGCAGAAAGTGCAAACAAACCTTTATCATAAATGTTGATACTCTCTAAACTGAATATTTTCAGTGCTGTATGATAGAAGTCCCGTCTAGAAAGGACTATTAAGCGGGCAAACACTTCCAGATTTTAAAAGAGGTTTAAATGTTTAAAAAGAGCACTAAAATTTCTTAAACAAAATATCAAGAGATGAAACACACACATACACATACACATACACATCACATAACACATCACACAAAACAACACACACACACACACACCACACACACACACACACACACACACAATCAAGACACACACACATACATGCACGCGTACATTCACATGCACGCGTACACTCACACACGTACACTCACACAACACACACACACACACCACACACACACACACAGATTACACACACACAAACACACACACACACACACAAACACACACACACACATACAAATAAACAAACAAACAAACAAACACACACAGTTTACACACACACAAACATACACAAACACACACACACACACAAAACACAAACAAACGCACACACACACACACACAAACACACACACATACAAACAAACAAACACAAACACACACACAACCATAACACTTTCATTTTTTAACCTATCCAAAGAGTGAGAAGGTTAAGAAGTGTTTTTGTTGAGTCTGGTGATATGTACACGAGAGTGTGTATATAACACGGATGCCGTGTATCTAATCAGGCACGGCAATGGCTGTGCGCTGAATTACATGCTGCTCCCCAGACAATGGTTCCAGTGTAATGAGGTAAGACGATCTCTCTCTCTCTCTCTCTCTCTCATCTTCTCCTCCTCTCTCGTCCTCTTCTCATCATCCTCTCTCTCTCTC
>CM060314.1:31584114-31586614 GCA_030674185.1 Monoplex corrugatus
AAATGATTTTTAAAACGTTTCCCTTGTTTTACATATTGTTTTGACTTGCTACAAAATAAAAACTGATATCTATCACATTGTTATTGCCTTAGAGAAAAGAATCCTGTGGAGATCGGTGGTCTGTGCTCTAACTGATCGATTTCCACACAGAAATGGATTCCTGGAGAATCTTGCAGGTAGGTAGTAAGAAACGTACTCTAGAAATCTTTGGTCTCTAGTTTAGCTGCTATGTACACAGTTTGTGTAGAGAATAGGTTTTTGATGTCTATGATGAAGACAGAAAGTTATGTATAGCTTCGTTGATATTTGACTGACTTACAAACCGCGTAACCGCGGGCGTGTGTGTATGTGTGTGTGTGTGTGTGAGTGTGTGTGTGCGTGTGTGTGTGTGTGTGTGTGTGAGTGTGTGTGTGTGTGTGTGTGTGTGTGTATGTGTGCGTGTGTGTGCACGGGCGTATGCTTGATTCTAATAACGTTTCTTTCAAAACAAAATCCACACACACGCAAGAGACCCATAACACTAACCACCTTCACAGGAAAAATCACACGGGAAATCTGCACAAACCTGGTTAAATAACAGCGACACAAGACAGGGAAAAAAAACAACAACAACAACAAAAAACCCTCACAAGCACAGGCAGTGTATAATCAGAAACTTTGCAACGCCTCGGCAGAAAAGAGCGAGCGTCACATGCACACAGGGTACAGGCCTCACAACTACAATCTTCCAACCGGAAATTGCCAAGCCTGAAAACCAGCCAAAGATTGCAATACGATACCGTTTCCGTTCCAGCGCGAGACATGCGCGTGAACCGTCTTCTCTCTCTTCTACCTCCCATCTTGATCGAAGTCACATGTCTCTTGTCGTTCGTTTAGCATTTGCATTTTCTGGATCATTCCGCTACTTGCCTTTGTGGTGTGTTCTGGTGTTTGTATCATAGCTTAATCATAGATCAGATTCTTCCTTTCCGAACTGGCTTTCTTTTTTCATTTTTTTTCCCCGAAGTGGGATTTCTTTGTTTTTTGTTTACTTTTTGGGTGTGTGTGTGTGGTGTGTGTGTGTGTGTGTGTGTGTGTGTGTGTGTGTTGTGTGTGTGTGTGTGTGTGTGTGTGTGTGTGTGTGTGTGTGTGTGTGTGATGAGTGATAGGGGAGGTGTATGTTGGGTGTGAATGTTGGTATGTGTTTTGTTTATTTTTTGGTGTGTGTGTGTGTGTTTTGTTGAGTGTGTGCGTTAGGTGTGTGTTGGGTGTGTAAGTGTGTTGGGTGTGTGTGTTTCTTCTCTCTCTCTCTCTCTCTCTCTCTCTCTCTCTCTCTCTCGTGTTGTTGTGTGTTGTGTGTGTGTGTGTGTGTGTGTGTGTGTGTGTGTGTTTTTTTTTCGGTGTGTGTTTCTCTGTGGTCTGTGCGTGTGTTTCCTCTAAATCAACCTTGGTCCTGGTTGTGTTTTGCTTTCCAAATTATCCAGGTTGGTGTTTTATTTGCGTATTTCCTGTCGGAGTTATTTTTGTTCTTCCTGTTTGGTATTTCTCAATGTATGTGGCACCATTAGCAGGAATGGGTGTCACCTTTACTGTACTACGTTCTACATAAATCATGTATCCTTGAGTTTAAAAATACGAAGAAAAAATCGAAAGTCAATGACCGACTATTCTTCTGTTTTCAAACTTTGATCAATGGCGTCTAACAGACCTTGACCTGCAGAACATTGTACTCGACGAGAAACGAAGTAAATGAACTTTTGCACAAAAGCTCGTATCAGAGCTGGTCGGTATTTCTTGCTAATGGGGAGATCTAGTTATCTGGTCTTAGAATTTATATTTCTGTAAATTATTATCAAATGTTAAGGTTTTTACGAGAGCTTATGCTTTTTTGTCGTTTCCGAAGCACACATGTTGATTTGCATTTAATGTATTTTTTCATGTATAAAACTTCTTTGATCAATTAAATCACGATTCATTTACTGGATCTCTAAGTGTTGATTGAAAGCTATATCTATTAAGAGAAGTCAGTAATAATTGATTGCGTGAATTCAACCATTTTCAAATACACATAAAACTCACTTTTAGTACTATGGAAATGTAGATGATGTTTGTAAGCCGACACTTTAAAATCTTCTTTTCTTCAGTATTCTAATGTGTGGAGACAAAAACACCATAATACGATTTCAGCAGTGACAATACAAAATTGAAGAATTTTGTTTGGATTGGACTGAATTAATCTATAGATTACATGGGCTGGATGAAAATCGATTGTCTTGGATTTTTTAAAAAAAATTTTCATCTTTCTTTGTTGTTGGTGTTGTTGTGGGTTTGTTTGTTTTGTTTTTTGTTTGTTTTTTTAAAGAATTTCTCCCTGGAATCACGTTTGGTATTACAGAAGCAAAACAAGATTCAGTATGTGGTTTCACTTTCGTTCAGTTTTCACATGATGAAAATAAAACGTTTTTTTTTATGGTAGCAGCAAATCTATAACACAGATATTCGAAAGTCACATTCGTAGTAG
>CM060314.1:31594114-31596614 GCA_030674185.1 Monoplex corrugatus
AGAGACAGAGGACAGACAGCAGACAGACAGACAGAGACAGACAGACAGAGACAGACAGAGACAGACACAGAGAGACGGACAGACATACAGATACGGACAGACAGATAGACAGACAGACGGGCGGGCGGACAGACATTATCATATTCAGATAATGTATTCATTTTAAGCGTCGCCCCCTTGCAAAGGAAGCTGGTAAACATTACACACGAAACATGTTCTTCAACAAGTGCGTAACTCATAGAAATCTATGTTCCAACACACACCATATTGTTAAGTCTTCAAATGGCTCATGTAGTTGCCGTGTTTGTAAAGTCAATCGCTTGAGAGTAGAGAGGTGAAGAAGAGCAGGATGGAGAAGAGAGAGAAAAGAGATGAGGAGAGAGAGAGAGAGAGAGAGACTGACAGACAGACAGAGACAGAAACAGAGAGAGACAGACAGAGAGAGACACAATGACACAGACAGAAATAGAGAGGCAGACAGACAGAAGAAAAGAGAGACAGACAGACAGACAAACAGGACAGAGACAGAGACCAAAGAGACAGAGATAGACAGACTAAAAGAGATACACACAGAGACACTAACGCAGAGGCAGAGACGGGTACAGAGAGACAGACTAAGAGAGAGAGAGAGGGGGGGCAGTGAGAGGGAGACAGAGAGAGAGAAGAGAAAACGAGAGAAGAGAGAGAGAGATAAAGAAACACAGCGAGACAGAAGGAGAGAAAGAACGATACAGACAGACAGACAAGGAAAGAGAGCAGGAGAGAGAGGAGAGGAAGAGAGATACAGAGAGAGAGCGAGAGAGAGAACACAGAGAGAGACAGAGACAGACAGACAGACAACAAAACAGACAGACAGACAGACGGGCAGACGGGCAGACAGACAAGAGAGATAGAGACAGAAAGAGAAATTCAACTTCAAGGTGACATTCTAATGTATTCGGGAGTTTCCGTACTACCAGTAGTGGCTTATACGTCAATTTGATCTCACTTGACTTTAGTATAGTGACACAACTATGCATAGCCACGTCCGCCACATGCAGGATGGCTGTATCCAAAATATTATTTTAAAAAAAGATATTCTACACGGAGAACTCGCTGCGGGAATTTCAGTTCACAAGGCGCCCACTGTGAAACGTGACCTAAAGTCTGCTGATATCAGTGATGAAGCAAGGGAAGAGATGGTTACAAGCCATTGTACCTGGCGACGGGCTTAACGTGCAGGCATCGCCACTACAGAGCAGAAACGAACTCGACTGTGGTCGGACAGAGAGTTATTATTGTTATATTTGTTTAAAGCCCATCCGACTGCGTAGAGCCAGGTCAGGGTTATAACCTATTTCAAAACTACATGATTCTTCAACAGGAAAAAAAAAAAAAAAAGAAAAAAAAGAAAATAAGTACACATATAATGCAACTACGCGACATAATCTAAGGAGATGCCCTAGCGTTGACCACTCCATTCCAATTTATCGCACAGGGGATTTTAAAAAAAAAGCATACCTGAATACAAATTCAAACATAACTAAGGACACTAAGACATATACAAAAACGGACCTAAATTATCCGAAATTGCTTTCGCATATCTCATTTCCCTAGAGCCGAAAATGCTCTCAACTGCGTGTACCCAGTGATCAATCCTAAGAGAAAGTATGTGAGATTTTATCGAACTCATGCAGGTGAATGGACCAGCAAGGCAGAAAACGATAGGAAGAAATGACAGAAGGCAAAGAAACAAGGCAGAAGCAAAGAGAGTGACAGAAAAGGGGAAACTTCTTGCACAGAATTCCAGAAATGCACTTAATGACGTGTACCCAGTTAACTATCAATCCTAAAAGAAAGTAGGTAAGACTTTAACGAAGACATGCAGGTGAATGGACAAGCAAGGCAAAACATGATAGGAAGAAATGACAGAAAGCAAAGCAGGAAGAAAGAAACAAAAGAGATTGACATGAAAAGAGGAAACTTCTAGCACAGAAATTCCAGAAGGTGGGGATACTATTTAAACTGAAAGAGCCCCCAGCATCCCCACGGGGAAGCAGACACAATAGAGAGAAGGACAGCTTAGGGCAGTGACCACCCAGACACAGTCATCAACTTTCATGTGCAGCAGGTGTGTGTCCAAGAACTGCCACTCAACAAGCGGCTTGTTCCGTTTCAGCTCAATTTTTGAGGATGACGTCTCCGCGCTCGGAATGAATTCCATATGCACTAACTCCACAGGTGCCATGTGATGGAGAAGATCCACAATGATCACAGCACAAGCCTCGAGCCCTGCACATAAACCCACGAGCTGGCCAGGTCCTGAGGTCTTACCTAGATAGTTCCATAACTCTGGGGTTGTAGGGGAGTGAGGTGTAACCAGTGAAATGACACAGAAAATGGGACAGAAATGATAATAAAAACAGTATGCACAGAATAACAGGGTAACGTTCTATAAATGCTTACAAAATGTGAACTCAGATACAACCCAATATTACACCAGTGTCTGCTTGAACGCTGT
>CM060314.1:31599114-31601614 GCA_030674185.1 Monoplex corrugatus
CGCACACACGCACACACACACACACATCAACAACACACTCACAACACACAACAACAAGCACATCCAGACTCACAACATTCACGCACACAAACTCAGGCACAACACAACAAACACACAAACACACACAACACACAACACAACACACACACACACCACACACACACATCACACAACAAAACCCCCCACATTCACACACACACTACATGCACAATGACACATGCACACACCTCACACACACATACATTCACGCAGCACATCACCACAGCGCACAATCACACACCCCACATACTCACTACACACACACACACACACACACAACACACACACAAACACACAACACACACACACACACACACATCAACAGCAACATACGACACACCGAAAATACATACCCTACATCACACACATTTTCACACGCACGTACTCTCGACATTGACACACGCACACACGCGCACAAACACATACGCTCAAGCGCGCCACACGCACACACACGCGAACACAAATACACACACACACGCAAAGATTTACTCAGATACACATTCACAAAACTGTAAACAGCAACAAACACACAAAACACACACAAACGCAAACACAACACACACACACACACACACACAACACAACACAACACACACACACACAACAAACAACACAATACACACATTATTAATACACACACACTCAGATGCAGGCATCGCGAAACACACACAAATACACAAACAACACACTCACTTAGCATACACACACACACACACACACACACACGCACACACACACACACACACACGCACACACACACACCACACAACACACACACACGTACAAACACATACAAAGACACACAAAGACAGGGAGAGAGAGACAGAGAGACAAAACAGACAGACAGACAGAGACAGATACAGAGAGAGAGACAAAGAGACAGAAAGAGAGACAGACAGACAGTCAGAGACAGAGAGAGAGAAAGAGACAGAAAGACAGAGACAGAAAGAGAGAGAGACAGAGAAAACATTACCTTACCTATCTACGACAATTTTGCTAACAGAAACCACTTTTTACTAAAATCGAAACAGCTTGTTCCAAATTTACTTATTTACATACACATTCACTAAGCACAGACAACACACCACACACACACACACACCACACACACACACACACACACAACACACACACACGTACAAACACATACAGAGACACAAAGAGAGGGAGAGAGAGAGAGAGATAGACAGACAGCAGACAGACAAACAGACAGTCAGAAGGCAGGCAGGCAGACAGACAGAGAGACAGAGAGACCAGAGAGAGAGACACACACAGAGACACACAGAGAGACAGAGACAGAAAGAGAGAGAGAGAGACAGATACAGAGAAAACAACTAACTTACCTGTCCACAACAATTTTGCTAACAGAAGCACACTTCTCTCTACTAAAATCGAAACAGCTCTGTTCCAAAATTACTTAAAACTTCCTTCAGAAAGTGTTACGGTACAGCAAGTGTCATTAATTTAAACTGAAAACTTACAGAAATTTCGACGATAGTTGCACGATGTCTGCCCCCTTTCCTGCTAAGAGAAATCAAAATTGATTTTTTCGCCGAATCAGTTTCACTGAGAATTCACACGTTTCATTGATAGGTAGGTAGTTGTACAGGCTTGTCTATTACTACGAGTAGTAGGGTCATAGTCTACTGTACAACTGATACGTGTTACACAGTCTTTCTGTACAAGTGGCGGACATAAGACTTGCTCATAAACATGTATAGTAGTATGGATCGGCAACTCTGTCAGACTTGAAGCCTTGATGATAGCCTGACGATCTTTATGTTTTTTTCTTTCTTCTTTCTTTCTTTCTTTCTTTCTTTTTTCTGTCTTTCTTATCTTCTTTCTTTCTGTCTTTCATTATTTCTTTCTTTCTTTTCTTTCTTTCTTTCTTTCATTATTTCTTTCTTTCTTTCTTTTTTTCTTTCCTTCTTTCTTTCTTCCTCATTCCTTTCCTTTCTTCTTTCTTCCGTTCTTCCTTTGTTTCTTTTTTTTTCATTGTTTCTGCCTATCTTCCTCTCTTTCATTGTTTTCTTTTGTGTGTGTGTGTGGGGGGGGGGATGAATTGAATTTCGGGATCATATGACAACAGTTCCTTTGTGGTTTGAATCTAGGCTGCACTACCTCATTGAACGCCTGACCATCTGTAGCTCTCTCTCTCTCTCTCTCTCTCTCTTCACACACACACACACACTCACTCACTCACTCACTCTCCTCTCTTTCACACACCACACACACTCACTCACTCACTGACTCACTCCTCTCTCTCTCTCACTCACTCACTCACTAATTCTCTCACTCTCTCTCTCTCATCACTCACTCACTAACTCTCTCTCTTCTCACTCATTAACTTCCCTCTCTCATCACTCACCCCTCTCTCACTCCTCACTCTACATCTACTATCTCTTCTACATCTATCGTAATCTATCTATCTTCTATCTGTATCTATCTATCTGATTATTAT
>CM060314.1:31611614-31619114 GCA_030674185.1 Monoplex corrugatus
TAGAACACATGCAATATAACACAACACAATACAACACAACATCAACTACAATACAACAACAACACAATACAACACAATACAACACAATACAATACAACACAACACAACACAACACAATACAACACAACACAATACAACACAATACAACACAATACAACACAACACAATAAACACAATACAACACAACACAATACAACACAATACAACACAATACAACACAATACAACACAACACAATACAACACAACACAATACAATACAACACAATACAACACAACACAATACAACACAACACAACACAATACAATAGAACACATGCAATGTAACACAATACAACACATACAACACAACACAATACAACACAACACAACACAATACAACACAATACAACACAACACAATACAATACAACACAATACAATACAACACAATACAACACAACACAACACAATACAATAGAACACATGCAATGTAACACAATACACACAACACAATACAACACAACACAACACAATACAATAGAACACAATACAATACAATACAACACATGCAATACAACACAATACAATACAATACAACACAACACAATACAACACAAACAACACAATACAATACAACACATGCAATGTAACACAATACAATACAACACAATGCAACACAATGCAACACAATATAATACAACACTTGTACAATACAACACATGCAATGTAACACAATACAAACACAACACAATACAACACAACACAATACAATAGAACACATGCAATATAACACAACACAATACAACACAACACAATACAACACAATACAACACAACACAATACAACACAATACAACACAATACAATACAACACAACACAACACAACACAATACAACACAACACAATACAACACAATACAACACAATACAACACAACACAATAAACACAATACAACACAACACAATACAACACAATACAACACAATACAACACAATACAACACAACACAATACAACACAACACAATACAATACAACACAATACAACACAACACAATACAACACAATACAACACAACACAATACAACACAACACAACACAATACAACACAATACAACACAACACAATACAACACAACACAATACAATAGAACACATGCAATATAACACAATACAACACAACACAATACAACACAACACAATACAATACAATACACACAAACACAATGCAGTGCAAAACAACACAACACAATGCAAGACAATATGATACACTACGATGCGATATGATGCGATACAATACGATACGATGCTATGCTATGCGATACGATACGATACGATGCTATGCTATGCGATACGATACGATGCTATGCTATGCGATACGATAACGATACGATACGATACGATACGATACGATGCGATGCGATACGATACGATACAATGCGATACGATACGATACGATACGATGCGATACGATACGATGCGATACGATACAATACGATACGATACGATACGATACAATACGATACGATACGATGCGATACGATGCGATGCGATGCGATGCGATGCGATGCGATGCGATACGATACGATACGATACAATACGATACTATACGATACGATACGATACGATGCGATGCGATGCGATACGATACGATACGATACGATACGATACGATACACTACACTACACTACACTGCACTGCACTGCACTGCACTGCACTACACTACACGCTGTTCTGTGGTGACGTGCATCCCTGGGTAGAGCAGCCCGAAGACCTTACGGAATATCCATTATGATAATATGAATGGACACTATACAAATACGACATAACACAATACATCATAACCTTACCTTATACAGCACAACACAACGCAACTTAACACCACATATTGTAAACAATACGTTACAATTCTATACTTCTATACGGTATAGACACAACTCAAATGCTAAACAAACAAAATAAAAATACATACTTATGTATTCCTCCATCCTATCATACCATACAGAACAAACACAATACAATACGAATCAAATGCAAACGCACTACAAACACGTCACACACACGTTTATAGCATACTATAAACAAAACATTGCAGTAGTGTGTGGTATGGATATAATATACAGTTGCAACCCAAATACAATGAAATACATGCACCTATACATTTTTTTTTTCATCATATGGTACAATGCAATACAATACGATACAATGCAATACAATAAATACAATACAATGCAATACAATATAATACAAAATATACAAACACAATGTAAATCAAATACAAACGCAAAACAAGCACATCACATACACCTTCATGCATACGTTCATAGCGGAACAATACATCACGATACACTTCAGCACAATGTAACACAACACAACACAAACACAACACAACACAACACAACACAACACAACACAACGCAACACAACACAGCACAACGCAACACACAAAACAACACAACACAGCAAAAACACAAACACAACACAAACACAACACAACACAGCCCACAACACAACACAATACAAAACACAAACGCAATTAAATTGCAACACCGAAACAATATCACAAAAGGCCTTTTTGTTCATACATACCTTCACCCTACCAAAACGGCAACGTGGAAATAAATTCCGCCCGCAAACAGCCGACATTCCCAACAAGACTTCATCGATTCTCCTTTCCACCCAACTCCCAACAAGCCACTGACTGGGAGTGAAGGAGAGAAAAACGGGTCCGAGGAAAAAAAAGGGAGAGAGGGAGAGAGAACGACAGAGAGTGGGTAGAGAAAGGGAGAGAGGGGGGGAGAGACGGAAGGAGGAACGAGAGAGGGAGAGAGAGGGGGAGAGAGAGGGAGTCAGTTTGGGAGGGGGGGGGGGGAAGAGGGCGAATAGCAAGCGACCTCGACTCAACCAGTGCTAAAGCGCGGTCGCTGGTCACCAAGTGTCTCCCCTACCTGAAATTGTCTCCAAGGATGATTTTGTGTGTATATGTGTGTGTGTGTGTTGTTGTTGTTGTTGGTGGTGGTGGTGATGGTGTTGGTGGTGGTGATATGTGTGTGTGTGTGTACGTGTGTGTGTGAGTGTATGTATGTGTATGTGTTATAGTGTGTGTGTGTGTGTGTGTGTGTGTGTGTGTGTGTGTGTGTGCGCATGTGTGCGTCTCTGTGTGTGTGTGTGTGTGTGTGTGTGTGTGTGTGTGTGTGTGTGTGTGTGTGTGTGTGTGTGTGTGTGTGTGTGTGTGTGTGTGTGTGTGTATGTGGTGTGTGTGTGTGTGTGATTTTGCATATGAGTATGTGTGTTTGTCTTCGGATAAAGTTTGTTTATATGTGAGTGTGAGTGGGTGTATGTATGTGAGTGTGAGTGGGTGTATGTATGTGTGTGTGTCTGTGTGCGTGCGTGTGTTCAGATAATGTGTGTATTTGTGTGCGTTTGTATGTATGTGTGTGTTTATGTGTGTGTGTTCGTTTGTGTGTATTTGCGTTTGAATGTGTGTGTGTGTTTACCTTTGAATTATGATCATATGGTTTTTGTATGTGACGGGGGACGGGGGAAATGGTAGGATGAGGGGGGGGGGGGGGCATTTTGCTTATTGATTTTGTCTTGGTGAGAAAGGATTAGCAGGCTAATGGAGTCTCCACTTTCATCAATAAACTAAATGGAATGTTACCATAAAATTATCTATGTGTAAATGTCAAATTTCTTTTTTTTCCTTTTTTTTTTCCCTTTCTTTTTCAAAATGAAAAATATATGAACACTAGGAATTAAAAGCGCTTAAAATGTACTCACAGGCTCACACAATGCATGCGATATTGAACAATAAAAGTGATGATCATGTGCCCTGCCGCATGGTGTTGGCGATCATGGCCCTCCATATGCATGCATCCGTTGTCGCCGCAAGTACATATTCCACCCTCTCTTTTCTTCAGCCATCCTGCGAGTCCATCCAGTATGTTTTCCCTGGGTCTATCTGGTGTTCTCTTTCCCCTCCAGCTTTCCTGTTGTGACCAGGTGCTCCAATTCCCCTTTCCTCATAAAATGGCCTACAAATGTTGCTTGTCTTTTCCTAATCTTCCTTATCAATGATCTTCTTGTGTCTGCCTCCATCAAGACTGTCTTGTTTGTTTTCTTTGCTGTCCATGGAACTCTCAAACTTTCTTCTTAGAAACCACATTTCCGCTGCCTCAATCTTGTTCTGGTTTTGCATGTTGACTGTCCACGCCTCACAACCGTATAACATTATCGGTTCTATATAACATTCACGAACTATCTTTCTGAAATTAATTGATAGGCATTTGTTGGTAAAACTCGTAAATATAATAGAAATAGAAAGCCAAAATAAAGGGTTGGAGCTAAATAGCAAGAAGACTGAAGTCATGGTAATCAGTAAAAAAAAAAAAAAAACATGAAATCCCCTTATGCAAAATAACAGCAAATAGCATAACTTTGAGACAGGTTGATAAGTTATGATATATAGGAACAGTCATCTCACCAGACGGCAGATGCACGTCAGAAATAGCCAGCAGAATCGGCCAAGACAAAACAGCATTAAAAAAGATGAAAAGCATTCTTACCAACAAATGCCTATCAACTGAGAATCTCACTGGCTTAAAATCGATTATTTACTCCTGTTTGTGATTTGTGGTTGAAGGTTTGATAGACGAGTTTTATTTGTTCGGTTTGCTATGTTTTCGCAACCCTCAAAGGGTCCAGGTTATCTTCTTTTTGTTCTTTTCTTTATTTGTCTTCTTTTACCATTATGGGTGTTGTGTGGCGAAAGAGTTGACAGTGAGGAGCGAGCTGTAAGGCGTGAAGTAGAGAGGTTTTACTGATGTCAAGATCACTTTCGCACTGTTGATCCAGGCCTTCCTTGGTTTGTTTCTCTCTTAAATCCAGATAGTAGCACCAAATTCTAGAAAAAGCTGGACAGCAGAAGGTCCCCAGAGGGGATACGCCATGTGCCCCATATCATTCCAGCTGAGGTTTCGTGTGACGTCAAGGTCTCTTTCACACCATTTATCCAGGAATTCCTTAGTCTTCTTCTCGCCTTAAATCCAGATTAGCTCTTTGTTTTAGATACTTCACGAACCAGTTCAATTAGTAGCCATAATTGGTATAAACTTTGGCCGGGTTTTCTGTACAGCATATTATGCAGACTTGCCTAATAGAACTAATAGAATCGAGCAGTGTTCTAACGAGGAAACACTGGAAGAGATGGCAGAAAAAAAAGGATTTTAGAGTCTGTTCAAGAGGTATTCATGGCACTCAGACAATTCCATATGCACTCCACCCAAATCTACCAGCAATTATCTGGCAGACTTCCTGAGCCTGCGCAAAACCCTAAACGCTGGCAAGCTGTTGAACTGCGGAGCGGAAATGCAGGGGGAGGAGACCTTTAAAACCATTAAGCTGACACCACCAGAATGATGGAAACACTAACTAAGATGGGCAGCAAACAGGCCAACGTTTAATGTTGCAGGCTGGGACTAAACTCAGGATATCAGATCCTGAGTACCACAGCTCTGTCAAAAGAAACAACCAACCAGCCGGCATAAAACACTGGAAGAACACCTGATGGGCAACTTCTTCATTCGCTACCCACATGGTCAAGCTACATCCGGCAGTTCTGTTTTGTTGAGTTTAAAGTCCTACCACTCTTAGAGTATACTAGGACTAGCTATAAGAATGTTGCTAAAAAAAGCCTTAAAATTTTTAGTTGCATTGTGAAATACCGATGCTTTTGTAGGATTCTCTTAAAGTGTGATACATGATAGATCATCCGGCAACGAATGTGGCCGGTTTTTATTCTACAGGTCCTGCCGGTTATCATGCAGCCTGGTGGTTAGAGTTGTCGGCCGTACCGGCTGTCATGGCTTTTGATAGAGATAACACCGCTGCAGTGTGTGTCTAGTTGTCTGGTTTTCTTGACAGTAGGGGCAAGTTGATGAAAGCATTAGTTTTAGAACTCGAATTTCCGGTTGTTATGGGTGTAGAATCGGTTGTGGCCGGTGTGAAACCTCATCATCACTGAGTGTCGTCATCAGTGACACTCATCATCAGTGACACACATCATCAGTGACACACATCATCTGTGACACACATCATCAGTGACACACATCATCAGTGACACCCTATCATCAGTGACACACATCATCATGACACACATCACAGTGACACACACATAGTGACACAATCATCAGTGACACACATCATCAGTGACACACATCATCAGTGACACACATCATCAGTGACACACACCATCATGACACACACATCAGTGACACACATCATCAGTGACACACATCATCAGTGACACACATCCATCAGTGACACACATCATCAGTGACACACATCATCAGTGACACATATCATCAGTGACACATATCATCAGTGACACACATCATCAGTGACACACATCATCAGTGACACACACCATCAGTGACACACATCATCAGTGACACATATCATCAGTGACACACATCATCAGTGACACATATCATCAGTGACACACATCATCAGTGACACACATCATCAGTGACACACATCATCAGTGACACACATCATCAGTGACACACACCATCAGTGACACACATCATCAGTGACACACATCATCAGTGACACACATCATCAGTGACACACATCATCAGTGACACACATATCATCAGTGACACACATCATCAGTGACACACACCAACTCTGTGACACACACCATCTGTGACAACTCATCATCAGTGACACACATCATCAGTGACACACATCATCAGTGACACACATCATCAGTGACACACATCATCAGTGACACACATCATCAGTGACACACATCATCAGTGACACACATCATCAGTGACACACATCATCAGTGACACACATCATCAGTGACACACATCATCAGTGACACTTATCATCAGTGACACACATCATCAGTGACACACATCATCAGTGACACACATCATCAGTGACACACATCATCAGTGACACACATCATCAGTGACACACATCATCAGTGACACACACCATATGTGACACATATCATCAGTGACACACATCATCACAGTGACACACACCATATGTGACACATATCATCAGTGACACACATCATCAGTGACACACATCATCAGTGACACACATCATCAGTGACACACACCATATGTGACACATATCATCAGTGACACACATCATCAGTGACACACATCATCAGTGACACACACCATCTGTGACACATATCATCAGTGACATACATCATCAGTGACACACATCATCAGTGACACACATCATCAGTGACACACATCATCAGTGACACACACCATATGTGACACATATCATCAGTGACACACACCATCTGTGACACTCACCATCTGTGACACATATCATCAGTGACACATATCATCAGTGACACACACCATCTGTGACACATATCATCAGTGACACATATCATCAGTGACACACACCATCAGTGACACACACCATCAGTGACACATATCATCAGTGACACTCACCATCAGTGACACATATCATCAGTGACACATATCATCAG
>CM060314.1:31636614-31639114 GCA_030674185.1 Monoplex corrugatus
TGGTCATAACAGGAAAAGTAGTGGGGAAAAAAGTAACAGGTAGCCCAGGGAGAAAATACTAAACGTTTCGCAGAAAGGGTAGGAAATATACTTGCAGCGACAAAAGGTAGATTCGTATGAAGGGCCATGATCGCCAACGCCATGCTGCATGGCACATGATGATGATGATGATGAAGGCCACAGCCCTGCATGAAAAAGGCCCGAAGGAAACCATATCATAAATGACACCATCGTTACAAAGCACACATTCCAGAAATACAGTATCTGATAAAACATAACAATTATTTCTCTGAATGGAAAAGAAGAAAAGAACCCTGCTGGCAGATTTGGCCGGACCGCATATGGAATTGTCCGAGTGCAATCAATCCCCAGTGAATAATTTTCTGTCTGCACAAGAGAAGAGAGAAGAGAAGAAGAAGAGAGAGAGAGAGAGAAGACAGACAGACGGACAGGCAGGCAGACAGACCGGCAAACAGACCGGCAAACAGACAGATAGACAAAGACAGAGCGAGAGAGAGAGAGAAGACAGACAGACAGACAGACAACACAGACCAGACACAGAGACAGAGACAGACAGACAGGCAGACAGACCGGCAAACAGACAGACAGAGAGACAAAGACAGAGAGACAGAGAGACAGAGAGAGGGAGGGAGCTGGAGAGGGGGGTAAGAGGGGGTAGAGGGGTAGATGGGTGGACAAGAATCAGTACAAGAGAAAGTACAGGATTAGTACTATCTGGCCTGGTGAAAGCTGTTTTAGTTTATGAGACCACAAGAAGCTTAGATAATATCCTTTTTGTTTTGTTTTGATATTGTTGTCAAAATCTAGGGATGCCCTCTTACAATCTTTCAATGGCATCGTCTTATTGCGTTTGGCAGTGTTTGATTTTGTGTTGTGTAGTGTCGTATCACATCGTGTCCTGTCATATTGTATTGCTTTGTGTTGAATTGTGTTGTACTGTATTGTTTTGTGTTGTATCGTATTGTATCGTATTGTATTGTATTGTATTGCATTGTATTGTATTGTATTGTAGTGTAGTGTAGTGTAGTGTAGTGCAGTGCAGTGTAGCGTAGTGTAGTGTAGTGTAGTGTAGTGTAGTGCAGTGCAGTGCAGTGCAGTGCAGTGTAGTGTAGTGTAGTGTAGTGTAGTGTAGTGTAGTGTAGTGTAGTGTAGTGTAGTGTAGTGTAGTGTAGTGTAGTGTGTTGCGTTGCGCTGTGTTCTATTGTATTGTATTGTATTGTGTTGTGTTTGTATTGTATTGTATTGTATTGTATTGTGTTGTGTTGTGTTGTGTTGTATTGTATTGTATTGTGTTGTATTGTGTTGTATTGTGTTGTGTTGTGTTGTATTGTATTGCGTTGCGTTGCGCTGTGTTGTGTTGTGTTGCGTCGTGTCGTGTTGTGTCGTGTTGTGTTGCGTTGCGTTGCCTTGCGTTGAGTTGCGTTGTGCTGTGCTGTGTTGTGTTGTGTTTTGTTGCGTTTGTTGCTTTACGTTGCGTTGCGTTATGTGGTGTGGGTTGGTATGGTGTGATGTGTGGTGTGGTGTGGTGTGGTGTGATGTGGTGTGATGTGGTGTGGTGTGCTGTGGTGTGATGTAGTGTGGTGTGGTGTGCTGTGATGTGGTGTGGTGTGGTGTGGTGTGGTGTGGTGTGATGTGGTATGGTGTGATGTGTGATATGATGTAGTGTGGTGTGATGTGGTGCGGTGTGGTGTGGAAGAAGAAGAAGAACAAGAACAAGAGAAGAAAGAAGAAGAACAAGAACAAGAACAAGAACAAGAACAAGAACAAGAAGAACAAAAACAAGTACAAGAAGAAGACATTGCATCCATCACCTCATCATGTATGTCCAAAATCTTGCACAGGACACTGCTACTACTGTTGTTTCGGCAGTCTTCTGACATCGTGTGGCGTTCTGCTTGTTTGTGTGTTTCGTTGGTTGGTTGGTTGGTTGGTTGGTTGGTTGGTTGGTTGGTTGGTTGGTTGGTTGGTTGGTTGATTGGTTGGTTGGTTGGGTGGGTGGGTGGGTGGTTGGTTGGTTGTGGTTGGTTGGTTGGTTGGATGGTTGGTTGGTTGGTTGGTTGGCTGGTTGATTGGCTGGTTGGTTGGCTGGTTGGTTGGTTGATTGGTTTGTTCTAACTCTGTCCCTTTCTCACTATTTGTGTCTTTATGCTGTCTTTCTGTCTGACTATCTGTCTGTCTCTCTCATTTTCTTCCTCCCTCTCTCTACTATATCTCTCTTTCTGCTGTCTTTTTGTCTGTCTGTCTGTCTGTCTCTCTCTCTCTGTCTCTCTCTGTCTGTCTGTCTGTCTGTCTGTATGTCTCTCTCTCCCTCTCTCTGTCTCTCTGCCTCTCTGGCTCTGTCTTTCTCTCTCTCTCTCTATCTCTGTCTCTGTCTCTCTGTCTCTCTCTCTCTCTTCTCTCTCTCTCTCTCCTTTCTCCCTTCCTCTTTCTCTCTCTCTCTGTATTTCTCTTTCTGCTGTCTGTCTGTTTCTGTCTCTGT
>CM060314.1:31646614-31651614 GCA_030674185.1 Monoplex corrugatus
TAGGAAATATACTTGCAGCGACAAAAAGGTAGATTCGCATGAAGGGCCATGATCGCCAACGCCATGCTGCATGGCACATGATGATGATGATGATGAAGGCCACAGCCCTGCATGAAAAAGGCCCGAAGGAAACCATATCATAAATGACACCATCGTTACAAAGCACACATTCCAGAAATACAGTATCTGATAAAACACATAACAATTATTTCTCTGAATGGAAAAGAAGAAAA
Source organism: Monoplex corrugatus (assembly GCA_030674185.1). Classification (NCBI taxonomy): domain Eukaryota; kingdom Metazoa; phylum Mollusca; class Gastropoda; order Littorinimorpha; family Ranellidae; genus Monoplex; species Monoplex corrugatus. The sequence continues at coordinate 31,646,848 of CM060314.1, forward strand.
GAACCTGCTGGCAGATTTGGCCGGACCGCATATGGAATTGTCCGAGTGCAATCAATCCCCAGTGATTAATTTTCTGTCTGCACAGAGAGAGAGAGAGAGACAGACAGACAGACGGACAGGCAGGCAGACAGACCGGCAAACAGACCGGCAAACAGACAGATAGACAAAGACCGAGCGAGAGAGAGAGACAAGACAGACAGACAGACAAACACAGACACAGAGACAGAGACAGACAGACAGGCAGACAGACCGGCAAACAGACAGACAGAGAGACAAAGACAGAGAGACAGAGAGACAGAGAGAGGGAGGGAGCTGGAGAGGGGGGTAGAGGGGGTAGAGGGGTAGATGGGTGGACAAGAATCAGTACAAGAGAAAGTACAGGATTAGTACTATCTGGCCTGGTGAAAGCTGTTTTAGTTTATGAGACCACAAGAAGCTTAGATAATATCCTTTTTGTTTTGTTTTGATATTGTTGTCAAAATCTAGGGATGCCCTCTTACAAGCTTTCAATGGCATCGTCTTATTGCGTTTGGCAGTGTTTGATTTTGTGTTGTGTAGTGTCGTATCACATCGTGTCCTGTCATATTGTATTGCTTTGTGTTGAATTGTGTTGTACTGTATTGTTTTGTGTTGTATCGTATTGTATCGTATTGTATTGTATTGTATTGCATTGTATTGTATTGTATTGTAGTGTAGTGTAGTGTAGTGTAGTGCAGTGCAGTGTAGCGTAGTGTAGTGTAGTGTAGTGTAGTGTAGTGTAGTGCAGTGCAGTGCAGTGCAGTGCAGTGTAGTGTAGTGTAGTGTAGTGTAGTGTAGTGTAGTGTAGTGTAGTGTAGTGTAGTGTAGTGTAGTGTAGTGTAGTGTAGTGAGTGTAGTGTGTTGCGTTGCGCTGTGTTCTATTGTATTGTATTGTATTGTGTTTGTATTGTATTGTTTGTATTGTATTGTATTGTTTGTGTTGTGTTGTGTTTTGTGTTGTATTGTATTGTATTGTGTTGTATTGTGTTGTGTTGTGTTGTATTGTATTGCGTTGCGTTGCGCTGTGTTGTGTTGTGTTGCGTCGTGTCGTGTTGTGTCGTGTTGTGTTGCGTTGCGTTGCCTTGCGTTGAGTTGCGTTGTGCTGTGCTGTGTTGTGTTGTGTTTTGTTGCGTTTGTTGCTTTACGTTGCGTTGCGTTATGTGGTGTGGGTTGGTATGGTGTGATGTGTGGTGTGGTGTGGTGTGGTGTGATGTGGTGTGATGTGGTGTGGTGTGCTGTGGTGTGATGTAGTGTGGTGTGGTGGTGCTGTGATGTGTGTGGTGGTGTGGTGTGGTGTGGTTGTGGTGTGGTGTGGTATGGTGTGATGTGTGATATGATGTAGTGTGGTGTGATGTGGTGCGGTGTGGTGTGAAGAAGAAGAAGAACAAGAACAAGAGAAGAAGAGAAGAAGAACAAGAACAAGAACAAGAACAAGAACAGAACAAGAAGAACAAGAACAAGTACAAGAAGAAGACATTGCATCCATCACCTCATCATGTATGTCCAAAATCTTGCACAGGACACTGCTACTACTGTTGTTTCGCAGTCTTCTGACATCGTGTGGCGTTCTGCTTGTTTGTGTGTTTCGTTGGTTGGTGGTTGGTTGTGGTTGTGTTGTTGGTTGAGTTGGTTGGTTGGTTGGTTTGGTTGGTTGATTGGTTGGTTTGGGTCTTGGGTGTGCGTTTCGTGGTTGTGGTTGGTGGTGTTGGTTGGTTGGTTGGTTTGGTTGGTTGGTGATGGTTGGTTGGTTGGTTGGTTGGCTGGTTGATTGGCTGGTTGGTTGGCTGGTTGGTTGGTTGATTGGTTTGTTCTAACTCTGTCCCTTTTCACTTTTGTGTCTTTATGCTGTCTTTCTGTCTGACTATCTGTCTGTCTCTCTCATTTCTTCCTCCCTCTCTCTACTATTCTCTCTTTTGCTGTCTTTTTGTCTGTCTGTCTGTCTGTCTTCTCTCTCTCTGTCTCTCGTCTGTCTGTCTGTCTGTCTATCTCTCTCCCTCTCTCTGTCTCTCTGCCTCTCTGGCTCTGTCTTCTCTCTCTCTTCTTCTCTGTCTCTGTCTCTCGTCTCTCTGTCTCTGTCTCTCTCTCTGTGTCTCTTCTCTCTCTTTCCCTTCCTCTTTCTCTCTCTCTCTGTATTTCTCTTTCTGCTGTCTGTCTGTTTCTCTCTCTCTGTCTCTCTCTGTCTCTTCTCTGTCCTCTCTCTCTCTCTCTCTTCTCTTCTCTCTCTCCCCCTTCCCTCTATGTCTCTCCCTCTTTCTCTCTTTCTCCCTCCCACTCTCTCTCTCTATCTCTCTTTCTGCTGTCTGTCTGTTTGTTTCTCTAACTGTCTCTCTCTGTCTCTCACTCTCTCTCTCTGTCTCTTCTCTCTCTCTCTCTCTCTGTCTTTGTCTCTCTCTCTGTCTCTCTCTCTCCTGTCTGTCTCTGTCTCTGTGTCTCTATCTGTCTCTGTCTCTCTCTCTCTATTTCTCTGTCTGTTTGTCTGTCTATCTCTCTCTCTCTGTCTTCTGTCTCTCCCTCCCTCCTTCTCTCTCTGTCAGCAGCACACAAAAGGACTGAACCCAGGACATCGTCTTAACGGCAAGGCACTATAACCAGCTTACCTAACAGGGCCACTAACGTGCCATCTCCACACTGGATCCTCCGTCCTAACTCTCAGTTCAGCGATCGATAGTGAGACCTATCTCTGCCTGATTGGCTTTCTGGCAGACGTGTCCGAGTCTGTCACTGTTACCAAGATGAGTTATGGGGATGTCTGTCAACGAAGCTAGGAAATATCAGTAAGGGATCTTAGCGGTCTGAAATATTGTCTTGGCAACCTGTCTGGCAGCCAGTCAGTCAGTAACTTAGTCAGTTAGTCAAGTAATCAGACTCCCCACCCCACCCCCCACCCCTGCCTCCCGCCGTGGGGATCTCTCAGTACAAATACCGTCTCCACTTCTGGAAAATTCTGTGCAAGAAATTTCCTCTTGTATGACACTCTATTTCTGCCTTGCTTCTTTGCTTTCTGTCATCTTTTCCTGTCCTTGTCTACCTTGCTGGTCCATTCATCTGTATGTGTTTGATAAAGTCTTACATACTTTCTCTTAGGATTGATAATTGGGTACATCTATTGACTGTTATTTTTTTGGCTGTAAGGAAATAAAAACATGTGCAGAAGCTGTTTTAAACAGTTAAATTTATTTTTATATGTTTTTATATCCTTCGTAATGTTTACATTTGTATTAAGGTTTGTTCTTTCAAAACCTCTGGCGATAAACTGGACGGAATGGTCAACGCCAGAGGCATATCGTTAGATTATGTGCACGAGATGTGGTTTCTCAGAAGAATGTTGAGAGTTCCATGGACAGCAAAGAAAACAAACAAGACAGTCTTGATGGAGGCAGACACAAGTAGATCACTCATAAGGATGATTAGGAAAAGACAAGCAACATTTATAGGCCATTTTATGAGGAAGGGGATTTGGAGCACCTGGTCACAACGGGAAAGCTGGAGGGAAAGAGAGCACCAGGTAGACCCAGGGAGAGATGCTGGACGGACTTGCAGAGTGGCTGGGGATGAGAGTGGGGGAGATGCTGGGGGCAACGAGAGATAGAGATGGTTGGAAGTCCGTGGTCGCCAACGCCATGCGGCAGGGCACCTGATGATGATGATGATGATGATGTGCACGAATGCATTGAAATGCCTACCTTTAATTTTTTTCCAAGTGTTTTTTTTTTTTTTTTTTTTTTCAACTAGACGTTGTGCACGCAAGAAACTTGGTTGGTTGGTTGGTTGGTCGATTGGTTGGTTGGTTGGTTGGTGGGTGGTTTGGTGGGTTGGTTGGTTGGTTGGTTGGAGGGTTGGTTGTTGGTTGGTTAGAGGGTTGGTTGGTTGGTAGGTTGGTTGGTTGGGGGGTTGGTTGGTTGTTGGTTGGATGGTTGAGGTTGGTTGTGGGTTTGGTTGGTTGGTTGTTGGTTGATGGGTTGGTTGGTTGGAGGGTTGGTTGGCTGGTTGATTGGTTGGATTAGTTGTCAAGCCAATGTGTGGCCTAGTTATAGCCATGTGTGGCCTATTTGCAGCCATGTGTGGCCTAGTTACAGTCAATGTGTGACCTAGGTGTAGCCAGTTTTTGCCTAGTAACAGCTAGTGTGTGACCTAGTTGCAGCCAATGTGTGGCCTAGTTGTAGTCAGTGTGTGGTCTAGCTACAGCCAATGTGTGACCTAGTTGTAGCCAGTGTGTGGCCTAGTTACAGCCAATGTGTGGCCTAGTTACAGCCAATGTGTGACCTAGTTACAGCAGTATGTGGCCTAGTTACAGCCAATGTGTGACCTAGTACAGCATATGTGGCCTAGTTACAGCCAATGTGTGGCCTAGTTACAGCCAATGTGTGGCCTAGTTACAGCCAATGTGTGACCTAGTTACAGGCAGTGTGTGACCTAGTTACAGTCAATGTGTGACCTAGTTGTAGCCAGTGTGTTGCCTAGTAACAGCCAGTGTATGGCCTAGTTGCAGTCAGTGTGTGGCCTAGTTGTAGCCAGTGTATGGCTTAATGCTTAGTTGCAGCAAATGTTGGCCTAGTTGCAGCCAGTGTATGGCCTATGTGTGGCCTAGTTACTGCCAGTGTGTGGTCTAGTTGTAGCCAATGTGTGGCCTAGTTGTAGCCAGTGTGTGACCTAGTGTCAGCCAGTGTGTGGCCTAGCTACAGCCAAGGTGTGACCTAGTTGCAGTCAATGTGTGGCCTATTGTAGCCAGTGTATGGTTGCGCCAATGTG
>CM060314.1:31656614-31666614 GCA_030674185.1 Monoplex corrugatus
ACAACTAAATGCCATGAAGCTGACTAGGCTGATGACGTCAAAGAATGAGGGACAACTTCCAAAGACAACCAAATGCCATCAAGCTGGCTAGGCTGATGACGTCAAAGAATGTGGGACAACCTCCAAAGACAACCAAATGCCATGAAGCTGACTAGGCTGATGACGTCAAAGAATGTGGGACAACTTCCAAAGACAACCAAATGCCATGAAGCTGACTAGGCTGATGACGTCAAAGAATGAGGGACAACTTCCAAAGACAACCAAATGCCATCAAGCTGACTAGGCTGATGACGTCAAAGAATGAGGGACAACTTCCAAAGACAACCAAATGCCATCAAGCTGACTAGGCTGATGACGTCAAAGAATGTGGGACAACTTCCAAAGACAACCAAATGCCATCAAGCTGACTAGGCTGATGACGTCAAAGAATGAGGGACAACTTCCAAAGACAACCAAATGCAATGAAGCTGACTAGGCTGATGACGTCAAAGAATGTGGGACAACTTCCAAAGACAACCAAATGCAATGAAGCTGTCTAGGCTGATGACGTCAAAGAATGAGGGACTTCCAAAGACAACCAAATGCAATGAAGCTGACTAGGCTGATGACGTCAAAGAATGAGGGACTTCCAAAGACAACCAAATGCAATGAAGCTGACTAGGCTGATGACGTCAAAGAATGAGGGACTTCCAAAGACAACCAAATGCAATGAAGCTGACTAGGCTGATGACGTCAAAGAATGAGGGACAACTTCCAAAGACAACCAAATGCAATGAAGCTGACTGGGCTGATGACGTCAAAGAATGTGGGACAACTTCCAAAGACAACCAAATACAATGAAGCTGACTGGGCTGATGACGTCAAAGAATGTGGGACAACTTCCAAAGACAACCAAATGCAATGAAGCTGACTAGGCTGATGACGTCAAAGAATGAGAGACAAAATAAACGCTTTTCTGCTTTTGCGATTCAAACATAAGTAGATCTGCATCCATAGCTGATGTGAATGATAATATAACTACCAGAGTGGGGGAGAATTGCCGCCACTCCCAGTCATACTATATTTCTTACTCAGATGTGTCATTGCTTTTTAAAGGACAGTGGATCCCCCCTCCCCCCTGCGTGGGGATGCCGGGGGCTCTTTCCGTAGAAATATTATCCCCACCTTCTGGAAATGCTGTGCGAGAAATTTCCTCTTTTCTGTCATTGCGTTCCTTTGCTTTCTGTCATTTCTTCCTATCATTTTCTGCCTTGCTGGTCCATTCACCTGCATTTGTTAGATAAAGTCTTAGGTACTTTTTCTTAGGACTGATAATTGGGTACATAGGGAGGTGAGATATGCGGAAGCAATTTTAGGTAATTTATGCCCGTTTTATATATGTTTTGGTGTCTTTAGGTATGCTTAAAGTTGTATTCAGGTGTTTGTTTTAAATCCACTGTGCGATGAATTGGACGGAATGGTCAACGCTGGGGGCATGTCCTTAGATTATGTGCGTGAATGCATTGATATGTGTACTTGATTTTCTTTTCTGTTTTGTTTTTCGTATTGAAGTTTTGTATGTTTTGAAGCCGTTGTAGCCCTGACGTGGCTCTACGCAGTCGGCTGGGCTTTAAACAACAGTAACAATAACAATAGAGAGTGGATGTATATATTTCCCTGTTCATAAATATTATTGTTTATCTTCTTGTTTGTCTTTGGGTGCATTGTAAAGGCCACTGGCCAGACACAAACGTACCATTTTATTCTTGTCTTCTCTGTCTGTCTGTCTGTCTGTCCGTCAGTCTGTCTCTCTGTCTGTCTCTCTGTCTCTCTCCCTCTCTAATTTTCCTGTTTTTACAAGAGATCAATAGATTTCACCTGGTATGCTTTTACAGCTGTTTTTCTTTAATTGCAGTTTAGACTTGCAAGGTTAACGGGTGAGCATAGTTTTTAACTGTTGTCTTTCATTTTAACCGGGTTGTCGTTTTTGACGTGGTGTTAGGCCTAATATGGCTCTAGTAGTCGGATGGGCTATGAGCAATATGAACTCTCTCTCCTTTTCTCTCTTTCTCTCTTTCTCTCTCTCTCTCTCTCTCTCTCTCTCTCTCACTTCTTTTATTATTATTTTTTTTACTTTCTTTCTTTCTTTACTTGTGTGTGCTCCAGTGCGTTTTTATGAAATTTCCAGTGTAAGCTTCAATTATGTTTTAGTTTGCTGCTTCTCTCTCTCTCTCTCTCTCTCTCTCTCTCTCTCTCTCTCTCTGTCTGTCTTTCTCTGTCTCTCTGTCTCTATGTCTGTCTGTCTGTCTGTCTGTCTGTCTCTCTCTCTCTCTCTCTCTCTCTTTCTTTCTTTCTTTTTCTTTCTTTACTTCTGTGTGCACCAGTGCGTTTTTATGTAATCTCCAGTGTAAGCTTCAATTATGTTTTAGTTTGCTGCGTCTCTCTCTCTCTCTCTCTCTCTCTCTCTCTCTCTCTCTCTCTCTCTCTCTCTCTCTCTTTCTTTCTCCTTTTTTTTTGTGTGTGTGCTTCAGTGCATTTCTATGTAATCTCCAGTGTAAGCTTCGATCATGTTTTCAGTTTGCTGCGTGTCTCAGAGGTCTTTTCGATCTACCTTTTCGAAAAAAGAAAAGGAAGAGTGTTTGATATTGACCAGAGTGAAGTGTGTCTGTCTGTCTGTAGACGCACGTTTGTCTATCTGTCTGTCTATATGTCTGTCTGTCTGTCTGCCTGTCTGTATGTGTGCCTGTCTTGTCTGTCTGTGACGAAAATGCATTAGTATGATCTTCTTAGCTGTTTCTGGCTGGGTTTTTACCAAACCAGAGTCAAAGAAATGGACCTTTGAGGAGTCGCGAACGCATAAGTGCAATTGGTACCTGACTTTCTCCTCTCCCCCCCCCCCCCCGCCCCCTCTCCCTCCGTGGGATTCCGGGGACTTTTTCAGTTTAAATAGTATCCCCCACCTGGAAATTCTTTGATTTTCTTTTCCATTCTTTTTTGTTGTTGTTGTTGTTGTTGAAATATTCGAACCCAAACCTTCCAGTCGGTAAGTCCGTTTGCGTTAACCACTACGCCACGACAGTTGTCTTTTTCTTTTTCTTAACTTTTCCTCTATCTCTGTTTCAGGAAAAGCCCAAACACTTTCCATTCCACGCTGTAAGAGTCTGTGCAGCATTACTTTTGAGATGATAACCAATGTGGGTAACTAGACATAACGAGAGGAACTAGATAGAATGGCTACATTCTTCTCCAGATGGGGCCTGATCATGTAGAAGCAAACTAAAGAAAAACCTTCAGTGTATTCGAAACACACTGAACATAATAGAAGTCATAATACTTAGAATTCGACCAAATAAAAACAAACCACCATAGAAAACTGTTTACCGTTGCTAAAGCTTTTTTATCTTCACATGCAAAATCGCCCACATGCCATATGGACCCTCATGTCCATAATATGAATAAATCACTTATTAAATTTATCAATTATTAATGTAGAGGGTTTGCTACAGAAATTGGAAAACACTGATTTTGTCAACTTTCTTTATCAACATGATTTTATTTGTCTTATTGAAACGTTCATAGGAATTTGATTTTGATTCTGCAATATGTAAGGACTATATAATATTTACACTGAAAACAAAGAAATTATCACAACAAGGAAGATATTCTGGTGGAATAATAGTTATGAACAGAAAATTATTTGCTTCTTTTATTGAACGAGTGGAAATTGAAAATAAGCATCCTGCAATTATAAAGATTCACAAAGATATGTTTTCATCAAACAAACATACAATACTTAATTTTACATGGCATAGAATTAACAGATCAGTCTGTTTTAGATCTGCATGCTACCCATGATGATTTTAACATATTGTTAACTGAAAACCTTAAATGCAAGAACAGGAAATTATAACCATTGTTTCGCTGGAGATAACAATGATTTTGACTCATTAAATGTAAGTGATGACAATATATTTTCAAGGAAATCACAAGACAACTTAACAAATATGTTTGGAAATCAGTTGCTTGAAATATGCAATATGTTCGATTGTATCATCTTGAATGGTTTAATTGATCAAGATTTTGATGGTAGCTATACCTATATCGCAGCTTCTGTTGCTAGTGTTGTTGATTATTTTATTGCATCATGTGAAGTATTATCCTCTGTGAATGTGGCTTCATTACAGGTTAAAAGCTGCACAGAGTCTGATCACTTACCTGTTGTCATGACAATAGAACAAGAAAAGGGTGCTTCAGACAATGGAAACAGAAAAGCACAGCAAAAGAGAGAAACACTATTAAAATTCATATGGAAAGAATATAAAAAGGATGAATTTTTAGATAGACTGAACAGCAGTGTCATCCAGTGTAAGCTTGCGATTGCTCAAAATACACTAGATAATTATATGAATTGTGCTTTAGAAATGTTTGTTGAATGTTTAAAAGAAGCTAGCATGTGTATGTACAGCCAGAATCGCTGTGGGAAAAAGAAATGCTCAGAATGGTTTGATGATGAGTGCATACAAGCCAAAACGGAAAGTAGGAGAACTCTTAATCGTTTCACAAGAACCAGAGAAGAAGCCGATAGGATTATTTATGTTCAAACAAGGAAGAAATACAAAACGTTACTGAAAACAAAAAAGTATGAGTTCCATAAACAAAAAATAGAGTGGTTAGTCAGAATTATTTCAAGTTCATCACAATTTTGGAAATGAACTGAGAAATATGGGTATTGGAAGTAAAGGTAGAATTACAAATAACATAAGTCTTGAAGGGCATCTGTTATGACAATATCACTGCAGGTGAGGAGAGCGTGGACAAAGAAGTAGATGTAGACGAACAGTTAGATCAGTTAGATCATACATTAAATGAAGAAATATATCAAAATGAAGTCATAAGAGCTCTTAAGAAATTGAAGACAGGTACAGCAAGTGGGATCGATAGAATTACTGCTGAAATGATAAAGAACTGTGAAAGACCTATTCAGCACTTTCTTATCAGGTTATTTAATGTTATTTTTGATCGAGGAATTTATCCTAAAGCTTGGTCAAAGACTATAATTATCCAAATGTTCAAGAAAGGTGACCCTGAGAATGTTGATAACTATAGTGGTGTTTCACTTCTAAGCATTGTATCAAAATGCTATACATCTGTATTGAACACAAGATTGTACACGTGGCTTGAAGAGAATCATTTGTTATCAGAAAATCAAGCAGGCTTTAGAAAAAAAATTCAACAATTGATAAGATTTTTACTTATATGCCATTGTTCAGAAATGTATGAGTAGAAATGGTAAAAAATTATATGTTGCATTTGTAGACTTTAACAAAGCCTTTGATTCAATTCGACATGATAAACTCTTAGAATGTATTAAAAATCAAAGAGTGAAAGATAAGTTTTTTGCTTTGCTATGAGCAATGTATGAATCATTGAGTTCGAGTGTTAGAACGAAAAGTGAGCTCTCCAGTTGGTGTGAGACAGGGGTGTGTCTTAAGTCTTACCTTATTCTCAGTATTCATCAACCAACTAGCTAATCAGATGGATATGAGAGGGAGACTCGGTATCCAGTTGCTTCCAGGAATAATGGAATTGTTTATTTTACTCTTGGAATTGTTTATTTTACTCGTCGCAGATGATGTTGCATTATTATCAACAACACTACGCGGTCTACAAAATCAATTAAATGTGTTACAGTCTTGCTGCGATTATATGAAATTAATTGTCAATATTGAGAAAACCAAAGTTATGGTATTCAGAAAAGGGGGCTTCTTAGGAAAACATGAAAAGTGGTTTTATCATGGAGCACGATTAGAAGTGGTCAATAAATATTGCCATTTAGGGTTTAGCTTCACAACAAAGATTAGTGCCAAGATAGGAACAGAAAATATAGTTGCAAAAGGCAAGAAAGCAACCGTATTGTTAAATAAGGCATTTCAAAAGTATAAGGACATGAACACAGATATTTTCTTCAAAATATTTGACGCTAAGAATCAGCCCATCTTGTTGTATCAGAGATACGGTGGATGATCAGAATGGAACACATCGAGAAAGTACACATGTTAGTGTGTAAAACATTTTTGGGTATACCAACAAAAACATCTAACAAAATGGTGTACGGTGATTCAGGAAGATTCCCTCTGTGTGTTAATTCCTCTATGAATTATCTGAGATACTGGTTTAAAGTACTGCATATGGGTCCAGACAGATTACCTTTTAAAGTGTACCAAATGTTAATTGACTTAGACAGATCTGGGAAAGAATACTGGGTTTCCAAAATAAGGGAAATTTTTGTGTGAGACTGGATTTAATATTGTATGGATGCAACAAGGTGTGGGAAATGAGAAAGCATTCTTGCATGAGTTTAAACAGACTATTAGATATATTCATCCAAGAATGGTCGAACACCCTTAGAGATCGAGATAGATATAACAGTTACAGATCATTAAAGATCATTTTGTGAAAAGGAAAAATATGTATACTGTATGGATGCTTACTGTTTCAGGGTTGCTATTTCACAGGCACGATTTAATGTTCTCCCAATTAACAATAACATACACAGGTACAGTGAGTCTGATCAAGAAAAAGCATGCCCATTTTGCGGTTCACAATACGAAAATGAACAGCACTTGTTATTTCAGTGTTTCATATACACAGATCTTAGAAAAATATTTTTAGGCACGTTAGTTGATGCGCCCATACACATTCTGTTTAAAACAACAAATGACCAGCATAGACACAGTCTGTCAAAATATATTTTTCATGCCATCAATAGAAGGAAAAAAGCGTATAGCAGGAAATGGAAACTGAAGTGTTGCAGAGATGTCAGTCTTCGTGCTTAGAGTCAACCCGGCATCCTACTCAATTTACATCTTTAAAAAAGATAACAACAGAATTATATGCTGGGTTTCAGCCATTTGATTGTTAGTAAACTGATTATTTTGTTGATTGCACTTTTGTGAATTAATTAACTTGTTTTCTTGTTAACTGATATCTGTATGAACTGTTGACACAAGCGACGGTTTAATTGATTAATAATTGTTGAGTGGGTTATGTATCTGAGTGATTGATTGATTAGTTGGTGATTGATTAATTGATTGATTGATTGACTGATTGATTAATGGATGGATGTGATGGATGAATGGATGGGTGGATGGATGGATGGATGGATGGATGGATGGATGGATGGATGGATGGATGGATGGATGGATGGATGGATGAATGGATGGATTGATTGGTTGATTGTGATCGATCGATCGATCGATCAAGCAAATTACTGTTGAGTAAGTGATGCATTAGTTGACTGATTCGTTCAATTAAACGATTGGTGATTGGTGCTTGATTGTTAATCATTTTCAAATATTTGTTATTTTTGTGATTTATTCGATAATTGGTCAAATTATTGTTACCCTTTTGATAAACCGTTGATTGGAGATTTGTTGAATTAGAGGATTGGTGGACTTACTGTAGTTAATTGATCGGTTGATTGAATAAGGGATTGTTAACTAGATGACATTCTGATTGTTTGATCAGTCAGTATGACTGATTGATCAATCAATAGTTGCAAATTTGACAGTCTGTTCGATAAACTGTTGATTGATAAGTAGATTACATGGACTTGAGGAACAGTCAAACGGATAACGGATTCATACATAGATGGATTGATGGGTAGGTTGGTTCATTGATTGATTGTGTGATTGATTATGTTCAATGACTGGTGTACTGATTGATATGTTGACAGATTATCCAATGACGATGAAAAATATATGAATAGTCATGGATTGAGCAATCGATTTACAGACATGTTGATCAACTATCTGTTGACGAAAATCATATTTATAGGAAATTATTGTGATATTGCTATAGGTGTTGTCAATGAATTATTATGCATCACGGATGATTTACCTTTGGGATTATTCCAGACTGTGGATTACATCGAATTGTAAAATACGCTGGAAATAAGCAAAATGCCAGTCCCATCCCCACCAATACCATTGGTGTATTGTGGCCCAAGGCCGATGTACACTTAAACTAAGTCTGAGTCTCTCTCTCTCTCTTTCTTTCTTTCTTTCTCTGTTGTCTCTCTCTCCCTCTCTGTTGTCTCTGTCTCTCTGTCTCTCTGTCTCTCTGTCTCTCTGTCTCTCTGTCTCGCTCTCTCCCCTCTTCTTCTTCTTCCTCTTTTTTTACATTTTCTTCTTCTTCTTCTTCTTTTTCTTCTTCTCTTTCCCTGTCCTCCCCCTCTCTCCTCCCCCCTCTCTCTCTCACAGATTAACAGAGACTAGCTGTAAAATAGATCCAGGAAGACATAATACTACTTTCCTTGAATAATGAAATGTTTTCAACTCTCTCTCTCTCTCACTCTTTCCCCCTCTCTCTCACTCTGTCTGTCTGTCTATCTGTTTGTTCTCTCTCTCTCTTCTCTCTCTCTCTCTCTCTCTCTCTCTCTCTCTCTCTGTCTGTCTCTCTCTCTCTCTGTGATATGTTCGCTGACGACGGAACAATCCATACACAAGAGTGTAAACACACGTTTACAAAAGAGCCTAAATGAAATCTCTGATTGGTGTGCTAAAAACGCCATGGCTTTGAACCCTACGAAAACTGAATGTATGGTTATATGCACACGCCAAAAACGGCAGCTTGGCCCTCTGTCACTCAATCTGTCTTTGAGAGGTAATTCTATTGCACAAATACCTGAACACCGTCTACTAGGAGTTCTCATTGATCATAATCTTACCTGGCAAAACCACATTGATTATTTATGCAGGATTATCTCCAAGAACTTATTTATTCTGTCCAAATTAAGATATCTAACAGATACAAACACACGCCAATTATTTTATAATGCTCATATTAAATCGCACATAGATTATGCCTCTACACTGTGGGATAGCTCATGTAAAGTTCATCTAAAAAAATTGAACACCTTACATAGGAGGGCAGCAAAACTTATCATGCCAGATCCCACTTTAACAACAGATGAAAAACTTAAACAGTTAGGAATCCTCCCTCTAAAGTCATACTTAATGTTCAATAAAGGTATCACAATGTTTAAAATATCAAAAAGGAATGTTCCGCAATATCTTCTCAATTTGTTTAATCAGAATGTGCGATCATAATACTCAAACTCAAGACAAAATCAATTCAAAATTTTCCGTCCAAGAATTGACATATATAAAAGTAGTTTATCGTTTTCTGGTGCACAACTATGGAACACCCTCCCCCCAAATATCACAAACACTCAATCACTTTCTTCCTTCAAAGTTACTTTATTTAAATACCTGACGTCAGTGTCGTAGATTACCTCAGTTAGCAACAATAACGTCAGCTGCCTTTCAACCTATGACATCTAATCTAGTCAATGTGTGTGTGTGTGTATGTGTGTGTGTGTGTGTGTGTGTGTGGTGTGTGTGTGTGTGTGTGTGTGTGTGTGTGTGTGTGTGTGTGTGTGTGTGTGTGTGTGTGTGTGTGTGGTGTGTGTGTGTGTGCACAATGATAATTCGTGTTCTTTTTTTTTTTTTTTTTCTTTAACATTATTGATATTTTAACAGTTCAAACAGCCAACCAGTATTTCTTTCTGTATTATATGCGATGATTTGTTGATGACTCTATGACGTGTTTGATTCTCTCTTGCTTCTTCTTTATTTCTCATTGCTTTTGTTCATTTTGTTTGTTTGTTTTTTGCTTTGCTTGCTTGCCCATCTTATCTGTTAGCCATTTTGTCTGTTTGGTTGGTTGGCTCTTATCTGCTGTCTGTATTTGTCACTTTTCTCCAACTGTTATCCATATCATGCTTGTATCTCTCTTCTCCTATCAAGAAAAACGGCGCTTGATTATGGTTATTATTATTGATTTATTTATGTCTTATTACATGAATTTTTTTATTTGTTTACACATGTATGATATTTCTATTATACATATGCGTTTATCATTACTGTAATTTCCTATTGTCGAAAGTAAAATTTACTTTATTTATCTATCTATACATTTGTCTATTTGACTTCATATCATCTGTTGATTTTCTGTCTCC
>CM060314.1:31674114-31679114 GCA_030674185.1 Monoplex corrugatus
AATAATGAATAATGATATAAATAAAGATGTGATGATGGTGATGGTGATGATGATAATACCTACGTGTACAGCACTTCTCACATGATCTAAAGCGCTTCATATAGGCATGAAAGACGATGGTAGTAGACACAAGTAAAGCAAAGTACATTTTTAACCTCTAACAAAATCAACTTCTCATAAGAAAGCGAACATGTTTGACGTTTTCCTACGACCAGTGAAGAGCTTAGGAGCCGCTGAGGAAGACTGTATACCTTCAGTATGACCAAATGTTGTGTGACTGAGTGCGCACTTGCAAAAGCACCTCTCTGCGAGAGAGCCAGAAAAGGAAACGACAGAAACACATCACTTCAACAGATTTTAAAATCGTATGACATCGAAAAAGAAGGAAGACCCCACTGAAGGACGCTGGATCCATTCAAAGATAGCGGATGATCAAAGTTAAAGAGTATAAACAATGCAATGTTCTCGAAGTAACAAAAATTGGAGTTGGTCATGTAAGCCTCACAGATTAACCGTTTGACTCCTGCGCTTTATCCACCGACTACAAAACCTTAACCCTTCGACTCCCTTACCCAAGGTTCCGTGATGTTGTGTCTTCAACCTTTGTCGTTGCGACTGACTGGTCGAAGTCTGCACTCCAAAGGAAACAACTACTTCATTTTTATGTTTTGATGCAGGAGTTGTCTGTTCTTTTGTTATTGGTTACGACATATATGTCTTGTCATTCACAACAGTTTAACTTTAAATCTTGTGAACTGCTCATTGCAGAGTTTATTTACATCTGTCCATGTGAACGATCGTTACAAAACCGTTTTAATATTCACAACATCACAATTAGTGTTTATTTCTCATGCAGGTAAGCACTCTGCGTGCTTTTCTTCAATCAGCATTGCACCGTTGGGGACTAAAATGTCTAATGTAAATCACTAAATAATAAAACATTCCGCTTGTTCTTATGTCATTAAACACATACAATATACGATACATATATATGTTTATGTATACATATAGATATATATGTACATATGAGAAAGGCGTCTAGACAGTCAGACAGGCAGACTGATAGATAAATAAAGAGAGGCAGACAGATAAGTGGACAAACAAACAGGCAGCTAGAGATATGAACATACATAAACAGATAAGATAACATATGAACATATAAACAGATAAGTGCATATGTAAACATATAAACAGATAAGTACATATAGATAGGCAGACAGAAAGATAGAGAGCTAGAGATAGAAACTTGTCACTTGAAAACACTGCTTTACTCAAGGACAATATAAACAGGTAAGCACATATAGATAGGCAGACAGATAGACAGAGAGATAGACAGCTAGAGACAGAAACTTGTCACTTGAAAACACTTATTTACTCAAGGACAGTAATAGCATAAGGTCCTGATAGACCTGTCTTACAGCTAGGTTTTTCTTTCAGAAGAGAGGTAGACAAACAAACAGATAGATACAGGCATGCATACAGACCGACAGACGGATATAGACAATTAAAAACAAAACAAACAAACAAAAAAGAAACAGGTAGACAAAACAGATACATTTTTTTAATACTTGGATGGGGGTGGAGGTGGGGTAGTTGTATTTTGCAAAACGTTTTCTTGAAGACAGGTACTTTTTTTTTTTCTTAAATAAAACTTCCATTTTACCAGAGAAGTGACAGACCCAAGACGTCACGTGGCAAATACCGTGGCCACAGAGCTGAAGAGGGAAACGACGTAAGCACTGACGTCATCTTTAAGTTACTGGCGGGTGACGTAACCACAGACTGTCCTTCATCTGATAAAGTCGTGCGAATTTTCCTTAGCAGTACATTTACAGGTATGTAGTCAGAAGGTTTTTTTTCTTCTGTTTTTTCTCAAACTTTTACTTATTTATTTATTCATTTATCTATCTATCTGCATATTTCTTGGACAAGGTATGGGCGCCCCCCTCGTGGTGCTGGCCCCAGGAAAAGTTATTTCTCTGCCACCTCACTCCCCTACAATCTCAGGGTTATGGAGCTATCTAGGTAGGACCTCAGGACCTGGCCAGTACGTGGGTTTATGTGCAGGCTATAGGCTTGTGCCGTGATCATTCTGGATGTTCCCCATCACACGGTACCTGTGACGTTAGTGCATATGGAATTCATTCCGAGCGTGGAGAAGTCATCTTGAGAAATTGAAACTGAAACTGAAACATGGACATTGGGCAAGTAGTTACTGGTACATTCTCTCATATAAGTGCGTGACTGTGCGTGCATATGCACACACACACACAAGGTACAAAGACAAATAAGAATAGAAGAATAAATTACGCCGAAGGCTTAACACTCAAAACACGTGCAAGGCATCCACATTTTCAAATGGGATCTCCACATGCGTTGAATTGCTAATAATATCAGCAAATACAAAATATCAGAACTGATTTTTTTTCTTCTACGCAGCGAAGCAACAGGGAAGCTAGTAACTGTTTTCAAATAAGCTTTGTATATGTTTCTTTGTCGTCTTTTAGATACACTTGACAAAGGTCTGTTGGCCGAAAATTTGTGCCTTTCGTATTTTATTATATTGAATACGAGTTCTTATTCTATTTCTGTGTGTTTCTGGTTCCCATAATTGTAAGAAGAAAACAAACGAGAGTCTTGAAGGAGGGAAACACAAGAAGATCATTAATAGATAAGATTAGGAAAAGACAATCAATATTTATAGGACATTTTATGCGGAAAGGGGAATTAGAGCACCTGGTTACAACTGAAAAGCTGGAGGGAAGAAGAATACCAGGGAGACCCAGGGAGAAAATTTTGGACGGATTTGTAGGATGGCTGAGGACAGAGAGGGTGGGAGATGTACTTGCAGCGACAAGGGATAGATTTGTATGGAAGGCCATGATCGCCAACGCCGTGCGGCAGGGCACATGATGATGACGATGATAATTGAACAGAAGTATTAGATCAGAGATAACAGATTAGAGATTTTAAAATCAGGGATAAAGGATTTAATCTGCTAGGATACTGAATGAATGACGTACTGTTTGTATTTTTCGTTCTTGAAACCCATATCATTGAGAACTTCATTTTGACCTCAGTGTTATGGGAAACATATATGGTCGGCTATCGTGGTCGATAAAGTCCAACCTAGCACTTTATTTGTGTACATTCACTTGGGATCTCAGGCCAAAGTCTGATGCACACAGGCGGCCGTGTGCTTGACACTCAATGGAACGCTCTGCAGAGTTGGCTCTGGCCTTTATTGCTGCTCGCTTTTCCTCTTAGATGCTTCGTCTTTCATTTTCATAATCTTCTGTTCCCTTGTGAATAGCTTGCCTCCATTCAGACCTGTTTGTGACCATGATTTCCCATTGTTCTTCATCAATGTCACATTTCCGGAGGGATTTTTTTCAGGGTGTCTCTGTAGTAAATCATCATCTAGGCCTGTTTAGCTTAGTTGTTAGAACGCATGCTCATAACACGGGTCGCAGGTTCAATCCTCCTGTAGGCCAGAGTTTTGTTTTTTTTTGTTTTTTTGTTTTTTCCCCGGACTGATTGGTTCTTGTGATAGAGCCAGAGATTAATTATCTCTTTGACTCCTGCATCTTGTTCCACCAGCATTCTGCATTGTCAACCATGCTAGCGAAAGCAAAAACTTAACCCTCTGATTCCCTCACCCTATTCACCAGCTTCCTGCAGGATAGGATAGGATGAGGGATCCAAATGGATGAATTTTTGCAGTTGCTGGATAGGGTGTGGGAGTCAAAGGGTTAATATCTGATGTCTTCAGTCCCAGCCCGCAACATTACAAACTGGCTTTTTGCTTATCCTCTTAATGTTTCCATCATTCTGGTGGTGTCAGTTTAGTGTTTCGTAGGTCCTCCTCCCTAACCCCTCTTCCCCCATCCCTATTTCAAGACCTTGCCAGCGCATACGGTTTATGTAGGCTCACCAAGATCACCCAACGGTTTTTCTGGCAGAATCCCTGCGCCTACAATTTCAGAAACTGAAACTGAAACTGTAGGCTCAGGGATTCTGCCAGAAAAACTGTTGGGGGATTTGGGTGGAGCACATATGGAATTGTCCGAGTGCGATGAATCTGTCTTAACCCACACTCCCGTAACCTATCGACCAACTGCAATTGTAAAAACTTAACCCTTTGACTCCCTCACCCTATCCACCAGCTTCTCGTTTTGTTAGCACGGTTGATCCCCCCACATTCGATATGCAGATGACACCGTGCTAATTGCAGAAAGTGAAAGAGACCTACAAAACCTTGTGAATATACTAGAAATAGAAAGCAAAGGTAAGGGGCTGGAACTTAACAGCAGGAAGACTGAAGTCATGGTGATCAGTAAAAAACATGAAATCCCCTCAGGCAAAATAACAGCAAATGGCACAACCTTGACACAGGTTGATAAATTCAAATACATGGGAACGATCATTTCATCAGACGGCAGATGCACATCAGAAATAGCCGGCAGAATCGGCCAAGCCAAAACAGAATTCAAGAAGATGACAAGCATTCTTACCAACAAATGCCTGTCAATTAACATCAGGAAGAAAGTTCTTGAATGTTATATAGAACCAATACTGTTGTACGGATGCGAGGCGTGGACAGTGAACAAACAAAGCCAGAACAAGATTGAGGCAGCCGAGATGTGGTTTCTAAGAAGAATGTTGAGAGTTCCATGGACAGCAAAAAAAACGAACGAGACAGTCTTGATGGAGGCAGACACAAGTACATGTAGATCACTCATAAGGAAGATTAGGAAAAGACAAGCAACATTTATAGGCCATTTTATGAGGAAGGGGGATTTGGAGCACCTGGTCACAACGGGAAAGCTGGAGGGTAAGAGAGCACCGGGTAGACCCAGGGAGAAAAGATTGGACGGACTTACAGAGTGGCTGGGGACGAGGAGGGTGGTGGAGATGCTAGGGGCAACGAGAGATAGAGGCAGATGGAAGTCCATGATCGCCAACGCCATGCGGCAGGGCACCTGATGATAATGATATAT
>CM060314.1:31684114-31711614 GCA_030674185.1 Monoplex corrugatus
TTGATGTCTGTGGGAATTCAGACAGCCGAGGAAGTGAGGCCATGCAGGAGGAATCAAAGTCGCTGCTGGAAGACCTGAAGACAGAGCTGGTGTCCCGTATTCCTTCTGACCGTCTGCATCAGTACGACGTGTGCTGGAATCCTGACACAGGTGAGACAAAATTCCAAACACACATCAAGCTATACAAAGATCCGTCCTTCGTTCTCAGACCACCGTTCTCGGAAACAGACGGGAAGAAGTGATAGTGTTAAGTAGTTCCAGTTTCAGTTTCAGTTTCAGTTTCTCAAGATGACGTTTCTGCGCTCGGAATGAATTCCATATGCACTAATGTTACAGGTGCCCTGTGATGGGGAAGATCCAGAATGATCACGACACAAGCCTTAAGCCTGCACATGAACCCACGAGCTGGCCAGGTCCTGAGGTCCTACCTAGATAGTTCCATAATCCTGGGGTCGTAGGGGAGTGAGGTGGAAAGACCTCAACTTTTCTCGGGACCAGCACCACGAGGTCGGCGCCCATCCCCTCTCCCTCGCTTCAAATACATATTCATATTCACTGGGGTTTTATTTTGCCAAGACTTCAGAAAGACAAGAAAGCTAATTGGTCTTCAGGGGGTGGGACCTTGTAAATCAACCTATCTCCCCAATGTTTTATACCAAGGCAGCCACGATTTTCAACTGCCGTGGGATCTTTAGCATGCACAGCCAGAAGGCACACGGGTCCGACTCGTTTTTCGTCCCCTTCCTGTTGAAGGATTGTGTATGTTTTGAAACGGCTATAGCCCTGATGTGGCTCTACGCAGTCGGCTGGGCTTAAAACAGAAATAACAATAACGTTTTGATTAAAAAGAGAAAATCCTTGGTGAGTGCCTTTGTGATAAGTCCCCGCACCAACCACCTGTTGCTTGAGAATAATACCAGTCGTAGGCTAATAAAATGACGGTATAACATATATACTAGGCAAAACATTAGCTAGGTAGGGCCTCAAGACCTGGCCAGCTCATGGGTTTATGTGCAGGCTTAAGGCATGTGCCACGATCACCATACACATGGCACCTGTGACGTTAGTGCATATGGAATTCGTTCCGAGCGCGGAGACGTCATCTTGAGAAACTGAAACTAAAACTGAAATTGAGAATAGCATGACACACAGACAAAAATGTTTTCCAGCAGACTCGCTGAAGACCTTTCTATTGTTCGCCGTCACATTTGTGACTTTCCACCACGAAATGAGTCACTTGTCCACTTCAGGCAGTTTTCACTTTTTCATTGCTTCTGAATGTACATTTACTGCTCTTTCTAATGAAGAAACCCATTTTAAAATCGGACAATAAATACCTGAGGTACAGCCTTCCAAACATGGCACTCTTCCGAAACAGTTTTGAGAAAATCAAGAAAAACAAATGTGAATGTTCAGCATCAGCATGTTGGGTAGGGTAATGCAAATAGCTTTTTCACCAAGAAAAAAACACAATATGCGTAATTTATTGAATGTACATGTAGAATGTGTAGGAAGGGTTCCGGCATCCGCTAAAATCAACAACTCCATAACGAGCCCTGACACCCCTCTCGCTTATTTTGCCCCATTGTGCAAAACGCTGCCAGTGGACAAGCGACTCATTCCGTGATTGAAGGTCACATTTGGAGGATCTCTAAGCATCGTATAGGCTGTTCTTTTTGCATGGTACCATGGTTTGTCAGTCGGCATCTACAGGCCTGGTATATCTAACTTCAGCCATCTAAGTTTTCTGTGGAGCTTAAACAACCTACGGCAACGTACGAAATGCCCATGGTAAAATATGTAGCAAAGCCTACTCTCATAGGTAAACGAAAACACACAGACAAAAACGTAGTTATCGCTGCACTGTGGGGGACGCACTGCCGCCGTTGGAATCAGCCTGAATTCCGTCGTGAAGGAAAAACATACAAACACAAAGTACAACAATCTGACTTCGTTGCCAGTTTGTCACATTTAATAGTGCATCAGGTGTCCTCAACCATGGGCCAAATGCACATAAGGAGATCATAGATATTCATAGTAACGTAGATTGGCAACTCAGTGAACCTCTGATGATGGCCTTTGACGGCTGGTGATGGCCTCCGCATCTCTTCCTCCTTGTTTTGTTGGTTTCTCGCATCTAAACTTGGAAATATTGTTGAGACAAGTTGAAGCTGTTAAAGCTTTTTATTTTAAACAGTATTGTATTAAGGCGGCGATTATGATGATGATGATATGATAGTGGTGGTGATGATGATGATGATGGTGGTGGTGGTGGTGGTGGTGGTGGTGGTGGTGATAATGATGATGATGATGATGATGATATTACTGGTGGTGGTGGTGGTGGTGGTGGTGGTGGTGATGGTGATGATGATGATGATGATGATGTTGATGATGATGGTGGTGGTGGTGGTGGTGGTTGTGGTGATTGTTGTGGTGGTGATGATGATGATGATGACAACGATGGTGGTGGTGGTGGTGGTGGTGGTGGTGGTGGTGATGGTGATGATGATGATGATGATGATGATGATGACCTGATGCCCATGTTGTAGGAATCAACCCTGACAAGGAACTGAAACACAAACAATACATCAGCAAGTTCTGCCTCGACTTCGAGCAACAGTTGCTACAGCTGGCGCAACAGGCCATCACGGCACGCGAGAAAGGTCACAGAGTGAACTCCCTTGTCGAGGAAGTGACGCAACACGCACGATTCTGCCAAGAGAAATGTCGCAACTTTTATGGACGTCAGGACGCTTTGGAGGTATGTTCAGTGTGGATAAGGAATAAAACAATACGTTATGATGAGTGTAAACGTTCAGTGCAAATCTGTGTTCGGAAAGTGTATTTCAGGTGTACAAGTTTACAATGTCATTGACAGTATAATGATGTAATCATGACTGCGCAGTTGGCGTTCCTAATATAATGATGTAATCATGACTGTGCAGTTGGCGTTCCTAATATAATGATGTTATCATGACTGTGCTGTTGGCGTTCCTATTATAATGATGTTATCATGACTGTGCTGTTGGCGTTCCTAATATAATGATGTTATCATGACTGTGCAGTTGGCGTTCCTAATATAATGATGTTATCATGACTGTGCAGTTGGCGTTCCTAATATAATGATGTTATCATGACTGTGCAGTTGGCGTTCCTAATATAATGATGTTATCATGACTGTGCTGTTGGCGTTCCTAATATAATGATGTTATCATGACTGTGCTGTTGGCGTTCCTAATATAATGATGTTATCATGACTGTGCAGTTGGCGTTCCTATTATAATGATGTTATCATGACTGTGCAATTGGCGTTCCTAATATAATGATGTTATCATGACTGTGCTGTTGGCGTTCCTAATATAATGATGTTATCATGACTGTGCAGTTGGCGTTCCTAATATAATGATGTTATCATGACTATGCAGTTGGCGTTCCTAATATAATGATGTAATCTTGACTCTACTGTTGGCGTTCCTATTATAATGATGTTATCATGACTATGCAGTTGGCGTTCCTAATATAATGATGTAATCATGACTCTACTGTTGGCGTTCCTAATATAATGATGTTATCATGACTATGCAGTTGGCGTTCCTAATATAATGATGTTATCATGACTGTGCTGTTGGCGTTCCTATTATAATGATGTTATCATGACTGTGCTGTTGGCGTTCCTATTATAATGATGTTATCATGACTATGCTGTTGGCGTTCCTATTATAATGATGTTATCATGACTATGCTGTTGGCGTTCCTATTTTAATGATGTTATCATGACTCTACTGTTGGCGTTCCTAATATAATGATGTTATCATGACTGTGCTGTTGGCGTTCCTATTATAATGATGTTATCATGACTGTGCTGTTGGCGTTCCTATTATAATGATGTTATCATGACTGTGCTGTTGGCGTTCCTAATATAATGATGTTATCATGACTGTGCTGTTGGCGTTCCTATTATAATGATGTTATCATGACTGTGCTGTTGGCGTTCCTATTATAATGATGTTATCATGACTGTGCTGTTGGCGTTCCTAATATAATGATGTTATCATGACTATACAGTTGGCGTTCCTAATATAATGATGTTATCATGACTATGCAGTTGGCGTTCCTAATATAATGATGTTATCATGACTATGCAGTTGGCGTTCCTAATATAATGATGTTATCATGACTATGCAGTTGGCGTTCCTAATATAATGATGTTATCATGACTATGCAGTTGGCGTTCCTATTATAATGATGTTATCATGACTATACAGTTGGCGTTCCTAATATAATGATGTTATCGTGACTATGCAGTTGGCGTTCCTATTATAATGATGTTATCATGACTATACAGTTGGCGTTCCTAATATAATGATGTTATCGTGACTATGCAGTTGGCATTCCTATTATAATGATGTTATCATGACTATACAGTTGGCGTTCCTAATATAATGATGTTATCATGACTATGCAGTTGGCGTTCCTAATATAATGATGTTATCATGACTATACAGTTGGCGTTCCTAATATAATGATGTTATCATGACTATACAGTTGGCGTTCCTAATATAATGATGTTATCGTGACTATGCAGTTGGCGTTCCTATTATAATGATGTTATCATGACTATACAGTTGGCGTTCCTAATATAATGATGTTATCATGACTATGCAGTTGGCGTTCCTATTATAATGATGTTATCATGACTATTCAGTTGGCGTTCCTATTATAATGATGTTATCATGACTATGCAGTTGGCGTTCATATTATTATGATGTTATCATGACTATGCAGTTGGCGTTCCTAATATAATGATGTTATCGTGACTATGCAGTTGGCGTTCCTATTATAATGATGTTATCATGACTATGCAGTTGGCGTTCCTATTATAATGATGTTATCATGACTCTGCAGTTGGCGTTTCTAATATAATGTTATCATGACTCTGCAGTTGGCGTTCCTAATATAATGATGTAATCATGACTCTGCAGTTGGCGTTTCTAATATAATGTTATCATGACTCTGCAGTTGGCGTTCCTATTATAATGATGTTATCATGACTCTGCAGTAGGCGTTCCTAATATAATGTTATCATGACTCTGCAGTTGGCGTTCCTAATATAATGTTATCATGACTCTGCAGTTGGCGTTCCTAATATAATGATGTAATCATGACTATGCAGTTGGCGTTCCTATTATAATGATGTAATCATGACTCTGCAGTTGGCGTTTCTAATATAATGTTATCATTACTCTGCAGTTGGCGTTCCTATTATAATGATGTTATCATGACTCTGCAGTTGGCGTTCCTAATATAATGTTATCATGACTCTGCAGTTGGCGTTTCTAATATAATGTTATCATGACTCTGCAGTTGGCGTTCCTAATATAATGATGTAATCATGACTATGCAGTTGGCGTTCCTATTATAATGATGTAATCATGACTATGCAGTTGGCGTTCCTAATATAATGATGTTATCATGACTCTGCAGTTGGCGTTCCTATTATAATAATGTTATCATGACTATGCAGTTGGCGTTCCTAATATAATGATGTAATCATGACTCTGCAGTTGGCGTTCCTATTATAATGATGTTATCATGACTCTGCAGTTGGCGTTCCTAATATAATGATGTTATCATGATTATGCAGTTGGCGTTCCTAATATAATGATGTTATCATGACTCTGCAGTTGGTGTTCCTATTATAATGATGTAATCATGACTCTGCAGTTGGTGTTCCTATTATAATGATGTTATCATGACTATGCAGTTGGCGTTCCTAATATAATGATGTAATCATGACTATGCAGTTGGCGTTCCTATTATAATGATGTTATCATGACTCTGCAATTGGCGTTCCTAATATAATGATGTTATCATGACTCTGCTGTTGGCGTTCCTATTATAATAATGTTATCATGACTATGCAGTTGGCGTTCCTAATATAACGATGTAATCATGACTATGCAGTTGGCGTTCCTATTATAATAATGTTATCATGACTGCAGTTGGCGTTCCTAATATAATGATGTAATCATGACTCTGCAGTTGGCGTTCCTATTATAATGATGTAATCATGACTATTCAGTTGGCGTTCCTATTATAATGATATTATCATGACTATTCAGTTGGCGTTCCTATTATAATGTTGTTATCATGACTATTCAGTTGGCGTTCCTATTATAATGATGTTATCATGACTATTCAGTTGGCGTTCCTATTATAATGATGTTATCATGACTATTCAGTTGGCGTTCCTATTATAATGATGTTATCATGACTATTCAGTTGGCGTTTCTAATATAATGATGTTATCATGACTATTCAGTTGGCGTTTCTAATATAATGATGTTATCATGACTATGCAGTTGGCGTTTCTAATATAATGATGTTATCATGACTATGCAGTTGGCGTTCCTATTATAATGATGTTATCATGACTATGCAGTTGGCGTTCCTATTATAATGATGTTATCATGACTATTCAGTTGGCGTTCCTATTATAATGATGTTATCATGACTCTGCAGTTGGCGTTCCTAATATAATGATGTTATCATGACTATTCAGTTGGCGTTCCTATTATAATGATGTAATCATGATTTTGCAGTTGGCGTTCCTAATATAATGATGTAATCATGACTATGCAATTGGCGTTCCTATTATAATGATGTAATCATGACTCTGCTGTTGGCGTTCCCAATATAATAATGCAATTATGTCTATGCAGTTGACGTTCCCAATATAATGATGTAATCATGAATATGTAGTTGGCGTTCCTAATATAATGATGTTATCATGACTCTGCAGTTGGCGTTTCTACACGAATAAACCCACTTGATGAAAAAATGAAGTGTCAGTGGACCAACCCAGTGTCTAGTGTTTAGGAGCTCTCTACTGTTTTTGGCTTCAGTTTACGTTTTCTGACAAAGGGTTTATGATATATTGAAAATAAATCACTAACCACGACGGTGGGTTTTTTTATTTTTATTTTTTTAATTTTTTTTTGTGGGGGGGGGGGGGATAAAAATAAGTAGACTTAATCGGTCGTGTATAACTCTTTCTAACAATTTATTGTTTTACGTTCTTGGTGGGGGTTGCTTTTCATCTTCTTGAATGTTGTTTTGGCTTGGCCGATTCTGCTGGCTATTTCTGATGTGTATCTGCCGTCTGGTGAAATGATCGTTCCCAGGTATTTAAACTTATCAACCTGTCTCAAGGTTGTGCCGTTTGCTGTTATTTTGCATGAGGGGATTTCATGTTTTTTAATGATCGCCATGATTTCAATCTTCCTGCTGTTTAGTTCCAAGCTCTTACCTTTGCTTTCTATTTCTAGTATATTCACAAGGTTCTGTAGGTCCCTTTCATTTTCTGCAATTAGCACGGTGTCATCTGCGTGTCGAATGTTCCTTATCATTTTTCCTCCAACCTTTAATCCAGGGTCTTCCTCTAGGTTTCTCATGATGTTTTCGCTGTAAAGTGAAAACTGATCTGGTGACAAAGCACAACCTTGCCTGACTCTTTTGATTTTTGGAAAGAGCTTATATCGTCTTCTATTCTCACTGCAACTGTTTGTTCCCAATACATATTTCTGATTATTCGTAGATCTTTTCCATCAATATTGAGTCTTCCCAGTTGGTTGATCAATTCTTCATATCTTACCCGATCGAAAACCTTGGTATAATCAACAAAGCATACATATAAATCCTTATTCTTCTCGATTGACCATTCTGTGATAGTTCTTAGGATGTATATGGCATTAATAGTTCCTTTCCCTTCCACAAATCCACACTGTTCTTCTGCTATTTCTCTTTTGATTCTATTCCTTGTCCTCATCATGATTATTCTTAATACGATTATTGTTACATGACTCATCAAACTGATTGTGCGACGGAGTTCGCATTCTATAGCCCCTGTCTTCTTTGGAAGTGCCATGAACAATGATTTTAACATAATTTTGGGGATTTTTCCGGTGTAATAAATTTCATTTAGGACTTATTTTTCAATACCAAATTCCTCCAGGGCTTCATTCATCTCTGTGGTAATGTTGTCTGGTCCTGGGGCTTTTCCTGGTTGTGAGGTGTGGACAGTCAACAAGCAAAGCCAGAATACGATTGAGGCAGCCCAGATGTGGTTTCTAAGAAGAATGTTGATATGTCCAAGGACAGCAAAGAAAACAAACAAGATAGTCTTGATGGAGGCAGACACAAGAAGATCATTCATAAGGAAAATTGGGAAAAGACAGGCAACATGTATAGGCCATTTTATGAGGAAAGGGGAATTGGAGCATCTGGTCACAACAGGAAAGCTGGAGGGAAAGAGAGCACCAGGTAGACCCAGGGAGAAGATATTGGACGGACTTGCAGAGTGGCTGAAGACAAAGAGGGTGGAAGATGTGCTTCAGGCAACAAGAGATAGAGACAGATGGAAGGCCGTGATCGCCAACGCAATGTGGCAAGGCACCTGATGATGATGATGATGGTGGGGGTTGACGATCTTCTGTTGTGATAAACCATAAGTTTCAGTTTCAGTTTCTCAAGATGACGTCCCCGCTTTCGGAGTGAATTCCATATGACTAACATCACAGGTACCATGTATATGATGATCATGGCACAACCCTTAAGCCTGCATATAAACCCATGAGCTGGCCAGGTCCTGAGGTCTTATCTAGCCTGTTTTACTCAGTCGATATAAGTTTCTTTAATATCGGTATTGTATCAGCTGTGAAGTCAACTGTATTATGGCCGTCCCAGTAACAGACCATCAGCGACGAAAGGCTGAACTGAAGTGAATGATCACTTCAAATTCTTTTTGCGTTGGTCATTCTGAAATTAGACTGAAGTGTAAGCAGATGTACAGGTCGAAAACTAGACTAGAATATACTAACTATTAAATACCCAACTCCTGATATCAGATTCCTATCACATTTGATGAAATAACACGATTCTTACCACAGCCTGACTTTGATAATGATCAAGTCGTTTCCCATGACGAAGACTTTTTTTTTTCATTTTTCAAAATGCTGTGATGATGATGATGATGATGTATGGTGATGGCGATGGTGATGTTGATGGTGATGATGATGATGATAAATAAGTTGACATGGATTTCCGTTCCGGATTGAGACAGTGTGACAAGTCTGTACTCTACGCTCACTTTCATAGTATATCATAGCGCCAACCAGGTCCTAGAGGTGCAGGCGCTTGCAGTGTGTCAGAACGTTAAATTAAAACCTATTTGATCCATGGATAAAGTCATTGTCATAATCAGAACTAAAAATATTGGTTCCCTGATTTCCGGATTGACCACAAAGAGATTGGAGTTTGCAGATTGTTCAAGAGGGATTCATCTCACTCGAACAATTCCATATGCCTCCACCTTAGTCTTGGGCAGCAATTATCTGGCAGAATCCTTGAGTTCGCACAAAACCTTATACGCTGGCAGGCTCTCGACATGGGGAGGGGTGGGGGCTGGGTAAAAGAGACCTATGAAACACAACGCTGACACCACCAGAATGATGAAACATTAAGATGAGCCAAGAAACTATGGGCCAAGAAATACCTTTAATGGAAAACACAAAATATGAAGTCCCAAAAATACCTTTAATGGAAAATACAAAATATCAGAGCCCCAAAAATACCTTTAATGGAAAACACAAACTATCAGAGCCCGAGAAATGCTTTTAATGGAAAACACAAAATATCAATCTTATATATATGTCACTTTTGTTTCTGTCAACCTTTGCACGTGCGCAGCGGACCAAGGCCTACTGCAAGGCACGGAGAAGGAGAGCAAGGGCAAAGTGTTTGTCATCCACGGAAAGTCAGGCAGTGGCAAAACCTCCATTGTGGCCATGGCCGCTAGTCAAGCCAGCACACTGCATCGTGGCAATGGTGTCATCGTTCTGAGGTGCGTTCTTGATCAAACTTGACCTTGGAGGGTGTGGGAGACCGTAAGGGTGTTCGCTGTTCTGAATGTCCACGTAGATGTGATAAGCAACTGTGGTGGATCTGTTTATTGGTAGCATTCAGGATAATCATCATCATCAAGTGCCTTGCCACATGGCGTTGGCGATCATGCCCCCCCCCCCCATATGCATCTGTCTCTTGTTGCCGCAAGCACACCTTCCACTTTGTCTGTCCTCAGCCACTCTGTAACTCCGTCCAATATTTCTTCTCTGGGTCTACCAGGTGCTCTCTTTCCCTCCAGCTTTTCTGCTGTGACCAGGTGCTCTAATTCTTCTTTCTTCATAAAATTGCCTATAAATGGTGCCTGTCTTTTCTTGATCTTCTTTATGAATGATCTTGTGTCAGCCTCCATCAAGACTTCTCATTGTTTTCCTTGCTGTCCATGGAACATTCTTCTTAGAAAGGACATCTGGGCTGCCTCAATCTTGTTCTACCGTCTTATATCACTTACAGTGAAAAGACGTTAAATCAAAGAACGAACGAATCTTGTTCTGGCTTTGCTTGTTGACTGTCCTCACCTCACAACCGTATAACATTATCGGTTCTATATAACATTCAAGAACTCTCTTCCTGATGTCAATTGATAAAAATTTGTTGGTAAAAATGCTTTTCATCTTCTTGAATGCTGTTTTGGCTTGGCCGATTCAGGATTATACGTAGTATGATCTTCTCAGTTTGCGTTAATGGGCTGACCTGAGAAACTGTTCCGTATGTTTACCATACGCTCTAAACAGAACTACGTTTTACGTTCGGTCTGTGATGAGTCCGACAAAGCTTAATGTTAGAATGCTATTCTAACAATAAGCCTCTCTCTACCTTGTTCCTTTGTTTTCTGTCCTTTCTTCCTATCATTTTCTGCCTTGCGGGTCCATTCACCTGTATGTGTTCGATAAAGTCCTACGTGTTCGATAAAGTCTTACGTGTATTTTCTTGTGACTGATAATTGTGTAATATATTAAGTGCATTTTTTGGCTCTAGGGAAATGTGAGTATGCACAAGTGATTTTAGTTAACTTAGGCCCGTTTTTATATATGTTTAGTGAACTTAGTTATGTTTAAATTTGTATTCAGGCATGTTTTTGAAATCTCCTGTGCGATAAATTTGACGGATTGGTCAACGCCAGGGGCATTTCCTTAGATTATTTGCACGAATGCATTGATATGTGTACTTAATTTTTTTTCTCTTCTTTTTTTTTTTTCTTTGTTTGAAGTATTGTATATGTTTTAAAACAGGTTATAGTCCTGATATGGCTCCACACAGATTGGGCGGAATATCCAAAAACCAGGGGTATACGCTTAGTTTATTAGCGTGAATGCAATTGATATCTGTACTCAATTTCCTGTGTACCAAATTTTCTTTTCTAGATTATATTTTTGCTAGAGTCGTGATGTGCTTTGATCTGAGTGTTTTCTTTGAGATGGTTATAGCCCTGATATGGCTCTAAGCAGTCGGATGGGTTTTAATCACCAGTAATGGCAATAAAGACTTTAACCTTTTGACTCCGCACCCTGTCTACCAACAACCTGCATTGACAACCATGCTGGCAAAGCAAGAACTTAACCCTTTGACTCCCTCGCCCTATTCACTAGCTTCCTGCAGGAATATGCTGGTGACAATTTGAGCGGAATATCCAACACCAGGAGTACATTTTTTTTAGTTCTTTAGCGTGAATGTAGTTGATATATGCACTTAATTTTCTGTGTACTTACTTTACTTTTGCAGGAAGCTGGTGGATAGGGTGAGGGAATTAAAGGGTTAAGTTTTCTTTTCAGTGGTGGATAGGGTGTGGGAGTCAAAGGATTGATAGAAACAAGGTTGAAAGAGAAAAGTACACCTGGCTTTGTTACAGGTTTCTGGGCACCTCACCAGACAGTACGTCAGTGGTCAGCCTCCTGTCCAGTATTCTCCGTCAGCTGAGTGCTGTCAAATCACACTTCATTGGTCAAGAAGAACTGCCCACGGTAAGGAGGGAAAGAGAGAGAGAGAAAGAGAGAGGGGGGGGAGAGACAGAGACAGGCAGACAGACATAAAGAGAGAGAGAGACATACAGAGAGATGGAGAGACAGGGAGAAAGAGAGAAACAGACAGACAGAGGGACAGGCAGCCAGAGAGGCAGAGACAGACAGAGAGACGGACAGAAAGACTGAGAGAGACGGACGGAGACAAACAGACAGAGGAGGGACAGACAGACAGACAGACAGACTGAGACAGAGAAAAAGAGAGAGGCAGAGACAGAGATAGAGAGAGACAGAGAGAGACAAAGACAGAGACACAGAGAGAGGCAGAGACGTAGAGAGAGACAGAGACACAGAGAGAGACAGAGAGAGAGAGACAGAGACACAGAGAGACACAGAGAGAGAGAGACAGAGACACAGAAAGAGACATAGACAGAGAGAGACAGAGACATAGAGAGAGTCACAGAGAGAGAAGAAATGAAGGAACGTCTGGTTCAGTAATAAAAACTCGAAAGGCAGAAAACGGAGAATGAGACAGTAGAGAAATACTGAAGTCACTTAATCCTGAGAAGAATCAGTTTCTTTCTTTCTGTCTTTCTTTCTTTTCTTTCTTTCTTTTCTTCATTTCTTTCTTTCTTTCTTTTCTTTCTCTTTCTTTCCTTCATTCATTCTTTCTTTCTTTCTCCTTTCTTTCCTTATTTCGTTCCTCTCTTACTTTCCTTCTTTCGTTCCTTTCTTTCTTTCTTTCTTGCCTTCTTTCTTTTCTTTGTTTCTTCCTTCTTTCGTTCCTTCCTTTCTTTCTTGCTTCCTTCCTTTCTTTCCTCCTTTCCTTCATTCTTTCTTGTTGTCTTTCTTTCCTTCCTTCCTTCCTTCCTTTCTTTCTTGCTTGCTTTCTTCCTTCCTTTCTTTCTTTCTTCTTTCTTTCGTTTGTTCTTTCTTTCTTTCTCTCTCTCTTTTCTTTCTTTCTTTCTTTCATTTTTCTTTCTTTCTTTCTTTTTTTCTTTCATTCTTTCCTTCTTTCTTCCTGTCTATCTTTTCTTTTTCTTTCTTTCCTTCTTTCTTTCTTTCCTCCTAATCGTCCTTCCTTTCTTTCTTTCTTTCCTTCCTTTCTTCTTTTTTTCTTTCTTTCGTTCATTCTTTCCCTCCTTCCTTTCTTCTTTTTGTCTTCTTTCTTTCCTTCCTTTCTTCCTTTCTCCTTTCTGTCTTTCTTTCTTTCCTTGTTCTTTCCTTCCTTCCTGCGTTCCATCTTTCTTTCTTTCTTTTCTTCCTTCCTTCGTTCCTTCGTTCCTTCTTTCTTTCTTTCTTTCTTTCTGTCTATTATCTTTTTTTCCTACCGCAGCTTCTGCTCCGCCTTAGTGGTGTTGATTCCATGCCGTTAATCCTGTGTGTCCACACCACACCCTCGATCCTAAATCTATTCAAAGTCCCTGTGCCCACGGGTGCCACAGGTGTCAAGCCGCTATGTGGCCACTCACCTGAGGAGGCCCTGTACTGAAGCTGGGTCACTTCGGTGGAGTTACAGCTATGCCTGTCCTGATCCAACTTACTAAGGACACTGCCTACTAAGCACGCGCCCTCCCACCCCACTTCACCTGCCTCACCTGTCGGGTTCGGTGTCGGCCGCTGCACATTTTGACACCACCATCTCCCTCCAGGTCGCTCTGTCCTGACTTTTTGTGGACAATTTCGTGAATATTTAGGCCACTGATGTTGGTTTATGTTCTCGATGTATGAAATTGGAGGTCTGCTTTTCTTCCTTTTTGCCACTATTTTTCTTTGAAAGATGGTTGCCATGAGGTCCGTGTTCTTGCTGTGTGACACATGGCCAGTGTATGTTAGTCTTCTCTTGTTGATGTCTGCTAGTAGTTTTCTGGTTGTATCAAGTTCTTCCAGGACACTTTCATTAGTTCTTCTATCTGTCCATTTGACACGTAGTAGTCTCCGATAAAATCGCATCTCTGTCGCCTCAGTTCTTCTGCAATTAGTTTTTCTCGGAGTCCATGATGAGGTAGGGTGCGGGAGTTAAACGGGTAACCACTAAGGGTTTGAACACATGACCTACCGTCAGAAGACCGTTCCACAATCACTTCGCCTCCTTGACTAGGTCCTCAAAGTCAGTTTTACGTAGAGTTGTCCATAATGCGGTTGTCGTCAGCTCACTCAGTTCGGCAGTATTGAACTAATCCAAGTCCCCTCACCATCACCCCCCCCCCCCTCCCCGTAGTGATGTTGGGGGCTCTTTCAGTATGAATAGTATCCTCACCTTCTTGCAATTCTATACTAATTTCCTCTTTTCTGTCATTCTCTTTGCTTCTGTCTTGCTTCTTTGCTTTCTGTCATTTCTTCCTATCATTTTCTGCCTTGCTGGTTCATTCATCTGTATCTGTATCTGTTCAGTGAAGTCTTGCATAATTTCTCTTACGATTGAAAATTGGGTACATACAGTACGTGCATTTTTGGCTCTATGGAAATGAGATATGTGGAAGCAGTTGGCGGTAATTTAGGCCCGTTTTTGTATATGTTTTGGTGTCCTTAGTTGTGTATAAATTTGTATTCAGATATGTTTTAAATCCCTTGTGTGATAAATTGGACATACTGGTCAACGCCAGGGACATCTTCTTGGGCTGTGTGTGCAAATGCATTGATATGTGTACTTAATTTTCTTCTTCTTCTTCTTTGTTGTTGTCCTGTTTAGGGTATTGTGTACGTTTTGAAACAGTTATAGCTCTGATATGGCTCTACGCAGTCGGCTGGGCTTTAAACAAAATAACAAAAGGAGCATCTCCTTGGGTTGTGTAGGCGAATGCATTGATATGTGTTACCTAATTTTCTATTAGTTTTTTTTTTCCTGTTGAAGTGCAGTGTGTATTGAAATGGTTATAGCCCTGACATGGCTCTACGCAGTCGGCTGGGCTTTAAGCAACAATAAGAATAAGAAGAACTAATCCAAGTAGTTGATTTGCCGCACAGTTCAAAACTCCACACAATTATTTCCACAGACCGTCAAAGAGCTGAGCCAATTACTGCGAGAGACACTGCAGGACATGTCCAGTAAGCAATTCCCAATAACTCTGCTCCTGGACTCCCTGGACCAGCTGGACCCAGGTCATGGGGCCAGACAGCTCGCCTGGCTACCTGACCACCTACCTGACCATGTCCACATCATCGTATCCACTCTGCCGGAAGTCCAGTATGAAGCCTTCCCCAAACTTCAGGTGAGCCCTGACTGAATTGTGTGTAAGTTTCAATTTTATATCAGTTTCAGTTTCTCAAGATGATGTCTCTGCGCTCGGAATGAATTCCACATGCACTAACGTCACAGGTGTCTTGTGATGGAGAAGATCCAGAATGATCACGGCACAAGCCTTAAGCCTGCACATAAACCCATGAGCTGGACAGGTCCTGAGGTCCTACCTAGATTAGATAGTTTCATAACCCTGGAATCGTAGGTGAGTGAGGTGGCAGAGACCTCAACTTTTCCTGGGGCCAGCAACACGAGGGTGGTGCCCATCTCCTCTCCTTCGCATCAAATTCACATTCATGTTCTCATTTTTTTAACCAAGACTTCAGAAAGGCAAGAAAGCCAATTGGACTTCAAGGGGTGGGACCTGGGAAATCAACATATCTCTCTCTCCAGTGGTGGGACCTGGGAAATCAACCTATCTCTCCTATGTTTTTTACCAAGGCAGCCGGGCAATGCCCTGCTCTTCAAGATTTTCAAATGCCGTGGGATATTTAACGTGTGCAAACAGAAGGCGTACGGGTACGACTCGTTTTTCGTCCCCTTCCGAAAGACTAGACGTTCAGTTTGATTTTTCCGGTCAAACTGAGGAGAAAAGTCGATGCCTCTACGGGGAAGGAACCCTGGAACCTTGAGTTTAGTTATTGGCGGACGAACGTCTGAACCGTTCTACCACTCTTCTCCCTTGCGTGTAATGGTATCCATTTCTATGTCTTTCTCTGTCTTTGCTTAACCCTTTCCTTTGCTCACCTTTTTTGTGCATGGAGCCGGTAGAAAAGGTGACAGGCTGAAAGTTGTAATAGATGCTCTCACCTGTCGGCGTCACCAGGTTCGGTTTTGGCCGCTGCACATTTTGACACAACCATCTCTCTCCAGGTCGCTCTGTCTTGACTTTTGTGGACAATTTCTGGAATATTTAGTCTACTGATGTTGGTTATATTCTTGATGTATGGGATTGGAGGTCTGACTTTCTTCCTTTTTGCCACTACTTTCCCTTGAAAAATGGTTGCCATGAGGTCTGTATTCTTGCTACGTGACACATGGCCAACGTATTTTTATTCTTCTCTTGTTGACGTCTGCCAGTAGTTTTCTGGTGGTATCAAGTTCTTCCAGGACACTTTCATCAGTTCTTCTATCTGTCCACTTGACACATAGTAGTCTCCGATAAAAACACATCTCTGTTGCCTCAATTCTTCTTCAATCAGTTTTTCTCAGAGTCCACGGTTCGCAGCCATACATCATGACTGGCCAGATCAAACATTTTAAAAGTCTAGCTTTCAGACCATTTGGTATGCCTCTTTCTTTCCAGATAATGTTGAGTCAGACCGGTTTTTTTTTGCTTTGCCATTCCAATTCTTATGTTGATGTCTTTGGAGCAGGTTCCATCATTGGTTTTTACAGAACCGCAAGATATTTGAAATCCTTAACATTTTCTAAAGAAACTTTGTTAATTAAGATGTCATGATTGTTTTTAGTGCCTTTGCCTTTGATATGTAGAATAGGTGCTGGGGAGAGTAAATGGAGTTATGTCTCGTCATCGACCCCCAAATGAGGGACTGTAGAGTTATCTCCATTACGACGGTAAGAACATACAGTAAGACACTTGCCTCTCCACTTCGTAGAGTGCTGCTATCTCTGTGCACAGGATCAGATGTTGATGATATAAGTGTGTTTTGACCACGCAAGACAATCACTAAAGGCCCATCTGATCGAAACTAACCAAAACCATATCAGACCAAATCAAATCAGACAAGTTGATCAACCATCCACCCAAGCCAACCACTACAAATGTGAGTTGTTATAAAGTGTAATCATTCATCGTGTACAAAGGCACAGGCACAGAAATAAAATAAATAAAAACCAGAACAAACTGAATCAACAAACAAATGTGTTTACATTTTAGCCTACTGTGTTCGCCCAACGCTACAGCTTTCCCAAACCTTTGTGTTCTCTGTAAGTATCTTGTTCTCCTGACCGGCTCGCAATTATGGACCCTTCTTTTATAAAACAAATTGGACTGACACTTTTTAAACACAGCAAGTGCTACCTCGGTGGAGGCGTCTACCAGCGCATACGAACACTGGGGCTGTGTCCTAAGCCCCGCACTGCGCGATCCTGTCGTGGTGGACGTCTCCACCGACTTTGGCACAATCTGCCTCCTGCTGTACCAGTCCGACACCACTCTTCTGCTTCTTCGTCTCCTCCACTGCCCCTGCACTCGACCTTGCTGCTGCAAACTTCGTCTCCTCCTCTGCCGTCTTCGCCTTCGTCTTCTGTCCCGCCGGT
The DNA here is from genome assembly GCA_030674185.1 of Monoplex corrugatus. Classification (NCBI taxonomy): domain Eukaryota; kingdom Metazoa; phylum Mollusca; class Gastropoda; order Littorinimorpha; family Ranellidae; genus Monoplex; species Monoplex corrugatus. The sequence goes on from CM060314.1 coordinate 31,701,557, forward strand.
GCCGCCTTCACCTTCTGTCCCGCCGGTGCCGCTTTCGTCTTCTGTCCCGCCGGCGCTGCCCTCGTCTTCTGTCCCGCTGGTGCTGCCTTTGTCTTCTGTCCCGCTGGTGCCTCCTTCGTCTTCTGTCCCGTCGTTGCTGCCTTCGTCTTCTGCCCCGCTGGTGTCTCCTTCGTCTTCTGTCCCGTCGGTGCTGCCTTCGTCTCCACCTCAGCCGCCGCATTGTGATAAACTGAAAATATGCCTTTTTAACGCTCAGTCAACATGCACTGATGGCAAAGCTGATGTCATTGCTGACTTTATCGCAGATGAACATGTTGACATTGCTTTTATCACCGAAACATGGCTTAACCCCCTTGGTCATGAACCTATACATGTGAGTCTCACTCCGAGTGGTTACAGGCTTGCTTCTTTCCATCGCTCATCCCGAGGTGGTGGTATCGCCATCCTCTACAACGACTCACTCCATTCCCGCCTGTCTTTCTCGCAGTCTCTGCCTTTCTCCCATCCTTCTTTCGAGCACGTTGAAGTATCCTTCCAATCCACCCCTCACCCCATCACCTTCTCCTGTGTCTATCGACCTCCACCTAGCTCTGCCAACAAGCTCACCACATCCATGTTTCTCTCTGACTTTGATCAACTTCTCGATTACTACTGTCTCTTACCTGGAAATCTCATCATTCTAGGTGACATCAATGTCCACTATGACAACACTCACCGTTATGACACAAGACATATCATCAACTCTCTGTCCAATCACAATATGACTCAACACATTTCTGAACCAACCCATCAAAAAGGTCACATTCTTGACTGGATCATTTCTCGTGATCACCACAATTCCGCTACTGACAACTGCTTAGTTCTTTCTACCCGTCTAACTTCAGCCCTTCCATCTGACCACTCTGCAATTCTCTGTTCTCTCGACATTTCTCCTCCTTCCCGTACCATGCGCACAGTGACTCGACGCAATCTCAAATCTATCGACCTCTCCACATTTTCATCTGATGCCTCCCGTCTCCTTTCTGAAAAGTCACATAACCTTGCCGATGAATTCTATACTACTCTCCACCATCTTCTGGACACTCATGCTCCAGCCACAACCCGTCCTTTACCTGACCGCCCCCCTACCCCCTGGCTCACTCATGAGATCGCCTGTGCAAAACGTGCCCGCCGCAGAGCAGAGCGCCGCTGGCGCAAATCCAAACTCACTGTACACAGGCAACTTTTCCAAGCCTCTAAAACAAAAGTATCCACCCTCATTGCATCAGCAAAAACAAGCTATTTCCAAACCAAAATCCTGAATGCCTCTTCTTCAAAAGAACTCTTTACAACCATGAATCATCTCCTTGGCACACGAAAAGATTTACCTCTCCCAACAAAACATACAAATGAAGAACTCCCATCTGTATTCTCCAACTATTTCACCACCAAAATACAAACTCTTCGTGACAGGCTTGACAGGACACCCTGTCAACCATGCCCACCTGACCCTTCCTTCTCTGGCACACCTCTTACTACTTTTAACCCAGTCTCACAAGAAGAAATTCTCAACACAATCAGATCCATGTCGTTCAAAACCTGCGAACTGGATCCTCTTCCAGGTTCTCTCTACACCGACTGTCTCCCTACTCTCCTCCCATTCATCACTGACATCATCAACACTTCTCTTCAAACTGGAACTGTCCCTGATTCTTTCAAGTCTGCTATTGTTCACCCTCTTCTCAAGAAACACAATTTAGATCCAAATGAACTGAAAAATTACCGGCCTATCTCTAATCTCTCTTTCTTGTCAAAACTCCTTGAAAAAGTCGTCCTCAACCAGCTGAACTCTCACCTGTCTGCCAACAATCTCCTCAATCCTTTCCAGTCAGCCTACCGCCAGTGCCATAGCACTGAAACTGCCCTACTACACATTCTCAACAATCTCCTCCTTGCAACTGATACTGGCAAAGTCTCTCTCCTCACACTCCTTGATCTGTCTGCAGCCTTTGATACCATTGATCATGGTATTCTCCTTTCTAGACTTCATCATACTTTTGGCATCTCTGACATTGCTCTGTCTTGGTTCACTTCATACCTATCCAACAGAAAACAAACCGTTCTCATCAATGGCACTTACTCTCAACCTGCATACCTGACCTGTGGTGTTCCACAAGGATCTGTCCTTGGCCCTGTTCTGTTCACTCTTTACACCTCCCCCCTGTCCACCATCATCAACTCCCATTCTATAAAACACCACTTCTATGCTGATGACACCCAACTTCAAGACAGTGACTCGCCTGATAATATACAGCGCCTGTTGACTCGCACCACTGAGTGTTACTCGGACATTAAGAACTGGATGACACACAATAGACTTCAGCTTAATGACGACAAAACAGAAGCTATCCTCATTGGCACCCGTCAGAAACTTTCTCAGCTGCCTCCTTTTTCTCTCCCATTATGTAACACATCAGTCCCAATTTCTGATTCAGCTAAAAACCTTGGTGTCTGCATTGACTCTACCCTCTCCATGAACAACTTTGTTTCTCAAACTGCCAGATCCTGCTACTATCATCTCCATCGTATAAGGCTGATCAGGAAGTATCTCTCTGTCGAAACAACTGCAAAACTCGTTCTCTCCTTCATAATGTCTCGCATTGACTATTGCAATTCACTCCTGTCTGGTCTTCCTGCCTCCACCATTCACATCCTACAGCGCATTCAAAACAATGCTGTACGCCTTGTACTCAAAAAGAAAAAAGCTGACCACATATCTCCTCTCCTGGCACAACTTCACTGGCTCCCTGTATCAAAGCGCATACAGTACAAACTAGACACCATGTGCTACAAAAGCCTCAATAACGCAGCCCCCGATTACCTGTCAAGCCTACTTGAGATCTATCTTCCCTCACGTACCCTCCGCTCTGCCTCCGATCCTCTGACTTTTCGCTTTCCACGCACTAAGCTCAATACCTATGGTCCACGAGCCTTCTCTGTTTCTGGTCCACTCTCCTGGAACAAACTTCCTCTCTCAGTCCGTCAGCAACCTACTTTTGTCTCCTTCAAGTCCGCTCTCAAAACTCACCTTTTCTCCTCCGCATAAAATCCTAACCTCACTCAACCCCCCCCCCCCCCCCCCTCTGCAGCCTGTCTCCGCTCGGAGGGAATCACATGGTTATAATATATAATTGTATATGCTATGCTCTCTATAATTTTCCATTGCTTTTATTCTTGCTTTTATTGCTTTTATTCTTTCTCCCCATTTATAGCCATGCGTGTGTGTGTGTGTGTGTGTGTGTGTGTGTGTGTGTGTGTGTGTGCGTGCGTGGTGTGTGCGTGCGTGCGTGCTTACGTGTGTGTCTGCTTCAGCGCTTAGATTTGATTTTATCAAGATTTTGCGCTATATAAATATTGTAATTATTATAAATTATACACCCAAACAAACACACGCCAAATGACCAGAGTTCAATTGATGAACTATGCACCAGCGGCAGAAACTTAACCCTTAGGTTCCATCACCCTATCCACAAGCTTCCTGCAGGAAGCTGGCGGAAAGGGTAAGGAGTCAAAGGGTTAAGTTTTTCTTTTCTAGTATGGTTGTCAATGCAGGATGCTGGTGGACAGGGTGCGGGAGTCAAAGGGTTAATTAAACATGTTCTCTGCCCTTGTCCCTGCAGCGAATAAGTATATGGTCTGTTTAAGTCGATTAATACGCGACTCCACCGTACTTTACGAATGACATGATGTGACCCTTCTCGCAATCCGTTGTTCGTAAAGTTTTCTATGTTTCGACTTCTCTTGAGGCCTTCCTCATCACGAGTGTTGGCTATTTGTTTGGTCCTGTCGTTCTTGGCACCCAGTAAAGGCATCAGTCTTAAACCTGTGTACTCCCTCCTTGGGGGTGCCGGGGACTCTTTCAGTATAAACAGAATCCCCACCTTCTGGAAATTTTGTGCGAGGAATTTTCTCTTTTCTGTCATTGTATCTGCCTTACTTCTTTGCTTTCTGTCATCTTGTCCTATCATTTTCTGCCTTGCTAGTCCCCATTCACCGGTATGTTTCTGTAAAGCCTTAATACTTTTTCTTACGATTGATAATTGATTACATGCATAGAATGTGGGGGGGGGGGGGGGGTTGGCTCTAAGGAAATGTGATGTGCAGAAACAATGTCAGGTGATTTAGGCCTGTTTTTATGTTTAAATTTGCCTTCAGGTGAGGCAGCCGAGATGTGATTTCTAAGAAAAATGTTGAGAGTTCCATAGACAGCAAAGAAAACAAACGACACAGTCTTGATGAAGGCAGACACAAGAAGATCATTCATAAGGAAGATGAGGAAAAGACAGGCAACATTTATGAGGAAAGGGGAATTGGAGCACCTGGTCACAACAGGAAAGGTGGAGGGAAATAGAGCACCAAGTAGACCCAGGGAGAAGATATTGGACGGACTTGCAGAATGGCTGAAGACAAAGAGGGTGGAAGAAGTGCTTGAGGCAACAAGGGACTGAAACAGATGGAAAGCCATGATGTGTATTTTTTAAAATCCCCTGCGTGTGAAAATTGGACCGAGTGGTCAACACCTGGGGCATATCCTTACATTATATATGCGAATGCATTGATATGTGTGCTTGATTTTCTTTTCCAGATTTTTTTTCCTGTCAAGTATTATGTATGTTTTGACATGGTTTTAGCCTTGACGTCGCTCTGCGCGGTCGGCTGGGCTTTAAAGAAAAATAACAACAGCTGTAACAATAACAATAACCTGTGTACTTCTTGTTCAACTTGCCGGGCACTCTATGAACGTAATAATCTGAACATGTGTAATTCTTTATCAACTTGGCAGACACTCTATAAAGGTATCACAGAAACCCCTCAGGTAGAAACAGGCCATAAGTGTACTTCAGCCTGAAACAGGATGTTGACGTGACAAAGGCGTCAATCTTCAGCCTGCATAAATCTGTCTCGACTCATAAGGCACTGTATGAAGGTAATAATCTGAACATGTGTAATTCCTTGTCAACTCGGCAGACACTCTATAAAGGCATTAATCTTTAACCTGTATAAACCTGTGTCGACTCACCAGGCACTCTATGAAGGCAGCACGGCCAACTTCTACGGAGTACCCACTCTAGGAAGCGCTGACGTCAGCGGCATTATGGACCAATGGCTGACGTCGGCCAAGCGAAAGTTGACGGACACTCAGAGACAGGTGGTGTTGGACGCTTTCCAGGCCTGTCCTCTGCCTCTCTTCCTCAAGCTGTCTTTTGACGCCGCTTGCAAGTGGAGCTCCTACTCTTCACCAGACAACACCGTGCTGCAGGTGATCTTATGTTAAAAGGCTTCGTTAACCCTTTGATTCCCGCACCCTGTCTCCACCAGCATCCCGCGTTGTCAACCATGCCAACAAAGCAAAACTTTAACCCTTTGACTCCTTCACCCTATCCCTCAGTTTCCTGCAGGAAGTTGGTGGATAGAGTGAGGGAGTCAAAGTGTCATGTTTTTTGCAGCTGGTGGATAGGGTGCGGGAGTCAAAAGGTTAAGTCATTCGAACGTATGTGATACGTTATGTTTGTGTACCATAGTTTTTATCTATAATTAAATATCAAGACAAGTTCTTTTGTGTTTTGTGTTTATCTATGGAAGACACAGAAATCCTGTGATTTGTATACCTCACCGAGATTTGGGTCTCAGAATTTTGCATACTTTGTACTTGTCCGTCTTTATAATCGTCACTAAAATGGTCCGTCGTTATAGTCGTGACTAAAATGGTCCGTCTTTATCATCGTTAATAAAATGGTCCGTCTTTATCATCGTTAATAAAATGGTCCGTCTTTATCATCGTTAATAAAATGGTCCGTCTTTATCATCGTTAAATGGTCCGTCTTTAATCATCGTTAATAAAATGGTGTCCGTTTTATAATCTTAATAAAATGGACAAGTCTTTATCATCGTTACTAAAATGGTCCGTCTTGTATCATCGTGACTAAATTGGTCCGTTTTGATATTCGTGACTAAAATGGCCCCTTTTATAGTCGTGACTAAAATGGTCCGTCTTTATCATCGTACTAAAATGGCCCGTTTTATAGTCGTGACTAAAATGGTCAGTCTTTATCATCGTTATAAAATGGCCGTCTTTATAGTCGTGACTAAAATGGTCAGTCTTTATCAGTCGTTACTAAAATGGCTCGTGTTTATAGTCGTGACTAAAATGGTCAGTCTTTATCATCGTTACTAAAATGGCCCGTGTTTATAGTCGTGACTAAAATGGTCAGTCTTTATCATCGTTACTAAAATGGCCGTTTTATAGTCGTGACTAAAATGGTCAGTCTTTATCATCGTTACTAAAATGGCTCGTGTTTATAGTCGTGACTAAAATGGTCCGTCTTTATACATCGTTACTAAAATGGCCGTGTTTATAGTCGTGACTAAAATGGTCCGTCTTTATCATCGTTACTAAAATGGTCCGTCTTTATAATCGTTACTAAAATGGTCAGTCTTTATCATCGTTACTAAAATGGTCCAGTCTTTATAATCGTGACTAAAATGGTCAGTCTTTATATCGTACTAAAATGGCCAGTGTTTATATCGTGACTAAAATGGTCGTCTTTATCATCGTTACTAAAATGGCCCGTGTTTATAGTCGTGACTAAAATGGTCAGTCTTTATCATCGTTACTAAAATGGCCCGTGTTTATAGTCGTGACTAAAATGGTCAGTCTTTATCAATTTTACTAAAATGGCCGTTTTATAGTCGTGACTAAAATGGTCAGTCTTTATCATCGTTACTAAAATGGCCCGTGTTTATAGTCGTGACTAAAATGGTCCAGTCTTTATCATCGTTACTAAAATGGCCCAGTGTTTATATCGTACTAAAATGGTCAGTCTTTATCATCGTTACTAAAATGGCCGTGTTTATATCGTACTAAAATGGTCAGTCTTTATCAAACGTTACTAAAATGGCTCGTTTTATAAATCGTGACTAAAATGGTCAGTCTTTATCATCGTTACTAAAATGGCCGTGTTTATATCGTGACTAAAATGGTCAGTCTTTATCAATCGTTACTAAAATGGTCGTTTTATAAGTCGTGACTAAAATGGTCAGTCTTTATCATCGTTACTAAAATGGCCCGTGTTTATAGTCGTTACTAAAATGGTCAGTCTTTATCATCGTTACTAAATAGCCTGTTTATAGTCGTGACTAAAATGGTCAGTCTTTATCATCGTTACTAAAATGGCCCGTGTTTATAGTCGTGACTAAAATGGTCAGTCTTTACAGTCGTTACTAAAACAGTCCTTAACCATGATTTAACCATTAGGCCATTTTGCTGCTATTTCAGTTTTTCACTTACAGGAATATTGCAGTGAGAAAAATGTGTGAGAGAAAATAAAGTGTCTTTTCTACTCTCTCTCTGTCTCTCTCCTCTCTGTCTCTGTCTCTGTCTCTCTTTGTCTCTGTCTCTCTCTGTCTCTTTCTCTGTCTCTTCCTCTCTCTCTCTCTTTCTGTCCTTTCCCCTTTTCTTTCTGCATTTATTTATGTGATCAATTGTTTGTTCAAATATTCCTTTTTAACCCTTTTCACTTATTTTCTCATATTTCCGTAGGGCTGATTGACTGGTTGATCAGTCGATCAATTGATTGATCAATCGATTGATCGGTTGGTTGGTTGGCTTATTAACTGATTGATTGATTGGTTGGTTGGTTGGTTGGTTGGTTGGTTGGTTGTGTTGGTTGGTTGGTTGGTTGGTTGGTTAGTTGTGTTGCTTGCTTGCTTGCGTTATAGATTGATGATTGATTGATTGATTGTTTCGATCGAGTTGATTGTGATTGATTGATTGATTTGATTGATTGATTGATAACAGAGCACGGTACGAGACAGTATCAACGCCATGTTTGCCGAAGTGGAGACGATGCATGGGAAAACCTTAGTCAGTCATGCCCTGGGTTATCTTACCCTTAGTAAGTGTGTTGGTCTGTCTGTCTGTCTGTCTGTCTGTTTGTTTAACTGCTTGTCTGTTTATCTATCTGTCTGAGTTACTGTCAGTCAATTTGTCTGTTTCTGTGTATACATGTATATCAATACGTCTGTCTGTCTGTCTGTCTGTCTGACTGACTGTCTGTCTGTCTGTACGTATGTACGTATGGTAGGGTTGTAGTATGTATGTATGTGGGTGGATGGATGGACTGATGGATGTGTGTATGTGTGTATGCATATATGTATGTATGCATGTTTGTATGTACGTATGTACGCATGGGTGTCTGTCTTTTTGTATGCATGTATACATGTATGTATGTATGTATGTATTATGTATGTATGTATTATATATGCATGCATTATGCATGTATGTATGTATGTATGTATGCATGTACGTGCGTAGGTACGTACGTACGTAATGTATGCTAAGTAATGTATGTATGTATGTATGTATTTAATGCATGTATTGTATGTATGTACATATGTGTGTGTAATGTGATGTAATGTTTGTATATATGTATGTATGTATGTATGTATATGTTGTATGTATAGTATGTATGTATGTATGTATGTTGTATGTATGTTTTGTATGTGTATGTGTGTATGTCATGTGTGTATGTATGTATGTATGTGGTATGTATAGTATGTATGTATGTATGTATGTATGATGTCTGTATGTATTATGTATGTATGTATATATGTATGCATGTTCGTTTTTTTTAACATCTATTCACATGCGTGCTTTTAGACGATGTATGTATGTATGTATGTATGTATGTATGTATGTATGTATGTATGTATGTATGTATTGCATGTATGTATGCGTGCACGTACCTATGTATGTATTATGTATGTATTATGTATTATGTATGTATGTATTATGTATGTATGTATGTACGTATGCATGTATGCACGTACGTGCGTGCCTGCATGTGTACGAAAGTATGTGTGTGTGCGCGCGTGCACGCGCGTGTGTGTATGTGTGTGTGTATGGATATACAACATCGATGAAGATGACAGACGACAACAGACTATTTTGACGAGGGTTGATGATTATGGCGACAATGACGCTGATGATTTTCATGATGATATTGTTGATGGCGATAGGTCGAAACGGGTTGACGGAAACGGAATTGGAAGACATCTTGTCATGTGACGATGACGTACTCAATGACGTGTACGTGTATTGGACACCGCCTGTGCGTCGCTTACCTCCCTTGCTTCTGGTTCGTCTGAAGGCAGACCTTGGACAGTATTTGGGTAATTCATTATTTGTGTGGTTTGGTTTAGGTTGGGTTGGTTTGATTGTGGGAATTTTGGACCCGAACCAGCTCCTACTGATAAATAAGCGCGGACACATTGGGAAGACTAGTACAACACGTTTGAGTCTCATCCACTTCACTGATGCGTCATTGTGGGTGATGCTCAAATCTTCTGACCAACACCGAAGGTGTCTGTGTCTCTCAGGCCTGGTTAACACCAGGATATGTTATGAGAGTAAACATAGAGTACAGGCCTGTCATGCAGTCTCAGTCCTAAATGGAATTTAACAGGATCATGTTTATCATTCTCATCGCCGTCATCATTATCGCATTGTAAAAACTGTCCCAACTTCTGTGGCCATTAAGTGTCGTATAAATTGGGACCAAAGAAAAAAAAAAGAGGTGAGTCACAAATGATACTGCTTAAGTGTTGTTGGCCCTTTAAAAAATGTTTCGTCTGACGTGGAATCAGAGCCGTGTTTTCACCTGGCCAGCTCATGGGTTTATGTGCAGGCTTAAGGTTTGTACCATGATCATCAATACACATGCACCTGTGACGTTAGTGCATATGGAATTCGTTCCGAGCGCGGAGACGTCATCTTGAGAAACAGAACAGAGAAACAGAGCTGTGTGTCTCACATCCTAGAAAGTCGATTAAGGACTAGGCCTAAGTCCACTCAATGAAGAACAGGTTCACCTGTGGAGTTGTTAACGTATATGTACTGGTGAATAATTAATATTTATATATATAATAATATATATATACATGTATTTTATGTATGTTAGTATATTATACATATATGATGTGTGTGTGTGTGTGTGTTGTGTGTGTGTGTGTGTGTGTGT
>CM060314.1:31716614-31739114 GCA_030674185.1 Monoplex corrugatus
TGTGTGTATGTATGCATGTATGTGTGTGTGGTGTGTGTGTTGTGTGTGTGTGTGTGTGTGTGTGTGTGTGTGTGTGTTGGTGTACCAATACCACAATCAGACACATGGTGAATTACTTTGAAACCCCTTTGTGTGTGTGTGTGTGTGTGTGTGTGTGGTGTGTGTGTGTGTGTTGTGTGTGTGTGTGTGTGTGTGTGTGTGTGTGTGTGTGTGTGTGTGTGTGTGTGTGTGTGTGTGTGTGTTGGTCCACACGGCAGGACGGTGCTGGACGATTTCAGCGCGGCCAAAAAGGTGTTTGACAACGCCGGTATGGGGGACGTGACAGTGGTGGCAGAGACCTTGCAGTTGTCACAGGACGCCTTACAGTACGACCCTCTTCAACTTCCCGCCCAGCTCCTCTCTAGGAATCACCTCTCCTCCAAAAGTTAGTAGACCCTCGGTTTTTAGTGGTTTTTGGAGTCAGATGGGGAATTAAAAATTAACCCTTTGACTCCCGCATCCTATCCACCAGCTTCAAAATCTTAACCTTTTGAGTCCCTCGCCCTATCTACCCGCAAGCTTAACCTTTTGACTACCTCATCCTATCCCAGAATACTTAACTTTTGACTACCTCACCCTATCCACCAGTAGACAACTTATTGACTCCCTCACCCTATCGACCAGCTGCAAAAACTTAACCTTTTGATTCCTTCACCATACCCACTAGTACACTTAACCTTTTGATTCCCTCACCCTATCCACCTGAAAACTCAACCTTTTGATTCCCTCACCCTATCCACCAACTTCCTGCAGGAAGTTGGTGGATACGGTGAGGGAGTCAATGGGTTAAGTTTTGCTTTGCTGTCATTGATGACGATGCAGGATACTAGTGGACAGTGTGAGGGAGTCAAAGGGTTAAAGATAAAGATTATCGTATCATCCTGAAATCTTAGAGGAACTAGTTAGTTGGTAGAGAACTAAAGTGTTTTTTTTATCATTACGAAAGCAGTGCCCTTCTTCTGTCTATCTGTCTGTCTGTCTGTCTTCTCTCTCTCCTCTCTCTCTCTCTCTCTCTCTCTCTCTCTTCTCTCTCTCTCTCTCTCTCTCTTCTCTCTCTCTCTCTCTCTCTCTCTCTCTCGCTGCTTTATCTCCCCCATTTCTAAACAGGATCAGGTAAACACTCACTTTATTGGATTGAAACGCTCATCGCTCGTCTAAATTGCTGGAATCTAATACAAGGTAGACAGTAGCAAGAAACTCTGGGGAGAGCGAGGAGAAACCCCCGTCAAGCAAGTGTTTCGGCCCTTAACTCCTGACACTCTAAGGGGTAGGGAGGGCCGGGCCGCATTCAGGACATGACTCGTGGATGTCCTTCTGCTATCGCCATTTTATTTCCTCCAGCTGGGTTCGAACCTCCTGTCCAAGGTGTTCAGGCATCTCAAGGCCAAGTCACCCTTGCGATGGATGACTTAACTGCTTAGCTTTCGGACGCTGGCAAGATAAAAAAAATATATAGGGAATTTTAATCATTATGAAGTAAATAGTAATTAATAGTAATGATGAATTCACAGAAGCAATGTCAGTTTGAGGTAAAGTATGTCTCTCTCTCTCTCTCTTACACACACCTCTCTCCCTCTCTTACGCACACATTGTCTTCTTTCACACACACACACCACACACACACACACAAACACACACACACACAACACACACACACACAACACACATATATATATATCACAAATCATAATATATAATATAATACTACACCACAAAAACACAAAACCAACACACACACACACACACCACAAATACACATAAACGCACAGACACACACACACACACACCATAGAGAAATACAAACATATCACACACACACACACACACACACACACACACACACACACACACGCACGCACGCACACACACACACACACACACACACACACACACACTCCATCAAAGAAAGGATGCCGGCTGTATTACATGTATATACTTCTTGTGTTTTTGTATACACCGGTACCCCAAGAGCAGATTTAACAGCTTTACTGTCTTAAGCTTTGAAGTTTTTTCAAATAACATTTTGGAGCTGAAAAATAAACCTCTTGGCCATAAGCCAACTTTGATCTGACTAAAGATGTACAAGATGTAACAACGTTTTAGTGTCCTGCCCCCATGACTGTTTACTAATTACTTTTTGTTAGATTAAAGCTTTTCATGGCTTTGTATAACAAGGCATCAATGTGTACTTTCCATTGTAAACTAGAAGTCAAGTGAACTCCCAGAAATTTCACCTGAATAGTATATTTCAGTTCCTCCTTATCAATTTTGAACAGCGGTAACTTTAGGACTGAGACCATTATTAAAAAGCATCATATGTGTCTTTTCATTGGATATTTCCAGACCGTTAACTTTCAAGTAAGTGGAAATGTGATCAATTTCACGTTGATAGATCTTTTTAATGTAGTTTATTTCTTTTGATATCAACTAAATTTCAGTTATCAGCTGCTAAATATGTACTTAGAGCAAATGCAGTAGCTAATTATGTTGACACGGATCTTAAAATTCGGTCTGTGTGTTGTGTGTGTGTGTGTGTGTGTGTGTGTGGTGTGTGTGTGTGTGTGTGTGTGTGTGTGTGTTTGGAGAGAATGTATGTGTAAGAGAGAGAGAGAGAGTGTAAGAGTGTGTGTGTTGTGTGGTAGGGAGAATGTATGTGTAAGAGAGAAGAGAGAGAGAGAAAGAAGTGTGTAAGAGAGAAGAGAGAGAGAGAAGTGTGTAAGAAAGAGAGAGATGAGAGAGAGAGTGTGTGTGTGTGTGTGTGTGTGTGTGTGTGTGTGTGTGTGTGTGTGTGTGTGTGTGTGTGTGTGTGTGTGTGCAGAGAGTATGTGCAAAACATGGAGACTGTGTGAATGATGCATGTATTGCAGACATTCATCAAAACAGAAGCTCTCAAACCAAATCGAGAAAGATCTGTAATGTCTCTCTCCACAGGGTGTGCAACCGTTCCTACAGCAGTGCAGGACAGGAAGTGACGCACTTTTCCTGTTGCCTAACCAACCAATCACGATCGCTCCTGGGGGTCAGCTGATCCACTCACTGAACGAACACTCCTCTGACGTCAATTGCCTAGCAATGACTGCTGATGGAAAGTTTGTCGTCACCTGTAAGTGATAATCTTTATTAATGTCGATAGATGGGGTACTGTACTCTTAGTGACGATACCAGTGGATGGGGGGTGCTCCTTTTAAAGTGATGTCGATGAGGATGATAATTATGGTGCTGTGGAGTTTCATCTGGGACTGAGATTGTGTGACAGGTCTTACTATTACAATATATCCTGGCGTCAACCAGGCCCAAGAGATACAGACACCTGCGGTGCTGGTCAGAAAATTTGAGCAACACCCTCAATGACGCATCCATGAAGAGGATGAGACTCGACTGTATGGTCCCAGTCTTCCCAATGAGCCCATAGCACCCTCAGCTCTGGGTAGGAGCCGGTTGGAGCCGAAAAGTCCCGCACTGATTTTTGAAGGGACTGATGGGGATTCGAACCGACAACCTTCCAGTCGGTAGTCCGTTGCGTTAACCACTACACCACGGCGACTGGTGTTATTATTATATACATTTATGATATGAGTTGGATGAGGTACTATGTTTATAAGGATGACATACATTGATAAGGTTGAGTAGATTGAGTAGAATGCCAGGTAATAGATGGCAGGCAGATGAGAGATGCCAGGTAATAGATGCAGGCAGATTGAGTAGAATGCCAGGTAATAGTGACAGACAGATTGAGTAGAATGCCAGGTAATAGATGACAGACAGATTGAGTAGAATGCCAGGTAATAGATGACAGACAGATTGAGTAGAATGCCAGGTAATAGATGGCAGACAGATTGAGTAGTAAATGCCAGGTAATAGATGGCAGACAGATTGAGTAAATGCCAGGTAATAGATGACAGACAGATTGAGTAGAATGCCAGGTAATAGTGACAACAGATGAGTAGAATGCCAGTATAGATGCAGACAGATTGAGTAGTAGAATGCCAGGTAATAGATGACAGACAGATTGAGTAGAATGCCGGTAATAGATGACAGACAGATTGAGTAGTAGAATGCCAGGTAATAGATGGCAGACAGATTGATAGTAAAATGCCAGGTAATAGATGACAGACAGATTGAGTAGTAGAATGCCAGTAATAGAGGGCAGACAGATTGAGTAGAAATGCCAGGTAATAGATGACAGACAAATTAGTAGTAGAAAGCCAGGTAATAGATGGCAGACAATTGGAGTAGAATGCCAGGTAATAGATGACGACAGATTGAGTATGAATGCCAGGTAATAGATGACAGACAGATTGAGTAGTAGAATGCCAGGTAATAGATGACAGACAGATTGAGTAGTAGAATGCCAGGTAATAGATGGCAGACAGATTGAGTAGTAGAATGCCAGGTAATAGGTGACAGACAGATGAGTAGTAGAATGCCAGGTAATAGACGACAGACAGATGAGTAGTAGAATGCCAGCTAATAGATGACAGACAGATTGAGTAGTAGAATGCCAGGTAATAGATGACAGACAGATTGAGTAGTAAAATGCCAGGTAATAGATGCAGACAGATTGAGTAAGAATGCCAGGTAATAAGGGACAGACAATTGAGTAGTAGAAGCCAGGTAATAGATGACAGACAGATGAGTAGTAGAATGCCAAGTAATAGATGACAGACAGATGAGTAGTAGAATGCCAGGTAATAGATGACAACAGATTGAGTAGTAGAATGCCAGGTAATAGATGACAGACAGATTGAGTAGTAGAATGCCAGGTAATAGATGACAGACAGATTGAGTAGTAGAATGCCAGGTAATAGATGGCAGACAGATTGAGTAGTAGAATGCCAGGTAATAGATGACAGACAATTGAGTAGTGAATGCCAGGTAATAGATGACAGACAGATTGAGTAGTAGAATGCCAGGTAATAGATGACAGACAGATTGAGTAGTAGAATGCCAGGTAATAGATGACAGACAAATTGAGTAGTAGAATGCCAGGTAATAGATGACAGACAGATTGAGTAGAATGCCAGGTAATAGATGACAGTCAGATTGAGTAGAATGCCAGGTAATAATGACAGACAGATTGAGTAGAATGCCAGGTAATAGATGCAGACAGATTGAGTAGAATGCCAGGTAATAGATGCAGACAGATTGGTAGTAGAATGCCAGGTAATAGATGGCAGACAGATTGAGTAGTAGAATGCCAGGTAATAGATGGCAGACATGATTAGTAGAATGCCAAGTAATAGATGACAGACAGATTGAGTAGAAAGCTGGATAATAGACGGCAGCAGAGTGACTAGATCAGTTTCAGTTTTTCAAGATGACGCCTCCGCGCTCGAACGAATTCCAAATTATGCACTAACGTCACAGGTGCCGTGTGTATGGTGATCATAGCACAAGCCTTAAGCCTGCACATAAACCCATGGGCTGGCCAGGCAAATTGACTAGATTGACCAGAATGCATTTGGAATTGTCCTAGTGGCATGAATTCCTCTGGAATGAATTCCAGACTCTAGGCGGTGGAATTTGTAGATAACTTGACATTTTTTTACAATTCGTTATAATTCTTTCACTTTCTGCAGGTTCCAGGGACCGATCTCTGTGCATCGTTGACGTAGAGGAAGGACGGAGGGTTCGGAAAATTGAAGGGGTCGGGAAAGACCCTGAACACGTCTTCTTGTGCTGCGATGAGTCTCTCATTGTCACAGACACTGAGGACGGCATTGAAGCTTTTGAGTAAGTGAGCTTAGGTTGGACGTCTGAGGTTGGGCAAACACACAACATCAAACACACCACAAACACACACACCCCACACACCACACACACACACACACACACACACCACACACACACACACACACACACACACACACACACACACACACAAACACACACACACACACAACACAACACACAACACACACACACACACACACACACCAACACAACACACACACCAACACACACACACAACACACACAACACACACAAACACACACACACACAAAACACACCACACACAAACACACACACACACAAACACACACACACACCCACACTCACACACACACTCACACACACACACACACACATCACACACACACACACAACACACACACTCACACACACACATACACACACACATACACACACTCACACACACACACACACACACACACACACACACACGCACACACAGAGGAAAGGTTGTCCTGTAATTCTGAAGTTGTACGGAAGTGAAGTGTTACATACTTCAACATTTTTAAGGGGAAAGTCCTTTGATAGTGGTGCCCATCTCTTCTTCCTAGCTGCTTCATCTTCCCCCAATCCTTGAAAGGACCATTAGCAGCAGCTGGGGTGGATTATGATCCTGGTGGGTGGCAGGAGGTGGGGGGAGAGCTGTAAGAAAGTTATGGGGGATCCGTAGGCATGTCTCCATGGGGAAATTTTTTGTCCAGAGAATCAAAATACAAATACTGTTGATGAAATCGTGTAACTGGCTTATACTTACAAAAATTTATCATATCATTTTCTATGTCTCCTCAATAGCAGTCGACTCTTAGATATCTGGAAGGTGGGGAGGGGGGGGGCTGTTCGGGAAGCCTTGGAACCCCTGGATCCCTCACCCACCCACCCACCCACCCACCACCGATTCACTCCCATGCCAGAGAGGACCTCACACCGCAGTTACACTCGGGTCAAGCTGGGATCTGTGGACGTTCAGATTGGGAAGCGAGAGCTCTAAATCCAGCCAACCAGGCTTCTGTGTGGAGAAACGTCATTGAAGTGATATATTTAGACTATTTGCATCACGTCAAACTTTCTGATGTAGAAGGCCACAATGACATCAGAGACATTCAGGTGTGTTCGCGTCATCGTCTGACAGTTGCCGCCAGACAGTTTTTGGGCAGGCAGACTCAGCAACTGTCTTCATATAGAACTCAAGTAGAGTGTCGCCTCAATGATGCACAATTTGTCTTCAGGAAAGGCAGATGGTGCATTGATGCTATTTTCACACTGTCAGCGATGCGAAAAAGCAGTTGAATATGAGCAAGCAGTGCATCTTGTATTTGTCAACCAAGAAGACAGGCCTTTAACGGAGTTAACCGAAACATACTTTGGGATGTTCTAGAGCAATACCAAATTTAAGGGATAATCGTTAGATAACGCAAGAGCCATGTACACCAGCAGCAAGATAGTTGTTTTCCAAACATTTTCATTTCCTCCCATTCGACCATTGGGTTTTTGCATGGCCTTTGCCTTTAGCTTTCGATTGGCTGGAAAACTTGTTTCACGTGCTTGGTTTCTTTTTGTTTGTTTATTATTTCAGTATTTGCTTACCTGTTGAGTTGTTTGTGTTGTTGTTTGAGATTCGAATTGTTTAAGTGTGTACTTAATTGTTGAAGTGACTGTTCTATTGTTTTCTTGATAATCGAATTCTTTGTTTTAATTGGTTTTCATTATTTTTCAGTTTCAAAACGGGTGTTCGCCAGTGGACAAAAGAACGTGAAGATTCGGGCGATTTGTTCGTCAGCGGTCGGGGTCGGTCTGTGATGGTGACATTGAACGATGAAGATGGTGCCATAATCTATGATGCCAAGACTGGAACTGTGCAACGAACCATTTCTCTACCACTCAGGCTGACACGTGTCACCTTCGGCTCCATGGTTCCTACTGCTTGTGAGATCATTTTCTTTGCTATTTTTTCCCCTAAAGAATTAATTCTATTTCTTTGTTTGTGTGGAATGAGACTTCTTTTTCTTCTTCTTCTTCTTCTTCTTCTTCTTCTTCTTCTTCTTCTCTTCTTCTTCTTCTTCTTCTTCTTCTTCTTCTTCTTCTTCTTCTTTTTTTAATCTTCTTTTTCTTCTCCTTCTTCTTCCTTCTTCTTCTTCTTCTTCCTTTTCTTCCTCTTTCTTTCTTTCTTTCTCTCTTTCTTTCTTTCGTTCTTTCTTTCTTCTTCTTTCTTTTCTTCTTCTTCTTCTTTCTTCTTTTCTTCTCCTTTTTTCTCTCTCTTCTTCTTCTTCTTCTTCTTCTTTTTTTTTCTTCTTTTTTCTTCTCTTCTTCTTCCTTCTTCTTTTCTTCTTTCTTTCTTTTTCTTTCTTCTTTCTTTCTTCTTTCTCTTCTTTCTTTCTTTCTTTCTTCTCTTTCTTTCTCTTTCTTCTTCTTTCTCTTCTTCTTCTCTTTCTTCTCTTCTTCTTTTTCTTCTTTCTTCTTTCTTCTTCTTCTTCTTCTTCTTCTTTCTCTTCTCTTTTCTTTCTTCTTCTTCTTCTTCTCTTCTTCTCTTCTTCCTCTCTTCTTCTCTCCTTCTTCTTTCTTCCTTCTTCTCTTCTTCTTCTTCTTCTTCTTTTCTCTCTTCTTTTCCTTTCTTCTTCTTCTTTTCTTCTTCCTCTCTTCTTCTTCTCTCCTCTTCTCCCTCCTCCTCCCTCCTCTTCTTCTCTTCTTATTCTCTCCTCCTCCTCCTCTCCTCCTCCTCCTCCTTCTTTCTTCTTCTTTCTTCTTCTTCCTCCTCCTGCTCCTGTCCTTAACGAGAATAAAGGGGGGAAAATATAAAGATTAACAAAACTGCCATGACACGCACACACACGCACACACACACCACACACACACACACACACACACACACACACACACACACACACACACACACACACACTCACACACACACACTCTCTCTCTCTCTCTCTCTATATATATATATATATATATATATATATATGTATATATATATATATATGTATATTCATATGTGTATATATATATAGATATGTATATATATCACGCACACACACTCACACACACACGCACACATACACACACACACTCTCTCTCACACACACACACACACACACGCACACACACACATACATACACTCATACACACACACTCACTCACCACACACACGCACACACACACATACATACATACACTCATACACTCATACACACTCACACACACACACCACACACACACACACGCACGCACGCACACACACACACACACCACAAACACACACACGCACACACACACATTTTCTGATAAATATTCATGTCACATTACAGGTCACGAGAGATATATTGCCACAACGGACTCTGACCAGAGAAAGGTGATTCTGCTGGACGTGGATGAAGGTCGTTTCTACTCTACAAGGAGATTGAGAAAACAGTCACCTTTCCCCGCAAAAAGGACGGCGATGATGATGACGACGACAACGAGTATTCAGTTGAAGGGTTAGCCATCTCGGTTGACGGGAAATATGTCCTGTGTGCCAACACCGACGACAATAATCTCTATTTTATGGAAATTCCCACGTTGACAATCGTGAAAATTCTGAAAGGTCTGTACAAAAGATTGTGGAAAAAAGTCGTTTTTTAATGGGGTTTGTTGTTTTTTGTTTTTTTTTTACGAATGTTTACTCTGCCTGTCGAGATCTCTATTAGTCCACTTTCCTGCGATCTTAGGTTTGAGTACATCCTCAGCGATTAGCCTTTTAACCTTTTGACCCCGCATCCTGTCCACCAGCATCCAGCATTTTCAACTATTGTAGCAAAACAAAAACATAAGCCTTTGATTCCCTCACCCTATCCACCATCTTCCTGCATAGGGTGAGGGAGTCAAAGGGTTAAGTTTTTGCAGTTGGTGGATAGGTTGCTGGGGGTCAAAGGGTTAATGGCCAAGAACCTGATTTTGGTCCGAAGTCTTGGTATCAAGATTTTTTTCAGCAGTCTGTGTTCATCAAAGTAGGAAAGATATTGGAGATTTTGTGACACGTCCTTGATATAAAACTAAGGCTTAACTCTTGGAAAACAAATATACACAAAATGCAGTATTTGTTCAAAAGCATTATCAGTCCACTATCTTCTCTTTGAATGTCCTATCTTACTTAGGACATACAGAAATAACAATCTCGATTTTTCATATATTGACTCTAGAGATATCCTTTGCAACGAAAATAATGATATCATTTCGGTAGCCTAGCTGATTCTCAGATCTCCCGTTGGCAGATTATTATAAGAGTTAGTTAATTGTTGTATGTTATTATTTGACACTGTTAATTCATTGTTCTGAATTATTAATTGTACATGTAATTGTTCCCCTTCTTATATTCAAACTTCCGCTACCCCTCCCCATCCCCACCCCTTCTTTTTTTTGTCCATTTCCTTTTCTTTCTTTTGTTTCCTTTATTGTGTGTGTGTGTGTGTGTGTGTGTGTGGGTGTGTTGTGTGGTGTGTGTGGTGTGTGTGTGTGTGTGGTGTGTGTGTGTGTGTGTGTGTGTGTGTGTGTGTGTGTGTCTAAAATCACATTGTGAACAGACATTAAATAAAAGATTCCATTCCTTGTAGACACGTGTTTCGTTTCATATCGATGACATGACCTTTTATTTGATTATAAGTCAGTGTGCTTTGAACCTAACTCCTATTGAAATCGTGACAATTCTCGAGTTCGGGCGAATGAAAGCATATCAATGTTGTACAGTGGTTGTATTTGTTTTTGGAAGGTGTGAAACATAAAAGAAATGTCTTTCGATTTTTCTGATTTTTTAAAAATATTTTTTGTCCCATCTTCTTCACCATCTTCATTGACCACAGAAGCTGGCACAGTTTTTACGATGCGATGATGATGATGTCGATGATGATGATAATCATGATGCCATGGAGTTCCATCTAGCATTGAGACTGTGTGACAGGGCTGTAGTCTACGCTTACTGTCATAATATATCCTGGCGTCAACCAGCCTCGAAAGATACAGACTCCTGCGGTGCTGGTCAGAAGATTTGAGCAACACCCCCAATGACGCATCCATGAAGTGGATGAGACTCGACTGTGTGGTCGCAGTCTTCCCAATGAGCCCATAGCACGCCCAGGTCTGGATAGGAGCCGATAAGAGCCAAAAAATCCCAGTGATTTTTGAAATTGTTCGGAAAATATAAAATGGAGAAATAAAAATATGTAGCCAGACCGTTCTAATACTTTACGTTTTCGCTACATCTTTGTACGTTTCACGCTGGGTTAATACCGTAGTTTGTTTGTTTGTTTGTTTGTTTGTTTGTTTGTTTTTTGTTTTGTTTTTTTGTTTGTCTGTTTATTATTGTCAACAGATAAAACAAAATCTTACCGAGACTTAGTATGTGGTGTTTGCTCACAAATGTTTCGGTTTGTTGTGCAGGGGTAAAGGCCGACTACTCTGAGAAATTTCACGTGTCGGCAGACGGACGCTACGTGTACTTTCCAAACAGGTGCGCTGTCAGGATATGGGACATCCAGGAACATCGTATGGCTTCTGCACTACTTCAGAATAACATGGTGAGGGGTTACGTATTTCTTTTTGTTTGTTTGTTTGTTTGTTTCAATCTGCCTGGCGAAATGTAAAAATAATTAATCAAAACCAGAAATTCTTAAACACTTCATTTTCCGTTCTCCTCGGTACTTCTCGATGGGTTACGTGTTAGGTTGACATTCTAATGCTGTTCTAAGGCTGTTTCATAGGGTAAGGAAGTCAAAGAGTTGAGTTTTTGCAGTTGGTGGATGTGGTGCGGGAGTCAAAAGGTTAAACTCTGATAATAACGAATGATGTGAGAACTTGTTTGAAGATTGCAGGGAGCTCAAAGGGACCCTAGCTTTGTCGTGAAGTATGACGGGGCATGTACCAGTCTGCATGTCTAAACTCAACAATTCTTTCTCACTTTGATCAACAGCCCCCCCCCCTCCCCGAGTGGGGATGCCGTGGGCTCTTTCAGTATAAATAGTATCATTCCCACCTTCTGGAAATTCTGTGCTGGAAATTACCTCTTTTCTTTCACTCTCTTTGTTTCTGCCTTGTTCCTTTGCTTTCTGTTATTTCTTCCTATCATTTTCTGCATTGCTGGTCCATTCATCTGTACGTGTTCGATAAAGTCTTAGTACCTACTTTCTCTTAGGAGTGATAATTGGGTACGTGTATTAAGCGCATGTTTAGCTCTAGGGAAACGTGATATGTGAAAGCAATTTTAGGTAATTTGGGCCCCTTTCTATAGTGTTTTATTGTCCTTAGTTATGTTTAAATTTGTGGTCAGGTATGTTTTTGAAATCCCCTGTGGGATAAATTGGACGGCATGTTCAACGCCAGGGGCATTTCCTTAGATTATGTGCGCGAATGCATTGACATGTGCACTTAATTTTCTTTTCCTTTTATTTTCTCCCGTTGAAATATTGTGTATGTTTTGAAATGTTTATAGCCCTGATATGGCTCTACACAGTCGACTGGGCTTTAAACAAAAATAGCAATAGCAATAACGATAACGTCAGACGTACCACAGTATGCTCTAAACTCAACAATCTTTCGCAGTATTTTGCTTGTCAAGTCTCATAACTCAATACTTCTTTCTGTCTTGAGTAACTTTTTTTGACATATGTACTACCAGTCTGCATGTTTAAGCTCAATACTTCTTTCTGTCTTTGAGTAACTTTTTTTGACATATGTACCACCAGTCTGCATGTCTAAACTGCAACATTCTTTCTGTCTTTGATCAACGTTTACATATGTAATCACAGTCTGCATGTCTAAACTCAACACTTTTTTTCTGTCTTTGATTCAACATTTTTGACATATGTACCACCAGTCTGCATGTCTGAACTGAACAATTCTTTCTGTCTTTGATCAACAGTTAACATATGTACACCAGTCTGCTTTCTAAACTCAACAATTCTTTCTGTCTTTGATTAACAGTAACATATGTACACCAGTCTGCTTGTCTAAACTCAACAATCTTTCTGTCTTTGATCAACAGTTAACATATGTATCACCAGTCTGCTTGTCTAAACTCAACAATTCTTTCTGTCTTTGATTCAACAGCTAATATGTATCACCAGTCTGCATGTCTAAACTCAACAATTCTTTCTGTCTTTGATTAACAGTTAACATACGTACCACCAGTCTGTTGTCTAAACTCAACAAATCTTTCTGTCTTTGATCAACAGTTGACAGATGTCGTCACAGCGGACATGACCACTGTGGTCACCATGACAGACGATCGTCTGATTCGGATTTGGAGCTTGGAGCGTGGACGACCTGAAGGCAAGGCCACGACCTTGGAGTTCAAGGACGTTTCGGTCTGGACGCCGAACTCCGGGCTGCTCCTAGCACAAAGAGAGACGACAGGCGCAGAGGGCAATGATGACGATGATGATGATGATCAGAAAAGAGACCAGACCCAGATGGAAATACGGTGGGTGATGGTGGTGGTGGTGGTGGTGGTGGTGATGTGTGTGTGTGTGCGTGTGTGTGTGGTGTGTGTGGTGTGTGTGTGTGTGTGTGTGTGTGTGTGTGTGTGTGTGTGTGTGTGGTGTTGTGTGTGGTGTATGATGTTTTGAATGAGGTGGTGTGTTGTATGTGTGTGTGTGTGGTGTGTGTGTGTGTGTGTGCGCATGTACGAGTGTATTTGTGCAATGTATTGTAGTGCAGTGTGTGTGTGTGTATTACATGTAAATATACTGTACGGTTGTGTATGCATATGTTTGTTATTTCAGTTTTGTTTCTCTCTCTCTCTCTCTCTCTCTCTCTCTCTCTCTCTCTCTCTCTCTCTCTCTCTCTCTTCTTCTCTCTCTCTCTCTTTCATTTTTTTTTCTTTCTTTTTCTGTCTCTGTCTATCTCTGTTTCTGTCTCTGTCTTTCTTTCCTTTCTGTTTCTGTCTTCTGTCTGTCTGTCTGCTGTCTTCTCTCTCTCTCTCTCTCTCTCTCTCTCTCTCTCTCTCTCTCTTTCTTTCTTTCTTTCTTTTTTATGTGTGTAGGGAGCAACGACAACTTTTGAAGTGGCTTTAAGTTTTAGGTGATAATTTTCAATTCTGAAAAATACAGATAATTGTCAGCCGTTGTATTGCCGTTTGCAACCGGTCACTGAGGGAGGAGATCTGGGCCGACGCCTAGATCCTGCGGAAAAAGCTGTTGGGACCTGTAGATGTGCTACAGAAGTCGACCTATTTCATCCCCGAGACTTAACTCCAGGTGTGACAGGGAACGAGAAGACAAAGAAATGCTGCGCTGTTATCATTGCTATGATGTCATCAGCTCCACTGTAGATATGTATAGAGACGTAGATTGGCAACGCAGTCAACCACTGGCCATATGATGTCTTCATCTCCACTGTAGATATGTATAGAGACATAAATTGGCAACGCAGCCAACTACTGGCCATTGTCAGCCGTTGCGTCCATTCCTGCTTGGTTTTGTCTGTTTAAGCCTTTATAACATTGAGACGAGGTACACGTTTTCCCTGGAACAGACTTCCGCTCTGCCTTCGCCTAACACCTACCCTTTCTGCTTTAAATCCAATTTTAAAACCCACCTCTTTTCCCAACAATGAATTCTTCAACTACCTCTTTCCCTCAATCTGTGCATTAAATATTGCAAGGTGGTCTTTATCGGTTGTATGTGTATGCCTGGTGCGTGAGTGCGCTTTGATTTAAATTATCAAGATTTGAATTATCAAGATTTGGCGTCCATATAAATACTGTAATTATTGTAATCATTATTACATGAAATCGTATGTGTAGGGTGGTAGTTTGCTTCTCTTTGTTATTGTTGACCAAGACGGGATCTTCTTTCAAGTCTCAGTCTTGAACGTTTTTGATCGTTAACTTCTCTGTTCAAAATAATTTGCGAGTCGATTGTTTATTGGCTGTTTATTCAGTGACAGATATTTACTACAAAATTGAACTGAAACTAGGTTAAAGACACAGCAACTTTATCTACCTCTGTATGAAGATCCAGAATGATCACGGCACGAGCCTTAAACCTTCACATAAACCCACGAGCTGGCCAGGTCCTGAGGTCCGACGATAGTTCGATAACCCTGGGGTCGTAGGGGAGTGAGGTGGCAGAGACCTCAACTTTTCCCGAGGCCAGCACCACGAGGGCTGCGCCCATCCCATCTTCGTCGATTCAAATTCATATTAACGTTCACAATTTTTTTTTTATCAAGACTTCAGAAAGGCAAGAAGGCTAATTGGTCTTCAAGGGGTGGGACCTGGGAAATCAACCTATCTCCCCAATGTTTTTTACCAAGGCAGCAGGGCAATGCCCTGCTCTTCGCGATTTTCAACTGCCGTAGGATCTTTAGCGTGCACAGCCAGAAGGCACACGGGTCCGTCTCATTTTTCGTCCCGTTCCGAAGGACTAGACGTTCAGTTCGATTTTTCCGGTCAAATTGAGGAGAAAAGTCGGGCTCCAGACCACAATACCTACTCATCCATCAGATTGGCAGAAAGTCCATCATCATCGTCACTGTTGTTTCCTGTGTTCATAAACATGAATACATTCATGTATTACCACATTTTTTATGTTTGATGGTTAGTGTGGAAAAATACATAAGTGAATAAAACTAATGTTTAAAAAAAAGTATGGCTATGATTTAAGGGACAATGGTAAGCTTGTCCAGTCCAACATAAATGAGAAAATAATGTTTAAAAAAAATGCATGACTGTGATTTACAGGACAATGATAAGCTTGTGCAGTCCAACATAAATGATAAAAATAATGTTTAAAAATACGTATGACTGTGATTTACAGGACAATGATAAGCATGTCCAGTCCAACATAAATAATAAAAATAATGTTAAAAAATGTATGACTATGATTTACAGGACAATGATAAGCTTGTCCAGTCCACGTTACGTGCTGTTAATCAGCCACGTGAAGAAAGAGCAACAGTATTTCATGCAGGTATACGATGTAGCAAAGGAGACCTACGTCCGAAAAGCTAATACGGGAACGGTGAGTTGAATTACCATATTTGTCATTGTAACCTTCCCCCGTGGGGATGCCGGGGACTCGTTCAGTATAAATAGTATCTCCACCTTCTGGAAATTCTGTGCCAGAAATTTCCTCTTTTCTGTCACTCTCTTTGTTTCTGCCTTGTTCCTTTGCTTTCTGTCGTTTCTTCCTATCATTTTCTGCCTTGCTGGTCCATTCACATGTATGTGTTCGATAAAGTCTTATGTAATTTGTCTTAGGATTGATAATTGGGTACATGTATTAAGTGCATTTTTGGCTCTAGGGAGGTGAGATATGCGGAAGCAATTTTAGATAATGTATGCTTGTTTTTGTATATGTTTTGGTGACCTTAGGTATACTTATATTTGTATTCAGTTGTGTATTTTAAATCCCCTTTGCGGTGGGATGGAAGAAGTGGTCAACGCCAGGGGCATCTCCTTAGATTATGAGCACGAATCATCATCATCAGGTGCCCTGCCGCATGGCGTTGGCGATCATGGACCTCCATCTGTCTCTATCTCTTGTTGCCCCTAGCATCTCCTCCACCCTCCTCGCCTTCAGCCACTCCGCAAGTCCGTCTAGCATTTTCTCCCTGGGTCTACCTGGTGCTCTCTTTACCTCCAGCTTTCCCATTGTGACCAGGTGCTCCAAATCCCCCTTCCTCATAAAATGGCCTATAAATGTTGCCTGTCTTTTCCTAATCTTCCTTATGAGTGATCTACTTGTGTCTGCCTCCATCAAGACTGTCTCGCTTGCCTTCTTTGCTGTCAATGGAACTCTCAACATTCTTCTTAGAAACCACATCTAGGCTGCCTCAATCTTGCTCTGGCTTTGCTTGCTGACTGTCCGCGCCTCACATCCGTACAACAGTATTGGTTCTGTATAACATTCAAGGACTCTCTTCTTGATGTTAATTGATAGGCATTTGTTGGTAAGAATGCTTGTCGTCTTCTTGAATGCTGTTTTGGCTTGGCCGATTCTGCCGGCTATTTCCGATGTATGAGCACGAATATGTGTACTTAATTTTATTTTATTTTCCTTTTTTTCCTGTTGAAGTTTTGTATGTTTTGAAGCAGTTATAGCCCTGATATGGCTCTACGCAGTCGGCTGGGCTTTAAAAACAATAACAACAACAATAACAACATTGTAACCTTTAGACTCCCTAACCTTATCCGCCAGCATCCCGCATTGTCAGCCATGTCAACAAAGCAAAAACTTAACCTTTTCACTTCCTCACCCTATCCACCAGCTTCCTGCAGGAAGAGAGATAGGGTTAGAGAGTGAAAGGGTTAATTTTTTTTGTAGCTGGTGGATAGGGCGTAGGAGTGAAAGGGTTAAGCTTGCACTCACACTATTGCACTGTTGTCCTCGATGTTTTCCGTTATCAGGGATAGAAACATGTTCGTTGCAACAAGTCACGATTTCTTCTTCTTTGCAAGGTGAAAGTCGTTCATACCATACATGCCATTCTGTGTCATGCTATGCCATGCCATTCTGTGCCGTGCCAAGCCATGTTGTGTTTGATATGAATGGCTCATACATTACAAGTTGGAACTTCGTTATTATTGAGAGTCAGCGTCCGCCAGTAGTACTGATGAAAACATTTCTTTATTTGTTTTGCTTATTCACTAACTTGTTCAACAGTAGTATTGATGACATTTATAGGACATTTTTTGAGGCAAGATAAATTAGAACACCTAGTCACAATAGGAAAGCTGGAATGAAAAAGAGCACCGGGTAGACCCAGGGAGAAAATATTGGGCGGACTTGCGGAGTGGATGAAGACAGAGAGGGTGAGAGATGTACTTGCAGCGACAAAGGATAGATTGGTATGGAGGGCCATGATCGCCAACGCCGTGCGACAGGGCACATGATGATGATAATGAGAATTAATGACATTATTTATCTATGTGTTTCATATAGGTACCCAATTATCAATCCTAATAGGAAAGTGTGTGTTCATATGCACCATAAAACCTTTGGCATAAAACCTTGCATACTTTGTCTGTTAGGAATGATAACTGGGTACATATATTATCTCATGTTTAGCTCTAAGGAAATGGGAACTGCTTAATGCCAGTTTAGGTACCATAGGCTATTTATCATTTTTTGTGTACTTGATTATGTTTATGAATTTGTATTCTTTAAACCCCCAGGTGATAAATTAAGCAGAGTGGCCAACGCCAGGGGCATATCCTTACATAATTTACGTGAATGCAGTGATGTGTTTATTTGATTTTCTTTTCCAGGTTTTCCTTTTTCCAGGATTATCGATGTTGTTTAGATGTGTGTGTTTTATTTGATATGGTTATATTCCTGACATGGTTTTGAGCAGTTAGCTTGGCTTATGATACTAATAATAATAATACTGATGATGATATTACGTTTATTTATCTATTTATATATTTGTTTATTTATTCATTTATTTATTTCTTGTTATTTGTTTGTTTGTGTGTTTATTTATTCATTCATTTATTCGTTTATTTTATATATATTGACAAGCATTCATTTAAACACTCCCCCGTGGGGATGCTGGGGGCTTTTTCAGTATAAATAGTATCCCCACCTTCTGGAAATGCTGTTCTAGAAATTTCCTCTTTTCTGTCACTCGCTTTGTTTCTGCCTTGTTCCTTTGCTTTCTGTCATTTCTTTCGATCATTTTCTGCCTTGCTGGTCCATATACCTGTATGTGTTCGATTGTCATTTATACTTCTTTTTGGATTGATAATTGGGTACATGTACTAAGTGCATATACCTGTATGTGTTCGATTGTCATTTGTACTTCTTTTTGGATTGATAATTGGTGTACATGTACTAAGTGCATATACCTGTATGTGTTCGATTGTTATTTGTACTTCTTTTTGGATTGATATTTGGTACATGTACCTAAGTGCATATACCTGTATGTGTTCGATTGTCATTTATACTTCTTTTTGGATTGATAATTGGGTACATGTACTAAGTGCATATACCTGTATGTGTTCGATTGTCATTTGTACTTCTTTTTGGATTGATAATTTGGTACATGTACTAAGTGCATATTTGGCTCTGGGGAGGTGATTCAGGCGAAAGCAATTTTAGGTAATTCATGCCTGTTTTTTTATATGTTTTGGTGTCCTCAGGTATGCTCAAATTTGTATTCAGTTTTTTTTTCAAATCCCCTGTGCGATGAATTGGACGGAGTGGTCAACGCTGGGGGCATATCCTTAGATTATGTGCGCAAATGCATTGATATGTGTACTTAATTTTTTCTCTTTTATTTTTTTCCTTTTTCTTTTGAAGTTTTTACATGTTTTGAAGCGGTTGTAGCCCTGATACGGCTATACGCAGTCGGCTAGGCTTTAAACGTAAATGACAATAACAATAACAATAACAATTCATCCACTCGGGTGATTATTATGTTCACTGCTACTATAGATAGCATTTGAAATTCCCGCAGACTTTGCCTGTGTGCGTTCTTCACGTGGAGAGCTCGCGCATCGTGGCAATCGCAGAAGGACGCCTGAGACTGCTGGATATGGACAAGATGGAGGTGGTACGAACTTTTCAGGGTCACGCAGGGAAAGGAGCCCAGGGCTGCACGCATCTCCTTGATGGCGGGAAAGGTGCGTGCGTGTGTCACAGATATGCGACTACATCTCAAAGCGAACCGGCCTGTGGTTGGTTGATTTTGGGGTCATACGGCAGACATCTTGCTTATGCGTGCATATGCATCAACCATGACTTGAAGGAACAGAGTCGCATGATCCGTTTCAGTTTCTCAAGATGACGTCTCCGCGCTCGGAACGAATTCCGTATGCACTAGCGTCACAGGGCATATGTATTGTGATCGTGGCACAAGCCTTAAGCCTGCACGTAAACCCATGAGCTGGCCAGGTCCTGATGTCCTACCTAGACTATGTTATACCTAGTCTATATATTATACTGGTCTTTTATCAGCCTATCACTGGAATAATCTTGGTTACATGTAAATGACATGTATATGTGTGTATCTTACCTTCAAAAAAGGAGCACATACACAGAGTAAATAACTACATTATTAAAGATCTGAATCCGATGATCGAAAGAGGCATGTTGAACATTTCTTTACCGTCACTCTAGACAAAACTGCTGAGGAAGTAGCACGAACAAATGCAGGACAGATCTAGCAGTCGGAACAACCGGACGCAATCACGCGGGAAAAATGCGCTTCCAGACTTACCAGGAGATAAGACAGAATATGTATACATTCGAGACATGATGACACGCACGTGGTGGATATTAATTTTAAGTTTTCGATCATGTGACTCAGATTTCTTAGGTCATGGTTCATACATATGCATGTCTGCTGCCAGCAACAAAATATCAACCAATCAATGGCCGGTTCGGTTTGAGATGTAGTCGCATGTGTGTCACTTTTCTTTCCCCTCACTGGTAGGCCTCAGTAGCTCAGCTGGCTTGAGTACCCGATTCACATGTTAATGGTTGTGGGTTCGAATCCTGGGATCGCTACATAAATTAAAAACTGGCCTTCTCACAGTCCCATCTTAACATCATTGTTGATCTGGTGGTGTCAGTATAGGATTAGATAAGCCCCCCCTTCCCCCAATTCCCTGGGATGGTTATCCCCGTCAGCCATATCACCTAAGGTGGGTGTCGACGTAAAAACTAAACGAAGTCAATCGATCAATCAATCCCCTCACTCGATTCGTCAGAAAGTTAGTGGATAGACTAATGGAGCATAGGGCTAGCTTCTTCTCTTCTCACGGAGTGGTGGACTAATGATAACACACTTGTCCTAGGATATGCCAGGTCCTAGATTCGATGTCCTTTTTGGTCCTTATCCTAGACCTTGTGTAGAGTGATCTGCGTGGTGCTACTCTTTCAGATGAGACGATAAACCAAGGTTTGGTATTAAGCATGCATTCAACGCATGTACAAAACTCCTATGGTAACAAAAGACATATGTCTGTGGTACAATTCTGTCAAAAATTCACTTAAAACATTAAAGAGAAATACATGCAGATAAAAACAAGTAAAGAAGGAACAGAAGAAAAAAAAAGAGAGAAAAAAGAAAAAAAAAGATGCTGCACTATAAAACAACTTCAAAAATGAATAAACAAAGCAACACCTTAACAACTATGACACAGTTTTAGTTTCTCAAGATGACGTCTCCGTGCTCTGAATGAATTCCATGTGGATAACGTCACAGGTGCCATGTGATGGTGATCGTGGCACAATCCTTAAGCCTGCACATAAACCCACGAGCTGACCAGGTCGTGAGGTCCTACCTAGCCTATGTTTTACCTAGTCTATACTTTTTATACTAGTATTGTATCAGCCTATCATTGGAACAGTCTCGGTTACACGTAAAATGTATGTTATCTTCAAAGAAGAGAACATAATATATATAAAGTAAATAAATAGATAATGAAAGGTCTGAATCAGAACACAACTATCTACTCAGTATAAACTCGTCTCACATGACAGAAAGCTCCCCACCCACCCTGACACAGAGAAAACGTAGACCCCATAACTTAAAACCTGAAGACTTTGCTGGCGTATACCGTATATGCGTAATGTTTATTGCATATGCCATGATTGATTTGGATCCTTTATGACTGGTTATACCGTCGTGCATATGGAATGAACCGACCGTTGCAATGGCATCTTAAGCAAACCGACACACTTCTTGTTGTCGTTGGCAAAGCTGGTGAGATAATCGTTCCGATGTGTAGGATGAAGTGTGCTGTCTGTTTTTTGTGTGTTTTTTTTTTTTCTTTTTTCTTTTTTTTTTTGTTTTTTTTTGTATAATTAATGTATTTTTTTCTAGATCATGTGACAAGTAAACAGAACAAAACAATACATACATTATAACAACATTTTCACGTAAAAATATCTTGCGTTCGTATATACTCATTAAATGACATGCGGTAGACAGACATTGATAATGCTGACAAGACCCATAGGGGAAAAAATCCAGACTGTCACATTGACAAGCATTCTTCATACGATAATGCATATGTGCCAAATACCAGGGCATTCTTCTGGGTTTCTCATAATGGTTTCGCCGTAAAGTGAAAAGAAATCTGGTGACAGAACACACACATCCCTGCGCAACACCACTTGTGATATTTCGGAAAGAGCTTATATCATTATATAAATGACGTCAAAAATCTGGCAAAAACATTTGCTTTTCTCTCTCTCTCTCTCTCTCTCTCTCTCTCCTCTCTCTCTCTCTCTCTCTCTCTCTCTCTCCTCTCCTCTCTCTCTCGTCTCTTCTGTCTGTCAGTCTCGTCTGTCTGTCTGTCTGTCTGTCTCTCTTTTTCTCTCTGTTCTCTCTGTCCTCTCTCTCTCTCTCTCTGTATCTCTGTCTCTCTGTTCTGTCTGTCTTCTCTCTCTCTCTCTGTCTCTCTGTCTCGTATCTCTCTCTCTCTGTATCTCTCTCTGTCTCCTCTCTCTCTCCCCCCTCCCTCCCCCCTCTTTCTCCCCCCTTAAGCACCTTCTAGATTTTCTGTTCACTGTTTGGTTTTGTTGCTTATGTGTTATATAGAAAGTATTAATGTAGTATAGAACGATTTATTCAGTTGTATCTGGTGATCGACTGCATCATCAAACTTAAGCTATTGTTTATACAGGAACCAGAAGAACAAGAAAACCAATATAAGCGCGTATCCAACAAAACATTCTCAACAATCTCCTCCTTGCAACTGATACTGGCAAAGTCTCTCTCCTCACATT
>CM060314.1:31754114-31756614 GCA_030674185.1 Monoplex corrugatus
TGGAAGCAATTTTAGGTAATTTAAGCCCTTTGTTTTTAGATGTTTTAGTGTCTTTAGTTATGTTTAATTTTTTATTCGTCGGAGTGGTCAACACCAGGAGCATTTCTTTAGATTATGTGCGCACATACATTGATCTATGTACTTAATTTCTTTCTTTTTTTTTTCTTCTCCTTCCTGTTCAAGTATTGTGTATGTTTTGAAACGTTTATAGCCCTGATATAGCTCTCTGGAGTCAGCCGGGATTTAAAAAAATCAACAACAGTAACAATATATGTATATTCCCTCATCATAGTCATAATTATCACCAACATCGTCTCCGTCATTATCATCGTCGTCATCGTCATTAACAGCGTTGACCAATCACTCAAACTTCTATAATAATAATAATTATTACAACATTTATATAGCACAAAATTTGATAAAATCAAATCTAAGCGCTGAACAGACACACACGAAGGCACGCACACACATGCACGCACGCACACACACACACACACACACACCACACACACACACACACACACACACACACACACACACACACACACACACACACACACACACGCACGGCTATAAATGGGGAGAAAGAATAAAAGCAATGGAAAATTATAGACAGCATATTATATACAATTATATATTACAATGTGATTCCCCTCCGAGTGGAGACAGGCTGTAGAGGGGTTGAGTGAGGTCAGGATTTTATGCAGAGGAGAAAAGGTGAGTTTTGAGAGCGGACTTGAAGGAGACAAAAGTAGGTTGCTGACAGACTGAGAGAGGAAGTTTGTTCCAGGAAAGTGGACCAGAAACAGAGAAGGCTCGTGGACCATAGGTATTGAGCTTAGTGCGTGGAAAGCGAAAAGTCCGAGGATCGGAGGCAGAGCGGAGGGTACGTGAGGGAACATAGATCTCAAGTAGGCTGATGAACAGATGTGCACAGTTGCTTCACTTCACTTGTTTCCGTTGCAGAACTGTCCCTGGTGTTTGCCAACCTGACCAAAGACCAAGGTGTGGATGACGCCAATGATCCTGATGATGATCCGCTGGTCGACACCGCGGACAGTGATCATGAACTTTCAGATGAGGCATCTGATGCTGACCTTGACGACGATCTGAGTGATCTGAATGATCTGGATGATCCGGATGATCTGAATGATCTGGATGACCCGGATGATCTGGATGATAATGCAGACAATGTTAACAAGTAAGACGCTGAAGACGTTCAGATGCAGGCCTCCCTGATAAGGATGAATTGATGTGAATTCGATTGAATCAAGAAATTCGAATCGCTTCGATAGTGACCAAGTTTTTTTTCATTTTTTTTCATGGTTATGGTGTAATTTTTTTTAAACTTGTTTCTATTCATTTTCAAATACATATCTCTTACAAACATCTTGAAATGTACACAATGCATAATCAACGGATCTAACAAAATGTCGAAAGAACAAGCATTCATTGCAATATATATATATATATTATATATATATATATATTATATATATATATATATATATATATATATATATATATATACTTCAATTTTCCAAGACAACCAACAAGAGCATTGACTATTTTCTTCAATATTTCGGCCCTTGGCCTTCCTCAGGGTAAAATGACAATAAAATCGTATGATCTCATCTACATTCATATATCCGTACACATATACATACATAATTATACATATACATATATATGTATACAGACATACATACATATACACACATCTACATATACATTTATGTATATGTACACATACATATACACACATATATATATACATACACATACATGCACACACATATGTATATATATATATATACACATACATACATATATACACATATGCATCAGGATGAAAGACAGCTCTCCTGAAATTATTCCAAAATATAATTACAAGCGTTCTGACTGGTCCTTATTTCGAACTGCTCTAGCTAATCAAGATTACAGACATTATGAAAGTGAAAATGTAGACATTATGTTTTCTAAATTCCAAGAGTCAATTTTAGCCGCTGCAGACCTATCGATTCCGAAACTCAAATCTTCTAGATCAAATAATCGATTGGGTAATGTTTGGTGGACAGAGGCATGTGAGAAAGCAGTTCAATATAAAAGGGAGAAATTCAAAATCTACATCAAAAGCCGGAAACCTGAGGATCATGTCGAAATGAAAAAAGCTAACATCCAATGTAACAAAATCATTGCTGAAGCAAAGAAAGATTATTGGGCATCATTCTGCACAAAAGAAATTTCAGATTTCAAAGATTTCCATAAAGTCTGGACGAAAATGAAACAAATGAAGGATGGAACCAACTTACATAGGTGTCCGATAATGATTGAAACATGTAACACATTTCCTTCAGACATGGACAAAGCAGAAACTTTTGTGGATCTGTTCGCCAAAAACAGTAAAGTTGAAGGTTTATCTCCAGACTGCAAACATCACAGAGAAATGGAAGATTACAACCCAATCTACACTGATCCAGTACCACAGAATGATCTCTGG
>CM060314.1:31761614-31766614 GCA_030674185.1 Monoplex corrugatus
CTTTTGTGTACAGTTGTTAATAGTTATACCTTCTATTTTATCATTTTCTCTTGTCATGATTCCAAGAATTTCTACACACAGTATAAATAAATAAGGTGAAATGGGGTCTCCTTGTCGACATCCTCTCTCAATTGGAAACCATGTGGAAGTATTTCCATTCACTCTAACAGTTGATTTGATTTTATTATAAAATGTGTGGATCCATTGAAAGATGTCCGGACCAAACCCAAATATTTTCAAAACTTCCATCATGAAGTTCCAGAGTCAAACGCCTTTTCAAAGTGAATACAAAGAAGTAAACCTCGAAGATTATTGTAGTTCAGATAATGAATTGTGTCATATATTAACCTAATATTGTCCCCTATATATCTGTTTGACATAAAACCGGTCTGATCTTCGTTAATAAGAGAAGGGACTACCGATCTGAGACGATTGGCTATACATGAAGCACCAATTTTATATACGACGTTAAGCAATGGTATTGGTCTCCAGTTTTTAATGTATTCTCTTGGTTTATCACCTTTAGTTATGCAAACTATCACACAGTCTTGCTGAGTTACAGATAATTCACCTTTTAAAAACCTTCATTTAACGATCTGACAACGAACAAACCTATTTTATTCCAAAATACTTTGAAAAATTCTGCAGTAAATTCATCAGAGCCTGGGCTTTTATTATTTTCCATATCTGTTAGTGCTTGTCTTGCTTCATTTAGAGTAATCTGTCCTTCTGTTACATTTGCTTCATCATCTGATAGTGTTGGAATATCATTTACCAGGTCTTTCATTATAGATTCGCCTATTATTTTCTTACTGTATAGATCTTCATAAAAAAATTTCGACTTCTCGAGTTATGTCGTTCTGCCCAACTTTTTCTATTTCATTTAAAACACGTTTTGATATAGATTTACAGATAAAATGTCTCTTTTCGAGATTACAAAAGTATGTCATTTTTTCACCCTCTGCTATCCACCAAGCTCAAGATCGTAAAAGAATGCCATCCATTTTCTTTTTTCTTATTGCAATCAAATTGGCTTTACAGTCTTCCAAGCGTTTATTCTGTTGGTCAGATTTACGTGTTATTTGCTCTATATGCTGTATTTCTGCCTCTAGCTGATTCTCGTTTTCTGTGCTCTTACGTTTTTTCATTGACGGATATGCGCTTGTTTTTGATTGCATGTTTTGTGCGTGTGTGCGTGTGTTGTCCAAGTGTGCGTGATGCTTGTGTGGAAAGCGCGAAAAG
Organism: Monoplex corrugatus; assembly: GCA_030674185.1. NCBI lineage: Eukaryota > Metazoa > Mollusca > Gastropoda > Littorinimorpha > Ranellidae > Monoplex > Monoplex corrugatus. The sequence goes on from CM060314.1 coordinate 31,762,857, forward strand.
GAAAGCCACAGGATCTCAAAGTAGCACGCAACAAAAAGAGGTCAGTGTAAAAGGCTGAAAAAAACGGGACAAGGGAAGTTAATATATTGCTGATAATCTGGTGTAGATACCCAGTAATACAGTCAACAGACTGACAGTTTGTTGCTGATATACAGCTTAGTCTAGGGGGATTAACTAAATCAGGTGTGTGTGTGTGTGTGTTTGTGTGTCTGGGGTGTCTGTGTGTCTGTGTGTTGTGTGTTGTGTGTGTGTGTGTGTGTTGTGTTGTGTGTGTGTGTGTGTGTGTTGTTTGTGTATGTGTATGTGTCTGCGAGAGAGAGAGAGAGTGAGTGAGAGAGAGTTGTGTGTGTGTGTGTGTGTGTGTGTGTGTTGTTGTGTGTGTGTGTGTTTGTGTGTGTGTTTGTGTGTGTTATTGATGTGATTGTGTGTGCTCGCCTGCGTGCGTGCGTGTGTGTGTGCGCGTATGGCTGCGTGCATGTATGTGTATGCATGTGTACATATACATGTGTAGTAGGTGCGTGCTTGTGTAGGTGTGGGTTTGTGTTTGTATGTGTGCGTGTCTGTGTGGTTTGCTTGTGTATTTCTCCTTCTCTGTCTGTCAGTATGCGTGAACATGAAAGAGAAAGAGAGCCAGACAGTCAGACAGACAAAGACAGAGAGACAGCGACATAGAGACAGACAGACAGATACACAGACAGATGCAGACAGACAGAGAGATAGAGACAGAAACAGACAGACAGACGGACCAAGAGTTAGACAGATAAAGAAACAGAATGAGGGACAGAGTGATAAAGTGACACAGAGAGTGACACATTAGGCAATACCCAGTTTTACAATTAATTTCTTAAAGAAGATTGGAAAACGTAAAAAGCAAAGCTGCAGGATTTCGAAAATAGCACAAAACAAAAACAGTTCAGTGCTAAAGAGTGAAGACATATGACAATGATCTGATTTATACAATCAAGAAATTGGTTTATTTTGCTCACAGTTTTCTTTGGGTCTGCTATAAATCTGCTGGGCAGGTGTGTATGTGCGTGTGTGTGTGTTGTGTGTGTGTGTGTGTGTGTGTGTTGTTTGTTGTGTGTGTGTGTGTGTGTGTGTGTGTGTGTGTGTTTTGTGTGTGTGTGTGTGTGTGTGTGTTGTGTGTGTAGGTAAAGGAAGAGGAAATGGGGATGTTTGTTTGTGTGTGTGTTTATGTGTTTGTGTGTTGTGTATGTGTGTCTGGTGTGTGTGTAACTCTGTGTGTGTGTATGTGTACATGTGTGTGAGTACATATATGTGTGTGTGTTGTGTGTTGTGTTGTATGTGTGTGTGTGTGTGTGTACGCGTGCGAGTGTGTGTGTGTGTGTGTGTGTGTGTGTGTGTGTACGCGCGCGAGTGTGTGTGTGTGTGTGTGTGCGTGTATACATGTGTATGTGAGTAAAGTTTGTGTGAGTACATGTGTGCGTACATGTGTGTGTGTGTGTATGTGTGTGTGTGTGTGTGTGTGTGTTTTGTGTTTGTTTGTATGTGTGTGTGTGAGAGAGAGACAGAGAGACAGAGCGTGATGGCAGTGCAGACGACGTCGGGAGTAGGGTTTCATGCGTATGTGTATGCATTTTTCAGATGTATGATCTCGCCTAGCCATGTAACCCCAACCTGGCCTGTCCATGCCCATGGAATGAACGAATTAGAAAGTGGTGCGGAAAAGTTCCATTTGTTTCTCTTTATCCTAGCCATCAGTAAAGTCCTGGCCCTTTCTGACCCAAGGCTCTACCGCTGATCAGGACATTGATAAATCGATGCCTCCTGTCAACGACTGAATCTATGGCAGACCAAACGTTTCAAGAGATGAAAAGAGACAGACTTAAGAGACAGAGACCTCTTATCAATGACTGAAGTTATGGTGGAGTAAGAGTTTCAACAGATGAAAAGAGACAGACTTAAGAGATAGAAACCTCTTATCAATGACTGAAGTTATGGTGGAACAAGTGTCAAGAGATGAAGAGAGACAGACTTAAGAGACAGAAAGCCTGAGAGAAAGGGAGGGAGTGGAGAAAGTGAGAGATGTTGTTGCTAAAAGTTATTAATTCAACCAGGCGATCGTTTAAGTGGTGCCAGACCTGAACCCCGATCAAGTACCTAGAGCACAAAATCACCACCTCTGAGATGCGTTGTATCAGAACAGCTGTCAACAAGACCAGAAGTGATATGATCAGAAATACCAAGATAAGATAAATGGTTGGAACAACGCCACTCAGCCCTCATATTCATCAGGAGAAAATTTACTCTTTGACTCCCTCACACTCTCCGCCAGCACCCACATTGTCAGCCACGACAGGTTGCTGCAGGAAGCTTGTGGATAGGGTAAGGGAGTGAAAAGGTTAAGTTTTTGCAGTGACCTAGCTCAGCAACCCCTCTTAACCTTGTGACCCTTGCCTTATCCAGCTAGGTAACCTTTCCTTACCTTGCGACCCTTGCCTTATACAGCTCGGTAACCTTTCCTGACCTTCTCACCCTTGCCTTATAGAGCTCAGTGACCTTTCCTGTGACTTTGTGACCCTTGCCTGACCTGGCTCAGCAACCCTTCCTGACTTTATGACCCTTGCTGCAGCCCTAGTCTGACCTGTAGTAAACCTAGCCTGATTTGTACTCCTAGATTGACCTTGTAAGCCTGGCCTGACCTTGTAACTCTGGTCTGACCTTGAAACCTTAGTCTGAACTTAGAGCATCATTTTGACGGTATATCCAAAGTCTGACCTTGTAACCCTGGTCTGACCTTTTAACCCTTGTAATCCTAATCTGACCGTGTAAATCACCTAACCTTCTGACCACAGTCTGACTTTGTAACCCCCAGCCTGACATCCATCTACAACTCTAGCCTGACTGCCCTTGTTTAATCTAGTCTATGTTATTCTAGCAACCTAGATTGACATTCCTTGGCCTAGCCTAACCTATGCAACTCGTCTGACCTAGCCATACTTGACCTCATGGCCCTAGTCTGACCTAGTCAAGTGTGATCTAACAACCCTAGTCTGACCTAGTCACGCTTGACCTAGCAACTGTACAGTCTAACCTAGTCACGCTTGATCTAGCAAACCTAACCTGCTTCAGCCTAGGCTAGCCACCCTAACCTGACTCAGCAAGCCCTAGCCAGGCCTAACAACCTCAGCCCTGACTGAGCCCAGTCTAGTGAGCGAACTTTAAAAAACGGCGGGGAAGAGATCTATTCATTTCTCTTTGTCCGGGCCCTCAGGGCCCTATCGGACCAAAAGCTCCGCCGCTGATCAGGAAATCGATAAATCAATACCTTGTCTCAACGACTGATAGTAATGATGCACCGTCAGCTTCAGAAGAGGAAGACAGAGCAGATTTCGCAAGAAATCGTGGATTTTCAGGCACTCAAGGTACCTTTATGGAACAGATCCAGTTTATTATCTGACTGTCTGTCTGCCTGTCTCTGTGTCTGTCTGTCCGTCCGTCCGTCTGTCTGTCTGTCTGTTTGTCTCTGTCTGTCCCTGTCTATCTTCTCTGTCTCTGTCTCTGTCTCTCTGTCTTTGTCCCTGTCTCTCTCTCTCTCTCTCACTGTCTCTCTCTCTGTCTCCCCCCTCTCTCTCTCCCATCTCTCTCTCTCTGTCTCTCTAATTCAAAAATACTTAGTTCCTCATCAGCAGCCTGATAGTCTGCTCAGAAACATATGGAATGAAAGTCAGCAATTTCTTCTTCTTCTTCTTCTTCTGCTGCTGCTGCTGCTGTCGTTCACTATCGACATGGTTGGG
>CM060314.1:31776614-31784114 GCA_030674185.1 Monoplex corrugatus
AAAAACACAGTTGGGGAATGGATAGCTCACTAGTTCCTGAGACACAGACAGTAGACTGGAAAGAATGACAGCAGGAAACCTGACGACCTGGTTGAAATTCACTTAATGACAGCGTGACTCCGGTTTCCTGGGGCGCGTTTCAAGTATGTTACAAAAAGTAGACACGGGCACTGTTTAGTGGAAAGTTCAAGTGTTCCACAGGGAAACGAAAGATATGGAGTTTGAGTTTGGAGTGTAGAGTTTGTTTAAGAGGAATTGATCACATTATGGAGTTTGAGTTTGGAGTGTAGAGTTTGTTTAAGAGGAATTGATCACATTGTACAATTCTGTATCGACTCCATCAAAATTTGCCAGCAACTATCTGGCAGACTAATGCAAAACCATATGCTCTGGCTAGGTCTTGAAATGGGGATCGGGATGGGGTGGGTGGAGAGTGGGTCCTAAGAAACACTAAACTGGTGATACTAGCAGAATGAGTGGAGCATTAACTTGCACAGCGAATAGGCCAAAGCTTATGTTGCAGGCTAGACGTTGAACTCAAGACACCAGATCTTGAATCCATGGCTCAACCAAGAGCCATCTAGTCCGCTAGAATGATTGAAACTTGAGAAAGAGGAAACTGTGTCTTAATGTGCAAAAGAATCTGCAGGTAAAGACAAATAGTGCACAAATGATGGTTAGGCCATGTTGATAAATAATATTGTCTTTTTTGGTTTAAGGGTACAAGATATTATCTCTAAAACCATCATAGATATTATCTCTAAAACCATCATAGATATATCTCTAAAACCATCATAGATATTATCTCTAAAACCATCATAGATATTATCTCTAAAACCACCATAGATATTATCTATAAAACCGTCATCCGGGAAATAGTGTAAGGAAACTGATATTGGGGACAACAACGAAGGTGGGTTGATGTTATTGCTGTTGTTGATATTTGTTTGTTTGTTTGTTTGTTTTGTCCATCTCTCCTCTCTCTCTCTCTCTCTCTCTCTCTCTCTCTCCGTCTCTCTCTCTCTCTCTCTGTCTCTCCCTGTCTCTCTCTGTCTCTGTCTCTCTGTCTCTGTCTGTCTGTCTGTCTGATTCTCTCTCTCTCTCTCTCTCTCTCTCTCTCTCTCTCTCTCTCTCTCTCCTTTCAAATGTCTTGACAACACTGTATGTGTCTCTATCTCTTTCTGGCCCGGTTTACGCCTAGAAATATTATATAAGGAAGCGTTGAGCATAGCCTTGAAGCGCAGTCTCGATGCAGAGTGGAACTCTATAACATCATGATTATCATCCTCATTACCATGCATCATCATGGCATTTCGATAAAGTATCATAGACTTTGCAGCTATTGAACTGATGCAAAAAATGTGAAAAAAAAAAAAGATGTCTCATTGTGACTGCAGGCAGAAGTATTAAATCATGTCATGGACCTTATCTTCCTGCTTTTGCCCTCCAAGCTAACCCAGTTTATTCTTTATTCCTACACAACCTTGTGTTCTCAGCAGAGGGCCACCTTGCGGTCTCGTCTCCAGATGTTCTTCGAGAGAAAACTGAATGAGCATTACCCTCTGTAACATTCAATAAACATAGTGTAAAATGACTCATAGCGCACTTTTTCATTTTAGATTCCATAAATTTTCTCTCTCTCTCTCTCTCTCTCTCTCTCTCTCTCTCTCTCTCTCTCTTCTCTCTCTCTCTCTCTCTCTCTCTTCTTTCTCTCTCTCTCTCTCTCTCTGTCTCTCTCTCTCTCTCTCTCTTTCTGTATGCGTATGTTCGTCTTCTTCGTTTTTTGTTTTTGTTTTGTTTTCTTTTATTGTTTTTTTGCTCTTTGTATGTTTGTCTATTGTTGTTTTTGTTTCCATTTGTTTGCTATTTGCTGTTGCTTGTTTTAATATGTTCTTTGTTTGTTGTTATTGTTGTTGTTGTTGTTGTTGTCTTATGTATGTGTGCTTAAACTGAAAACAAATCGAAAAATGAGCGTGTCATTTGGTTCTCAGATGAAATGTAATGTTTATTTTCTGTTACACTGTGACCTGAAACTACACACACACACAACACACACACACACACACACACACACACACACACACACACACACACACACACACACACACACACACACACACACACACACACACACACACACCAAACACACACACACACCACACACACACACACACACACACACACACACACACACACACACACACACACTTGTACCCAACCTGGCCTCGTTTCGATCCGAACTAAACCCATTTTTTTATGCAAGCTGCACGTGCTATTTCGAGAAGGAACCAATCAATATGTCTGTAGGAACCCAGCACGTTCATCCGGTCCCCGCCACTCGTCCCCGGTGGCTCATGTGGCAATGGTGGATGCAAAATGTCATCTTGCGATTCATTTTGTTGCTCTTATTTTTTTTCTCTCCTTTTCTCAAGGTTGCTAGAGGAGACACTGAAAGAGAGGCATGAGGAGTGTGAAAGGTGTGGAAAGAAAGAAGGGTGGTCAATCTTCTTTTAAAAATGGGAACTGGCTCTTTTTTTTTTTGACAAATTCAGGTAATGCGTCTGTAAAAACATTTTCTCTGCTCCTTTAGCATGGACTTCTCAAAAAATTTGGGTCAAAGGTGTGGCTCGTTGAGAAATCGCCGATGCACAAGTCTGGACGCCATCGCTCCAAAATGAAGGTTGCACAGACCAAATAATAAGCCTAAAATGAACAATTTTTTTTGGGTGGTGGTGGTGGTATTTGAATAACACTTTCTCGGGAAGTTTTCTTTATACGCAAAATCTGTTTTCACTGCTATGATAGTCTACCATTGTACTCGATGCAAGTTAAGTTATATTTTAAATAAAGCTTCTTCAGGTCACAGTGACCAGATCTAGAGTTTAATAAAATGATTTGTATATAAGAATGGAGATTGTTAGAATAATCTGACCATCTTGTATTTCCCTGCTGTTCTGTGTTATCTTAACTGAAGCTTCCTCAATGACGCATTGACTTTAAGAAGTACCAAACCTAGATTTATTTTCAAAAAAGGTAATTTGGTACAAAAAGGGAGATTGTTGAATAGTTTCACTTTCTTGTATTTTTCTGCTCTCTTTCTCTCTCTTCTTTCTCTCTCTCTTTTCTCTCTTTCTCTCTCTCTTTCTCTCTCTTTCTCTCTCTCTCTCTTTCTCTCTCTCTCTCTCTCTCTCTCTTCTCTCTCTCTCTCTCTCTCTCTCTCTCTCTCTCTCTCTCTCTCTCTCTCTCTTTCTCGCTCTCTCTCTGTCTCTGTGTCTGTGTCTGTCTCGTCTCTCTGAAGTCTGAAGTCTCTCTCTCTCTCTCTCTCTCTCTCTCTCTCTCTCTCTCTCTCTCTCTCTCCTTCCCTGAGAAATGGACTGAGTCTATTGTTCTACCTCTCTATAAGAAAGTGATGTTAATAACCCCAATAATTGTATAGGCATATCGCTTTGTGATGTAACTAGCAAAGTATACAGTATTGTTATTAATCGTAGATTGCAGGAATGGATAGAAGACAATAACATCACTGTAGAATATCAAGCTGGATTCAGACGTAACTATTCTACCATAGATCATATGTTTATTTTAATGGCTTTTGTCCAGAAACAATATCTCTTAACCGTAAATTGTATGTTGCATTTATAGATTTTGAAAAGGCATTTGATTCAATCAACCGAAACATTCTTTGATCAATTTTGTTAAAACGTGGCGTGAGAAGGAAGTTATTCAGATCTATATTGAGTATGTATAACTGTGAAAGTAAGAGTCAGGCGTAGTGGAAAATTGACTGATTATATTCAATGCACTTGTGGTATGAAACAAGGTGATGTGTGCAGTCCTATTTTGTTTTCGCTTTTCATTAACGAATTAACTTCCGAAGTGGTTTGTAGTGGAAGACATGGTGCTCAATTTATTGGAGATACATTGCAGTTGTTTATTCTTCTTTTGGCAGATGATGTAGTTCTATTGTCCGAAACAGTCACTGGTCTACAGACACAACTGAACAGTTTATATCGAGCTGCAACATTTCTTCAATTGCAAGTAAATATGTCTGAGAGCAATATCGTTGTATTCAGAAAGGGTGGATACCTAGCTGGCAGTGAACAATGCACTTATAATAGAAATATCATGCCAGTTGTTAATGCATATAAATATCTAGGAATATATTTTACAACGCGATCAAGTTTCACTGCATCATGTAAAGACCTGGCAAGCCGAGCAAAACGGGTATTACTCTGTATCATGCAGAAACTGTCTATGCTAGGAAATAATTCTTTTGACATATTTGTGAAATTATTTTATTCGCAAGTTCAACCTATTACACAGTATGCAGCTGAAATATAGGGTCTTGAGAGCTCTGCAACACACTGTGAAAAAGTTCATCCGTTTGCCATGAAAAAATTTCTTGGTGTGTCAATGCAAACTCCTAATGATTTCATTTATGGGGAAACAAACAGATATCCAATTTATCTTCATTCTATTGTCAGATGCATTTGTTATTGGTTGAAATTAACACAGGTGCCAGAGAAGAGACTGCCAAGGAAAGCATACAATATGTTGTTCGACTTGGATGCTAGAGGGAAAACAAACTGGATGTCAAGGGTGCGAGTTAAGCTGTTTGAACTGGGATATGGATATGTGTGGATGAATCAGAGTGGGGGGGGGGGTATATAAACGTTTCTCTTCGTACATTTCGTAATAGACTGATTGATTGTAGATGGCAAGATTGGAGTGCTCATGTTCAAAACAGTAATAGATTTGAGTTTTATAGACAACTTAATCCATCACACTGCATTCCCACTTATTTATCGATTAAAACGGATAAGCATCTAATATACATTATGACAAGACTTCAATTAGGGGTATCTGAGATCTATGAACATAATCTTCGTTATAGACAACATGATAACCGTGATCTTATATGTCCATTATGTAGAAAAGCAAGAGAAAATGAAATTCATGTCGTGTTTTCTTGTCCAGTACTAAGCAGTCATAGACATAAACTGATCCCCAGAAAATATTATAAACAACCTTCACTATTTAGACTGAACTTGCTTATGGCATCCACCAGGGAAGATCATGTTAAACAGCTTGCCATTCATTTGTATAAAGCCTTTAAACTCAGGAGCTCTTGTGCGAATTTAATATTTCAGTTTTCTTTGCTCTGTGTAATGTTTAGGATAAAACAGTGTATATTTAAGTGATGTATGTTTATTTCACCACTCCATGAGAGGCCATGGCCTTTACTGAATAAATCATCTGAATCTGAATCTCTCTCCCCCTCTCTCTTCATACGTGCGTTGAGTCGGTCTTGGGTTTTTCAGGACCACCGTCTGCTCTCTAGATTGAAGGCTTAAGGAGTGACCTGATGACGCTTCACTTCGCCCTGTGACTGACGCTGTTGTTTGGTTGGTCTTTCTAAACTCCTCTTTTTGCCAGCTCATCTTCCATCTCGTTTTCTGGTATCTCACAATGAGTTGGGATCCAATGGAGAACAACTCTTCTGGAAGACAGACAGGGTATCTGAGAAGAAGAACATTTACTAACATGTTTCCTCTGTATTCTGAATCATGGAAGCTGCTTGCCTTTGTCTTGTACCTTTGTCTCTGCTCGGTAGTTACTGGAGTATCTGCCCGTAGCAACCTTGGCGGTTGTGATCTGAGCCTTAAAAATGTTAATGGAGATACTCTAACCCCTTTGATCTCACGATTGGTGGCTGACGCATCGGTGTATACGTGCATCTATGCTTCCTGTGGCTACATTGTCCTCACCGAGTTGATAGGCAGCTGACTTTTTGTGCATTGACTGGGGGTGGGGGTGGGGGTGAGTGGGCAGAGGAGCTTTCTGACATGTGAGACGAGTTTATACAGAGTAGCTAGTTGTGTTGTGATTCACACCTTTATTTGTTTACTTTATGTGTATGTTCCTTCTTTCAAGATAAGATACACATATACACATATCATTTATATGTAATCAAGATTATTCCAATGATAGGCTATGACACTACCAGTATAAAATATAGACTAGGTAAAACATAGGCAAGGTAGGCCTCAGGACCTGGCCAACCCATGATTTATGTGCAGGTTTAAGGCTTGTGCCATGATCACCATACACATAGTACCTGTGACGTTAGTGCATATGAATTCGTTCCGAGCGCGGAGACGTCATCTTGAGAAACTGAAACTGAAACCGAAACCTGTGGGTAACGCTATTCTGTCATGGCCATCGTGACAGCCTGGCTCGTTGTGCTGTTTTGTACTTCAGCAAAGGGGCTAAATAAACAATGTGAGAGTATTGGAAAAATGTACACTTATAAATGCAAATTTGGAAAGATTCTTCCAAATATAACCTCTTTTAAAACATGTCTTGCCACAAATCATCACATAGAAAAGAGCAATGCAAAACTGACTTAGAACGTGCACAACTTTAATAGTTACCATTAACAACAACAAATGTATGATACTGTTTATTCCATTTGTAATACACATATTGTCACTGTACGTAAATGAAACATGATAACCTGTTTGATTTTTTAACGATCAATCTGTGTTGACAAGAGTTTTGTTGTGTCGTTGATGTTGTTGTTGTTGTTGTTGTGTGTGTGTGTGTGTGTGTGTGTGTGTGTGTGTGTGTGTGTGTGTGTGTGTGTGTGTGTGTGTGTGTGTGTGTGTGTGTGTGTGTGTGTGTGTGTTGCATTTCTATAGTTACTTATGCTTCACGTACATGCATATGTATTTGTATTTCCAAGAATGTGGATATTTTAAATCAAGCCAATTATTTTCTCACGAACTGATTGCAATTACGCCTTGCTGTAGTTTTCTGTTGATTTTCTACAAAATGTAAAATGCAAATTCGAAAACAGTCTAAAAAGAAATGAATAACACCAGGGTATTGCACCCTTTCTGTATGAAAGACATGAGGCCGAAATGACAACTACACTAACAAATCACCATCATTGTTCAACACACTTAATCGCCGTCTCCATATTGTCTGGACTTTGTTCAAGATGTATGTGACCCACTCGCACAGTTCCATACATATGCCTTCCATTAAAGTATGCCAGGAATTGTCTGGTAGACTCCTGGAGCTGGCGTAAACATCTTTAGCGTTGGCATAGTCTTGAGGTGCGAAAAGTAAAGGAACCTGTCAAACACTGATACCACCAGAATGACTGGAACATTAACCTTTTGACCTCCTCAACATATCCGTTGCATCCCGCATTGTCAGCCATGAATGCAAAGCAAAAACTTAACCCTTTCATTCCCATACCCTATCCACCAGCTTCCTGCAAGAAGTTGGTGGGTAGGGTAAGGGAGTTGACTTCCTGCAAGAAGTTGGTGGGTAGGGTAAGGGAGTTGGGCTTCCTGCAAGAAGTTAGTGGATAAAGTGAGGGAGTGAAAGGGTTAAGTTTTTGCTGCTGGCGGATAGGGTGCGGGAATGAAAGGGTTAAAACGGTCATGTCAGAGAATGAGGCAACGTTTATGTTGCGGGGTGGAATTGAAC
>CM060314.1:31796614-31829114 GCA_030674185.1 Monoplex corrugatus
ACCATGCTAATTGCAGAAATGAAAGGTACCTACAAAACCTTGTGAATATAATAATAATAGAAAGCAAAGGTAAGGGGTTGGAACTAAACAACAAGAAGACTGAAGTCATGGTGATCAGTAAAAAACATAAAAAATCCCCTCATGCAAAATAACAGCTAACGGCACAACCTTGAGACAGGTTGATAAGTTTAAATATCTGGGAACGATCATTTCACCAGACGGCAGATGCACCTCAGAAATAGCGAGCATAATCGGCCCAACCAAAACAACATTCAAGAAGATAAAAAGCATTCTTACCAACAAATGCCTATCAATTAACATCAGGAAGAGAGTTCTTGGATGTTATATAGAACCGATACGGTTGTGAGGCGTGAACAGTCAACAAGCAAAGCCAGAACAAGATTGAGGCAGCCGAGATGTGGTTTCTAAGAAGAATGCTGAGAGTTCGATGGACAGCAAAGAAAACAAACGATAGAGTCTCGATGGAGGCAGACACATGAAGATCATTCATAAGGAAGATTAGGAAAAGACAGGCAACATTTACAGGGAATTTTATGAGGAAAAGGGAATTGGAGCACCTGGTCACAACAGGAAAGCTGGAGGGAAAGAGAGCACCAGGTAGACCCAGGGAGAAGATATTGGACGGACTTGCAGAGTGGCTGAAGACAAAGAGGGTAGAAGAGGTGCTTGAGGCCATGATCGCCAACACCATGTGACAAGGCACTTGATGATGATGATGATGAGGTCTGCATATGTTGACCTGGGAGATGCGAAAAACTGCCACCCTTAACACACCAAGAGGAGGTGTCTTAGGCAGATCGAACCCTCGACCTTCCGATCGAAGTTCTTTGCTGGTGTTGTTGCTGTTATTTTAGCTGTTGTTGTCGGCCACCATGCTGTGTCGATATGGGTGTGTACATGTATGTATGAATGTGTGCGTACAATGTCTGTGCGGGCACGTGGATATATGCATGTATTTACTGTTATTTGTTATTTTCATCTCTTACTTGTGTTTAATTATCTACATACTCCTGTATTTTGTATTTATTCATTCACCTACTTACTTACTCCTTATTCACTCACTTACTCAATCACTCATTTACTTGCTTGCTTGCTTACTTACTTGCTTGCTTACTTACTTGCTTGCTTACTTGCTTGCTTGTTTACTTACTGACTGACTTACTTACTTACTTACCTATCTATGATTAAGAAAATATTGTCTTCACCTAGTTGACAGACTGCTGGGCATTTGGGCATTGACAGGGGGTGGGGGGTCTGTCTTGTGAGACGAGTTTATACAGAATAGCTAGTTGTGTTATGATTTAGACGTTTAATTATTTATTCATTTACTTTATATATATAGTTCCTTTTTTTGAAGGTAAGATACACACATACACATGTCATTTACATGCAACTAAGATTATTCCAGTGGTAGGCTGATACAATGCCAGTATAAAATATAGACTAGGTAAAACATAGTCTAGGTAGGGCCTCAGGACCTGGCCAGCAGCTCATGGGTTTATGTGCAGTCTTAAGGCATGTGCCACGGTCACCCCATACACGTGGCACCTGTGACGTTAGTGCATATGGAATTCGTTCCGAGCGCGGAGACGTCATCTTGAGAAACTGAAACTGAAACTGAAACTGATGGAAGTCCGCCATTTACTCACTGGACTGCCGGTCCGTTTATCACACAAAGTACGCTGATGACACAGAGCAATGACACGACATCTCCGTGTGGCTTTTTATCTGACAGAATACTCTGATAAAGGACAGATGTACCATTGTGGACGGCCTGGCACAGACTGGTTATCGTGTGAACTTATCAGGTCTTCTTTGATAAAACGTACACGCTTTTGACCTGTGAATGCAAATTTCGTCAGTATTGTCCAGTTTTTTAACCCCCTGGTGTAAAATTGGGCGGACTGGTCAACGCCAGATATATATCCTTAGACTATGTGTTCAAATTCATTGATATGTACAGTACTTGATTATCATTTCCATTTTTCTTTCAAGGTCAGGGAGATATTGTGTGTATGTTTTGATGGTCATAGCCCTGATGTGGCTCTGTGCAGTCGGCTGGGCGTTAAGCATTAATAACGATAATAAAAACTAGTACAAATACTCGATCCATGGACTCAAGATCTGCGCCTAACCTCACAACAGAATTCTATCTCCTAAAAAAATTCTAAACGATGAAATGTGTTCAATGATCATTACGCTTAGACCGGTTTGTTTGGACTCACCTTTTTTTTTTTTCTTTTTTTTTGTCTTTCCAATTTTCTACGCCTCATTTGTGATCACAGACGCTGAGACAATTTCTCGCAATACCAAGGAGATAATGCCGATGGGGATGATAAGTATGATGCTGTGGAGTTCTATCGAGGACTGAGGCTGTATGACAGGGCTGTCATCATCATTATCATCATCATGTGCCATGCTGCATGGCGTTGGTGACAATGGCCCTACATACGAATCTACCTTTTTTGGCCCTACTTACGTATCTATCTTTTGTCGCTGCAAGTATATCTCCTACTTTTTCCGTCCCCATCCACTCTGCAAAACTAATATTTCTCCTTGAGTCTACCGGGTACTCTTTTTTCCCCTCCAGCTTTCCTGTTGTGACTAGGTGGTCAAATTTCTCTTGTCTCATAAAATGTCACATAAAATATTGCTTGTCTTTTCCTAATCTTCTTCATTAATGTTTTGTTTTGTTTTGTTTTGTTTTGTGTTTTCTTCTTTCAAGAATTTCTTGTTTGTTTTCTTTTCTGTCCATGGAATTGTTAACATTCTTGTTTGAAACCACATTTCAGGTGTCTCAATCTTGTTCTGACTTTGCTCGTTGATTGTCCAAGCTTTGCGTCAGTACAACTATCGGGCGGTTGGGAGCAAAAAAATCAAAAAACTAGAAAAGATCCAAGAAGACTCACCCAGAATGCTCTGCCAGTAACCCTGCTTTATCTCCCTTGGAGCTGGCGGCAAGTACGCGCAATTGGTTCCCCTGTAAATTGAAACAACGCTTTCTTTTGCCCCAATCACCGTGTGCAGTGGTTAGCGCAACTGTCTACCAACTAGAAGGTTGTGAGTTCGAATCCCATCAGTCTTGTTAATATCATTGTGGGATTTTTTTTCTACCTAGAATTGAGAGTGGCATAGGCTCGTTGGGAAGACTGGGACTATACCGTCGAGTCTCATCCACCTCATGGATGCATCAGTGAACTTGTTTGCTATATGTTATTTTACCAACATTCCAGGTGTGTGTATCTCTCGGGCCTGATTGACACCAGGATATACCGTGAAAGCAAGCGCAGAATATAGCCTTGTCACGTAGCTTCAGTTCGGAATAGAACTCTGTAGCATCGTGATTATTACCCACATCGACATCATCATTACAGCGTTGTGAAAAATTGTCATTGTCCTTGATTCTGTGGCCATTAAGGTGGCAAATGGTAATGGGACAGAAAAGGTTCTTTTGTTTGTTAATATGTTTATTTCTTTATAGGAGATAGTTTAGTCTGTTTTCTCTTAGTGACGACATTTTGGTTCCTCTGTGCTTGTGTTTGGTTTCTGTCTCGTTTATTTCTTTGTTTCTACTTTACACAGTTCGAAATTGTATGATTAAAAACGCACAAATGATTTATTTGGTTTGTCGCAAATTGAGAATTAACGTCGTCTTTCAGGACGTAGAGAATCTATTAACAGTTTAACCAGATGGAGTATGAGATGCAAAGTGCCACTGCAGTACTGACAGCTCTTTGCGTTGATTTGAATGGTCTTTAAGTTTCTTTTTCTGTTTGTTTGTTTCTTTATTTGTTTTAATCTGAATCAAAACGACTGCCATATTTAAAGGCTGCTGTAGTTTATTTTGTTCCTGACATAACTACCGAGTTTGGAGCTCATTTGGAGTATGGAGCTTATTTGAAGTTTGTTTGGAGTTTATTTGGAATTTGTTTGGTGTTTGTTTTGGGGTTGTTTTCAGTTTGTTTGGAGTTTGTTTGGTGCGAGGTGTTGCCTTGGTGTTTGTTTGGAGTTTACTTGGTGTTTGTTTCGGGATTGTTTGGTGTTTGTTTGGAAATTGTTTGGTATTTGTTTGGAGTTTGTTTGTTGTTTGGTGTTATTTGGTGTTTGTTTGGTGTTTGTTTGGTGTTTATTTTGGTGTTTGTTTGGTGTTTGTTTGGTGTTTATTTTGGTGTTTGTTGGGTGTTTGTTTGGTGGTTTTTTTGGTGTTTGTTTGGTGTTTATTTGGTGTTTGTTTGGTGTTTGTTTGGTGGTTTTGGGTGTTTGTTGGGTGTTTGTTTGGTGGGTTTTTTTGTGTGTGTTTATTTTGGTGTTTGTTTGGTATTTATTCGAGGGATGTTTTCAGTTTGGAGTTTGTTTGGTGTTCGGTGTTTGTTTGGAGTTTATTTGGTGTTTGTTTGTGGATTGTTCGGTGTTTGTTTGGTGTTTATTTGGGGATTATTTGGTGTTTATTTGTTCGGGATTTGTTTGTTTGGGGTTTGTTTGGGGTTTATTTCGGGTTTGGGGGTTGTTTGGTGTTTGTTTGGGTTTGTTTGGGGTTTGTTTGGAGTTTGTTTGGGGTTGTTTGAAATTTGTTTGGAGTTTGTTTGGAGTTTGTTTGGAGTTTGTGTAGTTTGTTTGGAGTTTGTTTATGGTTGTTTGGGTTTTTTTTTGGTGTTTAGTGTTTGTTTCGGGTTGTTTGGGATTTGTTTGGTGTTTGCTTGGAGTTTGTTTGGGGGTTGTTTGGTGTTTGTCTGGAGTTTGTTTGGTGTTTGCACTTCTCAAGGTCACTGTACCTTGAAGCTGCTTTGGTTTGAAATAAATCTTAATTTGCATTGAGGACAATGGTAGACTGCCACAACAGTGAAAGCTGATTTCATGTACTTTGTCAAACGTTCCCGAGAAAATTCTGTTTCTCAGACTTTTCTCAAAAATCTGTTGATTTTAGCCACTTTTTTTTTTTAATCTGTCTGACCTTTACCATGGTTCTTTATCATTCTCTGCCCATCTTAATGTTTCCATCATTCTGGTGATGACAGCTTAACGTTTTATAGGTCTTCTCCCCCTCCCCCGCTTCAAGATCTTGTCAGTGCATAGGGTTTTGCGCATGCCAGGAAGTCTGTCAAAATGACTGCTGGCAGATTTGGGTGGAGCACATATGGAGTTGTTCTAGCACGGCGAATTCCTCTTGAACAAACGACAAACAAACCGTATCACCCAAATGTAAGCTTTCGTGAGCCATAAACAGTCCCCCAACTTTGACCAAAATTTCCATCAATAAAAAAAAATCAATAAAAAAAAAAAAAAAAACAGAAAATCTTACGTATTTTTTTACGGACGCACACAGATAGACGGTCGATATGAAACAAACTCCCTTTTGAAATAAATTGGGGAAAAAAATCAAGTGCGCAGACACTATTAGACTACACGACTGTTTATTGGCCATTAGTAGGCTGACATCAGCTTTTAGGTTAGCTCCTAAAACCACGCCAATTTGTCTGCCCCGGGGATTTTCAAGATCTGTTTAGGTAAGAGAAAGTGCCGGTGAAACCCACCGAAATCTGTTCACATGTCAAAATTCTTCCCGGTGATTTTACTGCTTTGAATTGATCAAGTTATGAATAGGCTGCGAATGCTTTTACTGTTGATTTCGCTTTTAACTCAACATTTTTCCCAAGATTTTCTTGATTGTTTTGGGGCTGTTGTCGTAGTCGTCGTCATCGTCGTTGTTGTTGCTGCTGCTTCTGCTGTTGCTGTGTTGTTATTTTGAGGGATGGTGTGTTTTTTTGTTTTGTTTTTTGTTTTGTTTTTTTCTTGGGGGGGGGGGGGGGTCTGTTTTTTGTGTATATCTGTTTGTTTGTGTTTTAATAAACCCACGAGAATCAAGTTTTCCACAGAAACTGATGGGTACAGCTGCTTTGTTTTTTTGTTTTGTGTGTGTGTGAGGGGGGGGGGGAGGGTTTCCATTTCAAATGTGCAAATTGTACGCTGCACACAGGGTCTCTGTTCATCATCTGACATGAAGACTAGCAAACAGATCACCATTTCATGTTAAGTGGAGGGGATAAAAAAACACAATGGCAATGTGCAGGTAATTCCACACGCCTAAACTGTATTATTGGGAATAGAAACATCACTGCTCTTACATCAGGTATTTTAGGCCAGGTCTCACTACTCTTAGATCAGCTTCAGGCAGTCGAATGTCTAAATGCTGTTTTGAGGGTAGATCTTACTGCTCTTAAGCTGTTTCAGTGCAGGTCTAACTGCTCTTGATCAGCTGTATGGGGTAGGTCTTACTCTCTTAAGCTGTTTCAGTGCAGGTCTTACTGCTCTTTGATCAGCTGTTGGGGGTAGGTCTTACTTCTCTTAAGCTGTTTCAGTGCAGGTCTTACTGCTCTTAGATAAGTTCTTTCAGTGCAGGTCTCACTACTCTTAGTTCAGTTGTTTGAGCGCAGGTCTTACTGCTCTTAGATGAGCTGTTTCAGGGCAGGTAGTACTGCTCTTAGACCAGCTGTTTCAGGGCAGCTAGTACTGCTCTTAGATCATAATATGCAGTAAAAAAAAAGTAAATGCATAATTTCTAGAAGTATGGCGCTGAGGACAAGATCATACGAAAGAGAGAGAGAGAAAGAAAAAAAAATTTTAAATTAAAAAAAAACGAGAGAGAGAGAGAGAGAAGGCTGTCCGAGCCATTTTAACCACACAGTCTCAATTCAACTGGGGTGCCCATTCTACTCTCACGGCTAGTTTAAGTCTGAACACAACGAAAATTAAAGTTCCAGACAACACTGGACTAAAGGACTGTGTATTGGCCATTAGCATGCTGACATCAGCTTCCAGAAGACTCCTTAAACTACGCCAGTTTGTCTGACACAGGACTTCGTAGGGCTGTTTAGGTAAACTGAAGTGCCGACGAAAATCGCAACATAATTTGTTGACACGTCAAAACTGCCCCATGGATGACCATGTTTTGTTTATTTTTTATTCATTTCTGATTTTCGTTTGTTTGTTTGTTTGTTTGTTTGTTTGTGTGTGTGTGTGTGTGTGTGTGTGTGTGTGTGTGTGTGTGTGTGTGTGTGTGTGTGTGTGTGTATGTGTGTGTGTGTGTGTTTTGGGGCGAGATAGGTTTTCCATTGCTTGTTTTTTTGTGTGTTTATTTATTTATTTACTGTTATTTATTTATTTTATTTATTTATTTATTTTCTATTATTTATTTATTTATTTATTTATTTATTTATCATTATGTTTGTTTTTGTTTTTTCTCAATGACTGCATGATTGAAAGGCATCAGCTCACGTTCATTTTTTTAGCAGTATATTATTTGGATTTATGCAATACATGCAGGCCTGCAAACAGTTAATCATTATCATTATCATCATCACATCAAGTGCCTTGCTGCATGGCGTTGGCGATCATGGACTTCCATCTGTCTCTATCTCTTGTTGCCTCAAAGCATCTCTTCCACCCTCTTTGTCTTCAGCCACTCTGCAAGTCAGTCTGGTATTTTCTCCCTGTGATCTACCTGGTGCTCTCTTTCCCTCCAGCTTTCCCGTTGTGACCAGGTGCTCCAATTCCCCTTTTCCTCATAAAACGGCCTATAAATTTGTCTTTTCCTAATCTTCCTTATGAATGATCTTCGTGTTCTACCTCTATCAAGACTGTCTCGTTTGTTTTCTTTGCTGTCCATGGAACTCTCAACATTCTTCTTAGAAACTACATCTCGGCTGCCTCAATCTTGTTCAAAACAAAACAAACAGGAAAAAAAAACAAAAAAGAGAAAAAAACAGTTAATAGAAGACGCAAAACCCGTACACAAACTAGGAAAACCTGTGGACCTTGCCAGCTCATGGGGTTTATGTGCAGGCTTAATGCTTGTGTCATGATTATATGGATTTCATTCACTTATCGCT
Organism: Monoplex corrugatus; assembly: GCA_030674185.1. NCBI lineage: Eukaryota > Metazoa > Mollusca > Gastropoda > Littorinimorpha > Ranellidae > Monoplex > Monoplex corrugatus. Next base: position 31,804,522 of record CM060314.1, read on the forward strand.
GACAAACTGAAACTAATACTGAAACTACAAACGACTTTGTGTTCCTGTCTCATATTGGTACATTTATGTCTATTTTCAGAGGGGAAAAGTAGTGATGCAAGAAATTTTGATTTCTTTACAGATATTTTCTCACGTAACTGTCGTTGGGATGCAAGATATGGTAATGGTGCAGTTTCAATCATGTCTCGGTCCTACAAACTCACACATGAGTTCATGACTGGAATTATCTACGCCTGACATCTTCCAACCTTTATTTAACACTAGCCTTGATCAAGCCCTTACCCTTGGGATCAGCACATTGTTTATGTGGAATATAAGTATCCCAAAGATGAAGGACTGGAGTAGGGCTAGAATTACGACCAGGGCAGATGCATTGCCATCGTCATCATGTGCCCTGCCGTATGGTGTTGGCGATCATGGCCCTCCATACGAATCTATCCCTTGTCGCTGCAAGTACATCTCCCACTCTCTGTCCTCAGCCATTCTGCATGTCTGTCCAATATTTTCTCCCTGAATCTACCTGGTGCTCTCTTTCCCTCCAGCTTTCCTGTTGTGACCAGGTGCTCTAAAATGTCCTATAAATGTTGCTTGCCTTTTCCTAATCTTCTTTATTAATGATCTTCTTGCGTCTGCCGCCTTCAAGATTGTCTCGTTTGTTTTCTTTGCTCTTCATGGAACTCTCAACATTCTTCTTAGAAACATTTTCGTTACCGCAATCTTGTTCGGGACTTTGCGTGTTGACTGTCCACGCCTCACAACCGTACAACAGTATCAGTTCTACATAATACTCAAGAACTCTCTTCCTGATGTTAATTGATAGCCATTTGTTGATAAGAACGTTTTTTTTAACTTAAACAAAAGCCTTTAATCTAAGACAGTAAGCCTCACTTCTTTCAGGGTTAGCATTATGAAGGCGGGGCACATCTCACCTCTCTTTCTGCTTAATCTTCTACCCCCCAACAAAAGACAGGTTGCCCATTTACAGAGCGGTGGACTGGGTGGTTTGTTCAATACTGGGCACGAATATGTTCAACGACTTTTTGGTAACCACGCTCGACAGAGTTTAAAATGGCTTTGGAGGGTAAGTACTCTGAATTCTACACGTCTCAGGGTATCTATGTATCTCTGTAACTAGCTGTCGGCAACTCTACTCGAGAGAGAAGACAGCTCAGATTCTGATATAGTAAGTATATTTTGACCTGTCCCTGTCAACAATACACGCTGTTTACTAGAACCAGAACGCGGGTAGTCACACTTGCTTTGAATTTCTTACACTGTTTACTGTCATCACATTGTCTGAGAGCTGGTTACCATAGATTGTCATACTGTCTACCTTAGATTGTTGTATTGTCCTGTTCACCTCCTGTGTCACCACACTGGGTCAGGGGAGATGACTGGAGTGGGACAGTGTTTATAGATGACAGGAAAGACAGAGAGGAGGAACAGACAGGAAAAGAGGTGTGGTATGACATAGTGCAGTCTGAATCAAAGTGACTGTCAGCGTTCAAGCAAATAGGAACCAGAAAATCACGAAAATAGAATCAGAACGCATTTCATATGTTATAACAAGACAGACACAAAATTTCACATGTCCTTTGTCAAGCATATTCAAAAACAACAAAGAATACAGTCATGCTCAACACTTAGCAGAAAAAAAAAGAACAATTACGCGGTATGATTCTGTGTTTGTGTTTTACTGGTTCCATAGAGCATTCGTCATCATCATTACCATTTATTTTGTAATTTTGTAATCAGTGCGGTCTTGAGAGGACTAATGAAACACCACGGCAGACAGAACTCTCTCTCTCTCTCGGATTAGAGTATGATTTATGTGATGTGTGATGTACACCCTCTTTGGACGAGGACTGGATGTAAAAAAAAAAGCATAATTTTGCTTATTTCATACTCTCGTAAATAAAATTTGTTCATTGTTCTCTCTCTCTCTCTCATGTGTGGTAACAGGCGCACCAGGCATACTATGGTCAATCCATTCTTTGGTACTTGCCACCGAGCTCTGCTTTTGTTGAATTCAAAGATGGCTTCGTTTCATGGTACCCTGACCGATGATCTTGGACAGGGTGTTGCGGCTGGTAACCTGACCAAACTGAGCCAGTAAGCAGTATTCAAATTTCACACCCGTTGAGAAGATGGGCAGCAAAGAAAACAAACGAGACAGCCTTGAAAGAGGCAAACACACACACACACACAAAATTAATGAAGAAGATAAGGAAATAACAAGCAACAGTTATAGAACATTTTATGAGGTAAGAGAAATTAGAGCATCTAGTCACAACAGGAAAGTTGGAGGGGAAAAGGGCACCAGGTAGACCCACGGAGAAAGTACTGGATGGACTTGTGAAGTGGCTGAAGACAGAGAGGGTGGGAGATGTACTTGCAGCGACAAAGGATAGATTGGTATGGAGGGCCATGATCACCAACGCCATGCAGGCAGGGCACATGGTGATGAGAAGAGAGCAGAGACCACCACTTACTTGCATGATCTGTTCTTGCGAAAAAAAAAAATATGTAAAGAAAAAGAATAAGAACGCGTATTGAATACAACAAGACGGGCGCTGTCTTGTCTTGTATTCAATACGCGATCTTATTCTTTTTCTTTTTCATGTTTTTTTTTTCTTCTGGTTCCTGTTCGGTTGAACACAGGCAGTCACATTTGTTTTGGGTTTGTTCTTGTGAAGCTGATAGATAGTACTGCTTCTTTTGATCCTGTTCAATCTTGCCATCGCCGCCATTGCTGTTGCTATCGTAATACCGATTTCTGCTGCTTATCTGCCATCTCTGATTGGTATCTTGTAGCTCCCAGATATTTGAAACTGTTGACCTTTTCCACTTTCTGGTCATTTCCATAGACTTCTGCAATGCTGTTGGAAGTGCTATAGACACATAGGCTGGCTGGTTCTTTCGACAGAGCCCTAGACTCAAGATCTGATATTTCGAGTTCTGTCCTAGCCCACAGCATTATTAACTGGCCTATCCCTGCCCATCTTAATGTTTCTGGTGATGCCAGCTTAGTATTTATTAGGTGTGCCGGATAGTTGCTCGCAAATTTGGGTGGAAATGTTCAGGTTCTATAAATTCCTCTTGAACAAGTTCCAAAATGAATGCTCTTGAACAAATTCCAAAATCTAATGCACAATAAATTTCAAGGTGAAATTCATCTTTTAAGAAAAGTTGGAGGCTGTGCCTTTGCTCATCTCATTGCTAACTTCCATTCCATACTCTCCTGTACTGTAATGAGTCTGTCGATGAGATCTTTTTCTCTCTGTTGGTGCCTGCACTGTACAAAGAGAGATACAGATATGGCGGTAATGGAGGATTTTGAGTACGTATGTGCATATGTTGGTAGGTCTAAGAAGAAGAAAATGGGGAAACAGGTAGATATCTACACACAAAAGATCAGGTGTGGATTTTCTTATCAAACAAAATCACACAAAACCACTTTGGACGGCAATATATAAACTTCTGGTGTATTTCCAAGTTCACATAAACACATGTGTAATAAATGCTGGTGTATAATAAAATCATGTTCATGAATGAGAATGAAAACAATAAAATGTTCTAAAATAAACTGGTATCAAAGATGAGATATGTAAAGAATAAAATTTCTAAAATAAACTGGTATCAAAGATGAGATATGTAAAGACAAAATGACAGAAAAGACTAGATACTGTTAGCACTATATTCTTCTCAAAACTTATCTAAGCAAAAAGAAAATATAATAAAATGTAAAACAACCTTTCAATGACATAAGCTCTTAAAATATGTGACCATGTATGTGAAAATCAACAAAATTAATAAATGTTTATCAAAAAAGAGTTTCATATCTAAATAAAAAAAAACTGGACAGAATATGGTTCTTCATGGCAAAGTGTCAGGAAAGTATGTACAAAAAGAAGTTCAAGAGATCAGACCGCTTCACTTCTCAACTTTAATCCTGTATGATTCTTGTTAAAGAAACTATACATCAACACAAGAACAGAAAAAAAAAAAACTTTGAAAAATGCAATTATCAAAATGCAACAGCAAATCCTCTCAACAGCTTCTCTTCTAGGTAGTTTGTTTGGTTGTCATCACAGCTGATCTGATTGACATGAAATGTGTGAATTCATTAATGCAAGAAAGGTTACAGAAGAAAACTGAAAGACTGTTCGCTTGTTTGTTGATTAGCTGGTGAGTTGACGGCTTCCAAAGTTACAATGGTATTGCTTTGGGTTAGAGTATTTATAATAGTACTTTCAAAATATCCCTCCAGACAGTTTCACATAATTCTGTTTATAAAACAAAATGAAGTAGAATGTGTCATAAAAAAACAAACTGTTACAAAGTATGTGAAAACAGATACAATACTGTTCTTTTATCATATTTGTTTCAAAGTTAACGATTTTCAGATAGATATAATACTGTTACACCATAGTTTATTCAACTTTTTTAAATATGAAACTCTTGAAATGTAGGCACCAGCAACGTCAATCCTTCAAGGACATGGTTAATTCACTTCATATTTTCTACACAACACGCTGTTCAACATATAAACAGACAGCAGATGAAAGACATCAAATCAGCAGCAGACACAAAATGTGGACAGATCAAAATAAATGCTATTTTCAGTGGACGGAGTGTGAGGAAAAAAAACAAATAATGCTGTTGTCAAAGGACGGAATTTCAGTTGTCGTTCTATCACAGTCATAATGCACTCAGATGTGAACTCGAACACAGAGACACAGGTCTTAGATCTTCTGATATGCCACAGATTCTTGTGAGTCCAAGGGAAGCAACTTTCCTGGTTCATGGATCAAATCGACGATGAAGGGTTTTGGGGGTACTTTGGAGCACCGGGCTGAAAGCAGAAAGCATGAAAGCATAAAATACCCCTGCAATGTGTACTTGTCAACACAACAAAACAACAACAGCAATAAGAGAAACACCTAAACAATCAGAAACATTTGTTCAAGATCAATTTTGTTTTCACCAAATGCTGCTACCTATCACAGATTGTACACAACAAAAACAACAACAACAATAAGAGAAACAACAAATAAACACACAGAAAAATTCCTTCAAGATCAATTTTCTTTTTACCACAACGCTACCTGTCACAGGCTGAGGGGATAAGCATTAAGGTCGAAATCCTGTTACGTCAGCGGAAATTTATTGTGCTCTTGCTATTTGTATTCAATGTGTTTATTGTATTTATTACTTTTTGTTTGTTTGTCACAATGGATTTCCCATGTGAAATTCAGGCTGTGCCCCTGAGGAGATGACATTGCTGCAGTGTAGCGCTTCATGTTTTATTCAACACTTTCGCTTGTTTATTTGTGTCTTCTTGTTTTTTATTCGGTTTTACTTTCTGCAGCAGATGTGTTATTACTTAATTATATTATGCTTTCTTGTTGTTGTGATATATATTTATATATATATATATATATATATATATATTATACACCATAGTATATACATATATATATATATAATATATATATATATATATACTATCATAATATATATATATATATATATGTGTGTGTTGTGTGTGTGTGTATATATGTGGTGTGTATATATATATATATATATATATATATATTATATTATACACACATAAGTATATACATATATATATATATATATATATATATATATATATATATATATATATGTGTGTGTGTGTGTGTGTGTATATATATATATATATATATATATATATATATATATATATATATGTGTGTGTGTGTATATAAATATATATATATATACACACACACACACACACATATGTATATATATAGACAGACCTGGAGAAGATTAAAACTTTCTACTAGCCAGCCGGGATAGTGGATTTTAAGATCTACTAGCCCGCAGATATTTTCACTTGTCCGACATGTTGCTCTGAGAAACAGCAACATTTTGTTTATGATGATGACCAAAAATATTCTGCAGAATAAGCCATTGTTACAAGAAAAGAAAGGTGGTCAATCTTTCTTCTGGAGACTTTCATCAGGGTGGAGGGAGGTGAATAAGGGGAAATCTACTGATAACACGAAGATGTAAAAGGCAGATGATTGGTCTCAAAGTTTACAAGGATTCTCTGTGTAAGTTAGAAAGAATTCTTTAATTTATATTTATATTTATAAGCATGATCCTTTTGCTTACGTAGCCAAAGTTTGTTTTAGTCCAACTGGTCGTTTGTTATATTTTGCAAATTACTTCATCGTCAGCCTGCAATATTTTTCCCCCTTTATAATTTTAATCATTTACTTTTAAAGTGTGAGTGTGTGTGAGGGAGAGAAAGAGACAGAGTATGAAACCATTGAAAATGACAGAGAGAGAGAGAGAGAGAGACAGAGAGAGAAGAGAGAGAGAGAATATGTATACATATGAGCGTGTAACACAGGCGTAACACAAGTGAGAAATTTTGGCATTGGTGAGACCTGGTAAGTATATTCATTAAAAGCAAGTCCAGCAAAACAATTGACAGGTTTATATACAAAGATGGTAAGTTTGCAGCTTTTTAAAGAAAATCATTTTGTTTCCATTGGATCACCAGCCATACCTTATCTGTTGGCTAGGTCTGTAGTGGTACTGACGTACTGTGACTTTATTGATTGTTGATTTTGTGTGTTGTGTGTGTGCGTGTGTGTGGTGTGTGTGTGTGTGCTTTCTCTTTTGTTTTTGTTTTGAGTTTTTTGTTTTTGTTTTTTTCAAAATTTCTATTGTTGTTGCTGTATAAGTATTATGTCTCTTTTGTGTGTGTGTGTGTGTGGCGTGCATGTGTGTCCCATTTTCTAGACTTCAACAGATCAGTGTGAAGGGAAGACACTGAAAATATTTAATCCACCCTAACTAAAATTTACATCCTGAGAGACGAATGAAGATAATGCAAGACAAATCGTCAAGTAGCGTCTATGCCTTGTAAACTAATTTTTTTGACGTATCATCTTATCAAGTGGTGCATCAAATTTGTTCTTGTCTCTCGAATTTTCTTGCCAATGGCACACACATCTCTTTCCCTCCCCATCCTTGATCTCGATAAGACATGAGTTGTATTATTTTTTGCGGTTTCCGTCCCTAATTAGAAGCTTCTAACCGTTTGACCAAATCGGACAGATTGGACCAAAGGTCGCTGATCTGTAAACATTTGATTGTATCGACGGACTCCCTTCACTGACAGACCTACGGGAAGCAAGAGTTGTCTTTTCTGGGATAGCCTCGTTTTTGTGCGAATGTTGGCAGACTCGATCATTGCAAACGAAGGCATTCGGCAGATCGGAAAGTTTGAAAAATCGAAACAAATTACAACTGCTAGGGTAAGAATTGTCACTTGCCTGACCAACTAGTACTTTTTGATTTTGACTCGCCCTGACAGGTTTGTTACTCGCCTTGGGCGACCGGGCAAGTGGATTTTGCCAGCCCTGTTATATATATATATATATATATATATATATATATATATATAATATATATATATCTGTGTGTGTGTGTGTGTGTGCATGTGTGTACATGCATGTGCTCATGCATGTATGTGTGTGCGTGTGTGCTTGTGTACATGAGTGTGCTTGTACACGCATGTGTGGGGTGTGTCTACATAAAGACAAAGAAAGAAGAAACAACCACCAGAAAAAAATGAAAAATAGAAAAGTTAGAAAGAAGACAAGAGACAGGTCTGTATATACACTTTCACATACAGACAAACAAATAAGGGGACAGACAGACAGACAGACAGACAGACAGACAGGCAGACAAGCAGACAAACCAACCAATGACAGCATACTAAATCCATGTTGGCAAACACAAATATGTTAATGCAGGATAGAGTGTGAGAGTGAAAACATTATTTCACAGCATCATACACTGACCACATCATTCTGTTCGGTGACCATGACCTCATTCCAGGCACGGTTGTATTGACCTCTGGTCAGTGTGCAGCTGATGGACACTCGGTCTGCCAACGCCTGCACATACACGTCCTCATTTTACTGACATTGACAGAGAACTTCAGTCATGCAAGAGTTATTTCAAGAGTATAACAGTACTTCCAGAATTCAAAACTATCTCACAGAGTTATTTCAAGAGTATAACAGTCCTTCAAGAAGTAAGAACTATCTCAGAAGGACATGTCAACTTTTTGAAGTGATCGTACACTTTAAATGTAGTCATAACTGTCAACAAAAAATTAAATAGACTGATTGACCAAATGAGGGCTTATATTAAATTTGATACTGAAAAGCTTGATTTTGATTTATTTTACACAAGTATAAAGCTACATGCCATAATTCAGATTCATACATAAATAGTGTACAGCAGTGTTTCTGATTCACTTCATCATTTTTTTTTTCTTTTTACTTTTATACCACACATTAAATTTTTCTATATTACGTCACAAATACTTTGATCATTAAAAACGTGATCCTGGCTGATTTTTCACAGTCTGAGAAGCATATATCTTCCAGTTTCCTTTTTTCTTCTAAAATGCACATAACTTTAATGTTCACATAGTGATCTTCACCTCAAATTATCAACACAGCAGCTTACCTCTTTCTATAAAATGCAAACAATTTAAATGTTCACATACTGATGTTGACTGATCCAGAGAAAAAAAAAACCAGCAGCATGTATTTTCTGTCTTAAAAGGTTATCCCAACGGAAACACACACACCCCACACACACCACACACACCACACACACACATATATATATATATATGTATACATATACAGAGAGAGAGATATGTATTATCTATCTATAGCTACATATACATGTATATACATATATTTATATATATCTACACACACACCCACACACACACACACTATGTATATATATATTATAATATATATATATATATATATATATATATATATATATATATTATAACATACACATATATACACATATATATAATATTGTATATATATATACATACACATACATATACATATACATAACCTGAAGAAATTATCTTTATCTTTTTATAATTCCAGTATCTTTTCTTTACCTTAAACAACAGGGCCCTGTGAGTGTGGATTCCCATCTGGATTTTGCCAATGGGAACAATATTCGTCTTGCCCTCAAACCGAACCTGACTCAGTGGCAGCTCCCAGCCGAAATATGCCAGCTGACCTTTCTCAATTGCTCCGCCCATCTTCTCTGCCACAAATCTGAAAGTACAAGCAAAGCACATGACTCAAGTTTTCCACTCTGGCATCAACAGTTCATGGGAACTGTCAGTGGGGGACCATGGTGGTGATATCAATACAAGAGGTCTCTTGCTCAGTCTGACTCCATGACTAAATGATTACTGTCATTAGTAGAGAAGCTTCGTCGGCAGTCTCCTTAGTATACGGGAACAGAACAGGCAATTGCTGAACTGCACCAAAGCAACCCAGTAGGAGTGCAGGGTTTCCTTTTGCAGGTGGCCTAACGGTGGCTTGACATTGCAAGCTCCCATTGGCTTCCAGGCACAGGGACTTCAACATGGGGTTGGTGGTGTGTTGAAGAGCAGACATGAGCGGTATGAGAGCAATGCCACTGGGGCAATGCACAGGTTGGGACATAACAAAAAACACCAAAAAAATTAAAACTCCAGTTCTTCTGACAGAGAAAAACAAAACAAAACAAAACAAAACAAAACAAAACAACACAAAACAAAAACAAAGAAACAAAACCCACTCAATTTTCGAAAGATGAAGAAAACAAAAAGAAACGGAATAAGGTGCAGGATGAGAAGTAAACAAAAAATAAAAAATAAATAAAATAGATAAATAAATAGATAAATAAATAGATACAGAAAGAAAGAAAGAAAGAAAGAACTGAAAGAGAGGAAAATGAGAAAATAATAGCAACAACACAACCATGAAATCTGATATCAAAGTGACTGCTAGCGTTCAGGCAAACAGACATCAAAAACTGCCGGAAAGTAAAATGAGAACACACATTTAACATACAAAACAGGACAGGCACAAATATTCGGCCAACTGGTCTTTGTCCAAGCGTACACAAAAGACAACAAAGAACAAATACACAGAACTTTACAGGACAAAAAGAAAATAGCTAGCAAGACTTCCTTGAACTTTTCATACCCAAAGGAAGTCTTGCTCGCTACCCATCCACTGTCACTACTACCACTCAACCTCCCATACCGCGACTATGGAAGTTACGTTCGACCCACCACCATCATCCAGCCACCTACCCACCATTTATCACCCACACCCACACCACCATCCCCACTCACCAACCCACCTACCCACTAGGGCTCACCCTCAGCCACCTGGCCAACCACCCACCACCAACATTATCACCCACCCACCCAATTCTACTACCATCACCACCACTCACTGAACTAAAGAAACAATCTGAACTTTCGTAGAAGGTACAGGCTGGATTGTGTCTGTGATCTATTTAAAACACACACACACACACACACCACACACACACACACACACACACACACATACACACACACATAACACACACACACACCTACATGCACGCACGCGCACACAAAAGAACATGCACCCACACACACACACACACACACACATAACACACACTAACACAAACCACACACATACAAACACAACACATACACACACACACAACACATACACACACACACACACACACACACACACACACACACACACCACACACACACACACACACACAAAACCACCATCACCATCACAACCACCACCACCACCATCACCATCACAACCACCACCACCATCACCACCATCATAACCACCACCACCACTACCACCACCACCAAAACCACTCACTGGCTAAAGAAACAATCTGATCTTTAGTGGAAGGCAGAGGGAGAATCCTATCGGTGACTTCATCCAAGTAGGTGATAAAATCGGGGTCACTAGGTGGCTTGGGTGGTTCCGTCTTCTCCTCCCCCTCCTCCTGCTTCTGTGCCGCTTCCTCCTCCTCCTTTGAGGGCTTCTGTTTGTCCCCCTTCTCTCGCTGCATCTTGGTCTTCCTGTATGGACGCAGAATGAGGCATCATTGAATGTCCTTTTTTATTTCAGTGTTTGCTTTTCTTGTTTGTTTGTTTGTTTCTGTCTTTCTTTCTTTCTTTCTTTTTATCCTTCTTTCTTTCTTTCTTTCATTCACTCATTCATTCATTCATTCATTTATTCATTCAATCATTCATTCTTTCTTTCTTTCCTTCTTTCTCTCTTTCTTTCTTTTTTTCTTTCTTTCTTTGTTTCGCTGACCCCTTCTCCCACTGCACCCTGGTCTTTTTACAAGGTCACAGAGAGAGACATCATTGTATGTCCTTTTTTTGTTTGTTTGCTTTTTAGTTTATATGTTTGATTGTTTGTTGTTCATTTCGTTCTTTTTTGCTTTTTTAACTGTCCTGTTTTCTCGCTGTACCTTGGACTTCCTGCAAATGTACAGAATGAATCTTCTTCATATGTTGTTTCCTATTTGAATGTTTGACTGTTTGCTGTTTGTCGTTTGTTATTTGTTGTGGTTGTTTTATTGTCCCCTTGTCTGCTGCGCTTCAGGCTTTCTACAAGGATACGGGATACACCAGCATTAAATTTCCCCCCTTTCTTCTTTTTTTTTTTTTTTTTTTATTGTTTGTTGGGTTTTTATCACTGCCCCCTTTTCCTCCCTGTGCCTTGAACCTCCTGCAAGGATGCAGGATAAGCCCTCATTGTATGACACTTTCTTTGTTTATTTACTTGTTTTGCTTTTATCTTATTTTGTTTTATTTTATTTTATTCTATTTTATTTTACTTTATTTTATTTTGTTTTATTTATTTATTTTTCATTCTATCTTATTTTATTCTATTCTATTTTATTTTATTTTACTTTATTTTATTTTGTTTTATATATTTTTTTATTCTATCTTATTTTTTTCTATCTTATTTTATTTTATTTTATTTTGTTTTGTTTTTTTTATTTTATTAAGTTTTGTTTTGTTTTACTTTATTTTATTATTTCATTCCATTTTACTTCAGTTTATTTCATTTTATTTTATTTTATTTTTTATCACCCATTCTTCTACAGGTGAAACAGAATAAACTGTCTTGTATGACATTTTTGTCTTTGTTTGTTTGTTGGGTTGCTGGGTTGTTTTATTTCTTTATTTCTTTATTTATTTATTTATTTATTTATTTATTTATTTATTCATTCATTTTATTCATTCATTCATTTATTCATTTATTTATTTGTGTGTTTGTTATCTACATATCTATTTATTTAGTCACTTATTTCTTTATTTTCATTCATTTATTCATTTATTGTTTTATTCATTTATTCACTTATTTATTCATTTATTTATTCATTTGTTTATTTATTTGTTTGTTTATTTATTTATTTATCTATCTATTTATCTTATTTATTTTTTACCGCCCAATCTTCTACACTCCTGTATCGCAACCTTATTATGCTCATTTCGGCTGTCCAAGCATACAGTACAACCCTTTCTTGGGGCAGGAAAAATTACAGAAAATAAGAAGCTGAGCCACCAGCCTAAACCATGAAAACGGTCCAACTGATGAAGAAGACTCAAGACAGTACTGGAAGCGAGTGGTGATCACCACACACCATCTGTTAATGAACAAGTATCTTTTTCGTCACAATTAATGAAAACTTATGACTGACATAGAATGAAATTTTATCAGCGCTACGCTTGATAAAGGTTCAAAAGCCCCATGACTAGAAAAAGGTAAAAATAAATGCATATAACATATACATGTGCAAAAACATGCGCACACACACACACACACACACATACATACACACACACACACACACACACACACACACACACACACATACATACACATATACACACGCACACATTCACTCACATACCCACACTATATTCACAAATACTTTCATCAAAACTTACCTCTTCAAGTCATGCATGCACACACACACACACACACACACACACACACACACACACCACACAAACACACACACACACACACACAGAGGCACACATATACACATACATACATGCACTACGTTCACATATATTTGATCAAAACTTACCCTTTTACATCACTTTTGGACACTTTTGACATTTTCCTCTGCGTTTTAGAATCTGGGAACTGGGGGCATTCATCTGTTTCCGGAGGTGGCTGGGAAGAACTGCCAGAACATAACAGAAACATATAACATCTGTATGAAAAAATTCACACACACATACATGTACACATAGGCATTGTACACACACACGTGCACACGCATATACACACACGCACATACATAATATAACACACACACACATCAAACACACATATACACACACAAATGTTAGCAAAGATTAATAGCAATAACAATAAAAGTTGTCGAAAGAGAAAATGGTATGAGACGACCATCACTGAGATGACTTAATTCTCAAATTCGTTGATGCGCATTCACACACACACACACACACACACACACACACACACACACACACACACACACACACACACACACACACACACACACAATGCACACACATAGGCATGCATGCATGAGTGCACGCATGCGCACACACACACATATACTCACTCATACACCACACACACACACATACACAAACGCATACACACAAACACACTCACACACACACACTCGCATAGCACAAACATGCACATGCATACACATATACATACACATACTTATGCACACATAATACCAATGATGATAATGATGATGATATGATGATGATGATGATGACGACGACGATGACGACAACAACAATAATAATAAATAATAAAATAATAAATAATAATAATAATAATAATGGTAATAATAAAAATAATATAATAACAACAACAATAATAACAACAATAATAATAATAATAATGATAATAATAATTATAATGCAGACTGTATAGCAACATAGTGCCTGCACAGTGTGGGTAAAACAATATGCACATACAAGCAAGTATCTAATAAAAACTGGACTGTTTAAAAAATGTTTTAAATACTATGAAATATCAGACAACAGTACTGATGCAGACTATTTTCTATTCATAGATGATGGCAAAGTCACATACCAGTCTATATTCTGAAAAAAGAAAAAAAAAAAAAAATACATCTAAACAAAGGTATTAACAAATAAACATTTAAGGTTCCTGTGTTGTCATTTAACTATTTTATTTCTAGCAATAAGAATACAGAAATGATAATAACATTGATTAATTATTTGACAAGAACAAGTCTGAAATAAAACAGAAATAATGCAGATGGATGAAACAACAAAACAAAATCAAGATACATGAGAATAATGCAAATGTTTGCCCAGTGAAAGTGGAGGAAATGCAAACACAAGACAAACGATTAAGACAAAAATGCATTTTATGCATGCCAAGTTGACATCTCTACAGTCCAGATATACACACACATACTCACACACACACACACACACACACACACATACATACACACACCAGATATTTCTTGCCCATTAGATGAAGAGTGGAGATTTTTTCTGATCTTCCAGGTCAGTACGTGTACAAATCTGTTAATGCCTAAAACTGCTTAGTGTGTGTGTATGCATGTTAAAGATCCTGTCAGTCATGTCAGAGTCAACTAGTTTAAAGAAACATGAAAACAGCCAGCATGCACATCCACCAACTGTGCAGAAATGTATCCCCTGCACTTAATGGACAAAACAACATGCGTACACACATCCCAGAAAAATTGGAGTGCCACACACACACACACACACACACACACACACACACACACACACACACACACACACACACACACACACACACACACACACACACACACACACACAACACACACAATTTACAGCATCAATTTAATTTTCCAGATTAAAGTGCTATCAACTCTCAGAAGTCGAAAATAAGTAAACATGCAAAGAAGAAAATAAAAACCAAAAGAAAAGAGGGGGGGGGGGGATAAAGAAAGGAGACAACAAAGATAGATAAAAATGAATTGAAAGAAAGAAAGAAAGAACAAATCATTAAACAGATGACAGACAGACAGATGGGGGAAGATACAGTACAAAAGCCAGAAAATATTTCACAGCCAGACTTGATTTGTTTTTCATATAAAGAAACATGAAAGCAACAATTAATTTACAAGTTTGTTCCAAGAAAACTAACACAGAAACATGGTACAAACTTAGAAAAGACAGATTATAAGAAATAATAGTTTGCAAAACTGAAACAGCAGACTAGTACTACAAGTTTTTGAAATGAAAATCTTGAAATTTTAACAGAAAATCATACCTTTTAATTAAAAAAAAAGTGGGATTTTTAAGCAACAAGTACAATTTATTCACACTGAACATTTTGGAGGCATTAGTACATTATTACAAATCAAAAATGGTGTAGCACACTAGTACTTCCCAACTTAAAAGTAGAAATCTTTAAATTCTGCTGGAATTTTCTCATTTTCAAAAGGAATAGGAATTTTTTAGAGGCAAGCACAATTTTCCCAATTTTTACCTGTGTTGGAGCTATATCTACATGAATTATGACCCTACCAAATCAACTGTAATTTCTTCTGACACAGTCAGTCAGAAATATTAATAATGTGTGGAAGTAACATGTAATGCACATCAGTGTTATCTTTCAACTTGACATTACATGCAACTGCACCATCATAGTGGCTTGCTTGGCACCAAATGAAAATAACCCGAATCTAACTTGCTATAACAAAACCATTCTCTAACTGCTGTGATAATGCTGCTCCCTGATTTTATTTGAATCTTAACTATCAAAATAACATACTGTACCTAAATGATAATACAGTCCCTCTTAAAGGTTATTTTTTATTATTGAATTCTCATTGAAAAGACAGCAGAAAGGCATCCAGGGGTTATGATCTAGATGCAGCCCAACCCTCTTAAAGTGTATGGAGTTTAAGGCTGAAACAATCGTTTGAGGGGGACTTCTCCTCTGAAAACCTTCCGCTTTCCAGCTCTGCCCAGAGTTTATTATTACTACTGAATTTTTATTGAAAAGTTATGTCATACTAGAATTATGATCCATTCTTAAGTCACTAATTATCATTAATTCTAACTGAAAAGTCATACCATACCAAAATGATAGTGCAGTTTTAGTGATACTGCAGTCTTTTACAGTCACTAATTCGCCACTAAAAGATGGATAAAAACGAATTTCTCTTTCAATTTCACATGTTCTCATGGGAAAGTCTTCCCAAACTTTTTTCCTCTCCTAATGCATGAAGTACCTACACCACAAATCACTTTGACCTAAAGACAAATCAGTTATGGCTTTTAAACTTGACTCAGCCATTCCACGCAAAAGTAAAGTGTTGTCTGACAACCATGAGGCTGAACGGTAGTGGCACGATACTGACCTCCAATTTCACAAAGCTGTTCCAAACTCCTCTCCCTGACTGCTTTACCTTCCCTAACCCTGAATACTGTCATGGACTCACTTGCAGCTGAGTGGATTGGATTGGATGCAGGTCCAAACTTTTCAGAGTTTTCTTTTTAGCCAGGCCACAATCTGTACAGTCAAACTGGAAGATGGGACTTCTATGTCTACACCAATCAAGCCTCATTTCATTTTATTTACACATTTTGAATGCTGAAACACTGTATAATAATAAAGTCTGATTTCTAGACATTAGCAGCTGCGTCTTTTTGATGGATTAAACTATTTGATGTTATATGCCAAAGGGCACTGTACACTGTAAGGAAAAACTTTCAGACATTTGAAAAAAATCACTTAGCTGTTGAAAATATCAAGGTCATTTTCAGTTTGGTAATGAAGCACAACTTTAACTACAATGCTCACACAAACATGCATGAACATCCACATCTGCACAAACATGTAGCGCATACACATACACATGCACATAGAGTCCATACATAAACATGCATGTACACACACACACACAACATACACACACATACACACACACATACATACATACACATCATACACACACACACATACATACATACACATACACATGCGCATCCACACACAGACACACAGACAGACACACACACACACACACACAACACACACACACACACACACACACACCACCCACACAAATCCACACACACACACACACACATACACACACACACATACACACACACACATACAAACACAACACACACAAACACTCACACACTACACACTCACACACACCACCTCCCACAACCCACACACCACAACAAACACACATCATACTACACAACACATAATACCACACACAACATCAATTCATCGCACACACACACACACACACCACACACACACACACACACACACACACACACACACACACACACACACACACACACACACACACATACAAAGCACATTTCACACACATACAATGTTCTACTATCTTGCCGTATTCAAAACCAGCTGAACAAATAGACAGTCCACATTAAATCAATGCAATGTGTACATGCAGAGTCATGCATGCGTTGTGTCTGCGTTCAATGCATGTGATTGTGAGTGTGTGTATGTGTGTGTGTGTGTGTGTGTGTGTGTGTGTGTGTGTAGTGTGTGATGTGTGTGTGTGTGTGTGTGTGTGTGTGTGTGTGTGTGTGTGTGTGTGTGTGTGTGTGTGTGTGTGTGTGTGTGTGTGTGTGTGTGTTGTGTGTGTGTGTGTGTGTGCGTGCGTGTGTGTGCGCGCGAGCGCAAGCGTGCGAGCATGTGTATGCGTGCATGCTTGAAAGTACACAATATATCTACATGCAATTAGCTATATGCATGAATACATGTGTGCATACACAAATGTATATATATATATGTATGTGTGCTTATTTTATACAATCATAAAATAAAAGGACAGAAAGCAAGAAATAAAAAAACGAAATGAAAACCAATAAACAAACCCAAGAAAGTACACGCACATAATATAGTCACATATGTACAACAACAACAACAACATTCTGACAAAACAAACAAAAAAGAAATGAAAAAATCCTATACAGAAAACACAAAACAAAATAAAGAAAATCCTATACACATGTTAGATTTATCACTAGTAGTTAGTATACATGCTTATACAATCAAAAACCAAAGAAACTGGTTAACAAGAAACAAAAAAAGTAAAGAATTACAAAAGAACGAGAAGGAAAGCTGTTCAGCATTCTCTGAAAATAAAGCAGTACAAAGAAACCAACTCCTAGGCTTGAAACGGAGCAAACCTTGTCTTCAAAATACCCCTCGATGTTTCTGACGATGCTGTAGACAACCGTATCTCAGGCTTATCCCTTCAAGCCAAACAGTAATAATACAAACCAAATATCAACCAACAGAACCAGTGCAATAGTTTATCAGATACTAATACAGCAACACAATGCAAATTATTTCCATACTCAAGGTATGTGCTGTGCTTGGGTAACTGAAAGAATGAAGAGTTGACTGCCAGAAAAGTCTATCTGCCTTATATATTCCTTATGAGATAAGACTTTTCTGGCAGGCAACCTTCGAATATAAAATTAATGTTAAAAAGAAGAATGCGTGATATGTGCCTGCTCAACAAAACGAAAAAAAAAAAATGGAAGAAAAAAAAATCATATGATATGAATGTGCTCAAATAAATGTGTTTAGAATTAAAATTCAAACAAAACAGGAACAGAAAAGAAACAGGCAAACAAAACTTTCATTAACACTGCTTTTCTATGTAACATTAATCTGATAAATATAAAGGCCTGAATCACTGATGTCTGATAGCATTTGTTTTTAAACTACATTATCACTTTGCTCTGTCCTGGAAGAATACAGTTGTTGTTTTTAGTGTTGTTATTGCTGTGATGGCAGTGGTGGTGCTGGGGGTGGGGATGGGCGTGGGAGTGGGAGTGTTGCAGCTTCTGATAATTCTGAGTTAATCACCGTCACTGCTGTTGATATTCAACTGCTGAGTGGATATGACATTTCCTTTTTCTGTTGTTCGTTTCTTTCTTTGTCTTTCTTTCTTTGGTCAAGTTTTTGTTTTATTTTTCACACGTAACTACTTTTGGTATTTTAATACTGACTCGCTATGACATTTTGTTGTTTTTTGTTCTTGTTTTTAATTTTCTTGTAAGTCTCTTTGAATGTTTGTTTGTTTATTTGCTGTTGGTATTTTAACAGCTGACTCGATATGACGTTTCCTTGTTGTTGTTTTTTTCCATTTTCTTGCAGGCATCTTTGTATGTATGTATGTATGTTTTTTTGTTTGTTTGTGTGTTTGTGTGTTTGTTTGTTTGTTTGTTGTTCTTTCACTCCCCCTCCCCTTCAAGAAGATTATATAATAGTACTGATTTTACATAAGTTCACATTTTTTCCATTTTCATGTCCTGTATTTGATCAACATTTTCATCTATCAAAACGATACCAAATCACTGGTTCATTTGTTCATGGTTGTATGCAAGTTGAACAAATTAAACATCACAGACATGATTTAAACATCCATGTAAATATATAGATTAAGAGAGATAGTGAGGATTTAAGACAGATACGCTGTGAAAAAAGTGTGTTTGAAATGTGCAAACATTAATGTTTTCAGTCAGCTTCCACACTGCACTGCAAAGTTACATCAAAGAGGCAAAAACAAACTTGTGGTTACCTTATGTCACAAACACACACACACGTATTAAAAGAGACAGACAGGGAGTGAGAGATACTCCGAGTGATGGAAATGCATATGTACACTGCAAACTTTAGAAAATTCATTAAACTGCAGGACAGAAACAAACAAATATTTATTCAAGTGTGCCCGCACATACAAGTATATAATCACACACACACATGCACATGTACATACACACATACTTTTAGAATATAATCATTTTGTACATCCATAGTCTTAGTTAGGTTCATCTATTAAATTAACATCTGAGTTTGAGTAAGGGTCTGAATCACACACACACACACATCACATCACACAACACACACACACACACACACACACACACACGCACACACACACTAATCCTCCTTTCACTACCAACTTACCTTTGTTTGGCGCTGACAAAAAAGATAGGTCGTTTGTCATTCAGGGGTTCAGAAAGATAGTCATCAAGTGTGCGGAACTTGCTTCCAGGTCTCAGCTGTCCGGGATCATAAAAGCCATCTTCGATCAGATTTTGCTCCGCTGAAAACACAACACAAAATAACGCTTCAGGTCAAGTCTAAATACTGAATTTTAAAGCTCTTCCAAAGTAAATGTAATATCACATATTCGAATGACTACTAATTTTGTTTGGATCTAGTCACCATGGTGTAGTGGTTAACGCAACAGACTACAGACTAGGAAAGTTGCGGGTTTGAATCCCCATCAGTACCTTCAAAAATCATTGAGGGATTTTTCGGCTCTAACCGGCTCCTATCCAGAGTTGGGCGTGCTATGGTTCATTGGGAAGACTGGAACCACACCGTCGAGTCTCATCCACTTGCGGATGCATCATTGAGGGTGTTGCTCAAATCTTCTGACCAACACCGCAGGTGTCTGTATCTCTCGTGGTTGACGCCAGGATATATAGTAAGCATAGAGTACAACCCTGTCAGCAGTCTCAATCCCAGATGGAAAACTCCACAGCATCATGATTATCATCCAATCAACATCATCATCATTGCATAATAAAAACTGTTTCAGCTTCTGTGGCTGTTAAAGTGGCATAGAAAATGTGATGAAAAAGAAAAGGTGAGCACTAAGGTAACCTCCCTGAGAATGATCCTAGAAAATATATATATATAATATATATATATATATATATATATATATATATATATATATATATATATATATATATATATATATATATATATATATATATATATATATATATATAAATTTTGTTTGGATTTTATCTGGTGTTTCTTGTGTGTGTGTGTGTGTGTGTGTGTTGTGTTTGTTTGTTTGTTTCTTTCTTTCGTTCTTTGTGTTTTTTGATTGATTGTTTGGTTATTTGTGTTTGTTTGTATGTATTTTTGTTATTTTATTGATTGTTTGCTTGTGTTTCCCCAACACAACATTTCATAGATGTTCTCACAAATGCAAATATTTTGTATCTTTAAGAATGTAGACTGCACTGTCTCCAAATCATCCATTCCCAGCAATTTTCACATCTCAATGAGAAAATTTCCTTCACATCTGTTTTGTCTGGTTTTCCTAAAGCAATTTTTGAGAGTGTGTTTTTTTCTTTGAAAAGATTATAACTTTTTAAAGATATTCACACAAAGAGCTCTAGCTTTTCTGACACAGTTGAAAAGAAGAAACACAAGGACTCATAGCATTTTCCTGACACAGTTTGAAAAAGAAGATACACAAGGAGCTCATAGCATTTTCCTGACAGTTTGAAAAAGAAGAAACACAAGGAGCTCATAGCATTTTCCTGAACAGTTTGAAAAGAAGAAAAACAGCAACACATACTGAGGTGTCCTGTCAAGGCATATTTAGCTGACAGATTGCTGTCCAGAAGACGTTCCATGGCCGCCTCAATGAAGGGACTCTGCCGGGTGCTTGACGCCTGTATCTGCTGTATCACTTCCAGACCTCTGCAACACCACACAGTATGTCAAATTGAAAAATCACACCACCGTCTTCAGCCATCTCGTGTGTGTGTATATGTGTGTCTTGTGTGCGTGTGTCTTGTGTGGTGTGTGTGTGTGTGTGTGTGTGTGTGTGTGTGTGTGGTGTGTGTGTGTGTGTGTGTGTGTGTGTGTGTGTGTGTGTGTGTGTGTTGTCTGTCTGTCTGTGAGTGTGTGTGTGTGTGTGTGTCTGTATATGTATGTGTGGTTGTGTGTGTGTGTGTGTGTCTGTGTGTCTTTGTGTTGTTTCTCTGTGTGTGTGTGTGTGTGTGTGTGTGTGTGTGTGTGTGTGTGTGTGTGTGTGTGTGTGTGTGTGTGTGTGTGTGTGTGTGTGTGTTGTATGTGTGTGTCTGTGAGTGTGCGTGTGTGTGCGAGTGTGTACGCGTGTGTGTGTGTGTGTGTGTGTCTGTGAGTGTGTGTGTGTCTGCATATATGTGTGTGTGTGTGTACGTGTGTGTGTGTGTGTTGTGAGTGTGTGTGTGTGTGTGTGTCTGCATATGTGTGTGTGTGTGTGTGTGTGTGTGTGTGTGTGTGTGTGTGTGTGTGTGTGTGTGTGTGTGTGTGTGTGTGTGTGTGTGTGTGTGTGTGTGTGTGTGTGTGTGCACTGGAAGATAGATCTCTATGTAAACAGGTGGAGAAGAGAAGACTTGTGTATGTGTGTGGAGGAACTCCAATGCACGTTGAACGCCTATATCTGTTGTCCCTGCAAAACCACAGAGCATATCACTCCTCTGTTTTGTCTTTTTGTTTCAATTTGTGTGCATGTAGGTATGTGGACAGTAGTGGGAGTATGTATATGTGTGCAAGGGAGTGCGGGGGGAGGGGAGGCAGGAGTGAGGAAAAAAGGATGGGGCATGTGTGTGTGTGTGTGTATGTGTATGTGTATGTGTGTGTGTGTGTGTGTGTGTGTGTGTGTGTGTGTGTGTGTGTGTGTGTGTGTATGTGTGTGCGTGCGTGCGTGCCTGCGTACATGTGTGTGTGTGTGTGTGTGTGTGTGTGTGTGTGTGTGTGTGAGTGTGTGTCGTGTGTAGTGTGTGTGGCGTGTATGTGTGTGTGTGTGTAGTGTTTGTACATGTGTGTGTGTATGTGTGTGTGTGTATGTGTATGTGTATGTGTGTGTGTGTGTGTGTGTGTGTGTGTGTGTGTGTGTGTGTGTGTGTGTGTGTGCATGCGTGTGTATGTGCGTGCGTGCGCGTGTGTGTATATGTGTGTGCATGTTAATTTTATTTCTGATGTTAATACACATAGTCGGCTTAATATTTGACATAGAATTCAGATATATTCCTACTTTTTCATGTCAATTACCTCCATAGCAAAACTACTGCACAGAAAATGTCTCTACCACAAATAACCTTAAAAAGTACATATTGTGTTTATTTTTGGATTGTATGTAAAGAAATGATTGCTAGGGGCTTTTTGACATTAAGATTTTTGTGCAAGTCAATGACAGAGTTGCGTGTAAAACTTAAAAGTTACTGAACACTGGTTTTGTCCTAGCATTCTAAATTTCAGCAATGTGTGTATGCACATTTTTTGTTGTTGCCCACACTATGCAGGTGGAATATTGCTGCACAGTCTGCATACTCTCATCTTTGGAGGGTCTGCATGCTGAGTGTTTTTAGGTTTCCATAATCTGCCAGACACTAACATGACTTACATAATCTTCACAGTGCATATGCCATGTTCTGCACACGTAAACAGACACGAACAGGATTAAGGCACTAACAGGTCTGCACACACCTGGGATATCAGAAAAACCTCTACCTTTTACCCACCAGGCAAGAGCACCAAGATACGATCTAACCCAGAAATTCTGATCAGAAATTTGACATCTTAACCCGTTTGACTGTTGTGCCCATTATTATTGAACTTGAAGCTGAGGCAGTTAGATGTGTTGTACAGTGTTGTGACTGTGCTGTTTTATCCCACGTAAGAAGTTTGATGGGTAATGTTTGAAGTAACTCAATGTTAACTGTTAATCTGTATATGCCACTCATCCTGCATCAGCCTAAACCTTTACGGTACAGTCACCATGTGATGGGGATTTAAACAGCAGTCTCTCAGCTGGTGACCCTGTAATGTCACTAATAATACTAACAATTTTGCAGATGGTAAAAAGACTTCTTTTTTTTTTGTATTTCAACATTTTATGCTATCTTAGCAAGTTTATGTCCCTTCTCTTTTGATTTTCCTGGGCAACAGTCAAAAGTATAGTGCTCTCTCTCTCTCTCTCTCTCTCTCTCTCTCTCTCTCTCTCTCTCTCTCTCTCTCTCTCTCCTCTCTCTCTCTCTCTCTCTCTCTCTATCTATCTCTCTCTCTCTCTCTCTCTCTCTCTCTCTCTCTCTCTTTCTTTTGCACGCACCCATGCTCACATGTACACACACTAAAAACGAAATGCAAACTTTCAGTTTCTCTTTTTTCCCCAAGACAGAGTTTAAGCACTTTTACAGTTACAGTAAATTCCATATGAACCAACACCACAGGAACCATATGACAGACAAAGATCCAAAATGATCACGACATGAGCTATAAATCTGCATACAAACCCAGCACGCTGGTCAAGTCTTGAAATTCTTCCTAGCTTACTTACATATGAGTGGACTGAAAACAAAGCAATAGACTTCAGCTTAATGACGACAAAACAGAAGCTATCCTCATTGGCACCCGTCAGAAACTTTCTCAGCTGCCTCCTCTTTCTCTCCCATTATGTAACACATCAGTCCCAATTTCTGATTCAGCTAAAAACCTTGGTGTCTGCATTGACTCTACCCTCTCCATGAACAACTTTGTTTCTCAAACTGCCAGATCCTGCTACTATCATCTCCATCGTATAAAGCTGATCAGGAAGTATCTCTCTGTCGAAACAACTGCAAAACTCGTTCTCTCCTTCATAATGTCTCGCATTGACTATTGCAATTCACTCCTGTCTGGTCTTCCTGCCTCCACCATTCACATCCTACAGCGCATTCAAAACAATGCTGCACGCCTTGTACTCAAAAAGAAAAAAGCTGACCACATATCTCCTCTCCTGGCACAACTTCACTGGCTCCCTGTATCAAAGCGCATACAGTACAA
>CM060314.1:31834114-31864114 GCA_030674185.1 Monoplex corrugatus
AACATCAACTGCGCATGTTCAAGATACTTGTCTATATGCACACAAAACATCAAATGTGCATGTTCAAGATACTTGTCTATATGCACACAAAACATCAAATGTGCATGTTCAAGATATTTGTGTATACACACCAAAACATCAAATGTGCATGCTCAAGATATTTGTGTATACACACACACAACATCAAATGCGCATGTTCAAGATACTTGTGTATACACACACAGAACAACAAATTTGCATGTTCAAGATATTTGTGTATATGCACAAAACATCAAATGTGCATGTTCAAGATACTTGTGCATACACACACAAAACATCAAATGTGCATGTTCAATATACTTGTGCATACACACACAAAACATCAAATGTGCATGTCCAAGATACTTGTGCATACACACACAAAACATCAAATGTGCATGTCCAAGATACTTGTGTATACACACACAAAACATCAAATGTGCATGCTCAAGATACTTGTGTATACACACACACATCAAATGTGCATGTCCAAGATACTTGTTTATACACACACAAAACATCAAATGTGCAAGCTCAAGATATTTGTGTATACACACACACAACATCAAATGCGCATGTTCAAGATACTTGTGTATACACACACAGAACAACAAATTTGCATGTTCAAGATATTTGTGTATATGCACACAAAACATCAAATGTGCATGTTCAAGATACTTGTGCATACACACACAAAACATCAAATGTGCATGTTCAAGATACTTGTGCATACACACACAAAACATCAAATGTGCACGTCCAAGATACTTGTGCATACACACACAAAACATCAAATGTGCATGTCCAAGATACTTGTGTATACACACACAAAACATCAAATGTGCATGCTCAAGATACTTGTGTATACACACACACAGATCATCCAATGTGCATGTTAAAGATACTTGTGTATACACACACACATCAAATGTGCATGTCCAAGATACTTGTTTATACACACACAAAACATCAAATGTGCATGTTAAAGATACTCCTGTCAGTGACTGGTGGCTTATGGAAACATGAAAACACCCAGCACACATGCCCACCAACGACAGAGCATGCAGACTGTGCAGAAACAGTACCTGTACAGTGTTGGCAAAACCACATGTATACACACATTTCAAAAAAAAGTCCAAATGCTAAAATATACCTTTTATCAAAGAGACGGGTGAAGTGGAGGAGGAAAGCTACACTTACTGACAGTTGGGGATATTGGAGGACGTGAGGTTGGCCAGGGCCAGTGTCACTGCTTCCTTCACCTCTCCGTTGTCAGTGCTCAGCAGTCTTACCAGTGATGGGAGACCCTCTGTGGACACATGCACACATACACACAGATACACATATACACAAAACACAAACATACATGCACAAACATACACACACACAACACACATACACACACACACACACACACACACACACATCGCACACACATACATGCACACACACACACATGCACACACATACATGCACACGCATACAAATGACATACACACACACACACACACAAACACACAATACAAACACATGTGCGCGTGCACACACACACACACACACACACACACACACACACACACACACACACACGCACAACGCACACACACACACACGCACGAACGCACACACACCACACACACACACACACACACACATAAACACATAACACACACAAGACTTTGCTGACATGACAAAATAATGAGTTAAAACAAACACATATACAAACAAACCAAACAAGGCTACAAGAAACAACACACAGTCCAGAAACACCCACATGCTAGAAACGGCCATAATGTACTATAGGATGATCAGTCGCCATAATGCAGTAGTTTGTGCAACAGATTGTTGACTGGAAGGCTGTGGGCTCGAATCCCATCAGACTTGTCAAAACCATTGTAGTATTTTTCAGCTCCGTCTCCTACTCAGCGTTGAGTGTCCTAAGCTCACTGGAAAAACTGAGATCACATAGTTGAGCCTCATCCGCTTCACTGATGTGTCATTCAGGTTTGTTGCTCAAATCTCAAGACCAACACTGCAGATGTTTGTATCTCTCAAGCCTGGTTGAGGCAAGGATATATTATGAAAGAACATATAGACAGCAGCCCTGTCCAGCCGGACATCTCAATCTAGAACGGAACTCAAGAATCAAGATTATCATCTCCATCACTGTCGTCATCATAGCAATATAAACAACTGTCCAAGATTTTGTGCTCCTTAATGTGGCATAGAAATTGGGACAGCAGAAAAAGAAAAAAAAATCATTCTATTTATTTTAAACACTTAGAAGGTAAATGAAACATGAGATCAGATTTCACAGCTGGCGATTCTGAGCTATGTGAATTTTCTGCACCTGATATTCTACTCACAATCAGTACTTCTTGGTGTCTCTAATGACAGTACAATGCTCAAAGAACAGTTTTGAAATCTCAATTTCACCAAGATGCCATCATGGTGTGTGGATTATCACAAAAGCATGTCCAACCATCTTGATGTAAACAAGATAAAAAAAATAATTAAAAAGCAAAGAAAAAAAAATTACACATAACCATGGCAAGCAACACCACAGAACAATGGCAGACTGAACAATAAAAATTGTCCATTATTTCCAACATAACACACTCACCCCACTCTCGTATGGAGTCCCGACAGCTGAGGTTTTCACACAAGATAGCCACAGCCTGAGCCGTTGCAGCTTGCACGTCTGGTGATTCGTGAGTCAGTAAAGCAATCAACATCTTCTCTGCCTCCTGCTCGTGTAGGATTTTACGATTCTCAGCTGTGAGAGTAAACAGAAAAATGTATATATAAATCAAATAAGACTGTACTTTTCAGTTTCTATTTCTCAAGATGGTGTTTTTGTGCTCATAATAAATTCTATATGCACTGATGCTACAGATGTCATGTGATCAACAAGATCTAAAATAATTATGGCATAGGCCATAATCTTTGCAGATAAACATTATGGGCTAGCAAAGTCTTGAGTATGAATTGCAGAATGAAAGGAATGATTGAAACTGAAAACAAGATAGTTATGACTGATATTTATAACATAGTTATAATTGAAACTGAAAACAAGATAGCTCAGCAACATTACCATACTAAAGTGTTCCCTTTTCTGTACTCTTATGTATGGTTTTAAAATGTGAGCTAAAAATGAACCTGCATCAGTCACATTAGCATTATGCATTACATTCACTACAAACCAATTCCCTTTAAAATGTATTTACAAATGCAGTATCATGAATAATGGAGAAATATTTGCTGACAGAACGTTATTGTAAACTTCCATTTATTGTAAGTAAAAAGTATTAAATAAAGCCTTCATGAGTGTCACTGAGGATTGATTGAGGACTGAAATTTGATACAGATCTAGATACCAGAGAAATCCTTACCAGTGCATTCTATGTCAATCATTCTGATTCTGTGCCCAAGACATTCAAACTGAAAAAACATGAGCACTCCATGATGCTTTAAGTTTATTGGCAAAAAATAAAAACAATTTTTCTATCAACATCAACAACTACAACAGAAAGACCAGACTAACTGTTGCAAATCAAAACAATGCATTTTTGGACCAGGCAGCACTGGGATGATGAAGAATGAAAAGCAACACATCATACCTAACATCACCAGGAACACTACCAACAGCAGTCCTAACCATTAGAACCACCACAAGTAACAACACCTACCATTGCAGGCACACCCAGCTATGACTTTAGCAGCGCACATTTTGATATCAGGGATGTTAGTGACAATTCCATCCACATTTACTGTTATTTTGGGGCTATAATCATTTCAAAACATACACAATACTTCAACATGGAGACAAAAAAGGAAAAGAAAATTTTAAGTACACATATCAATGCAAGCGTGCACATAATCTAAGGAGATGCCTCTGCGCTGACCGTTCCATCCAATTCATCACACAGGGGATTAAAAAAAACATACCTGAATACATATTTTAATATAACTAAGGACAATAAAACATATATAAAACGGGCCCAAATTACCCAAAACTGCATCTGCACACCACATTTCCCTTGAGACAAAAATGCATTTAACTCACTCGGTACGGAGAGTTTTTCCCCTTGCGTTTCCCCTGGTACGGCCCATTTTGAAGGGTTAGGAAAAAAATCACAAAAAATACAAAACATAAAGGAACAAAATGACACTTTCAGATCTGAATATTTACATGTTGGGTTAGTTCATGCCAAAATATTGAAGTTCTTCCTTGAATTTTTCTTCTTCATGTGCCACGTTGAAAATACCCCAAATTTTGTGGTCAGGATCTACCGTACAGTCACACACTTTGATCAGCTCCATGAACACACAGACAAAGGTGAGAAGGTCTTTGTATGCACAAAACAACATGAATAAAGTAGACTTTGCTTAGGGTAAAAAAAAAAGATTATTAGTGATATTATATGAATAAATGTTACAAATTGTTACACAGGGGAGTTATAGGGGCGTGGCACTCAAATGAGACATGCAGGCCACAAGAGCCAGAGAAGGACGCAAAGTGGGAGAAAAACTAAAATCTTCGTGCCAGTCATGCATTCATAAAGTGAATGAAAACTCCATCAGGCATGCGACTCGCTGTACTTGGCCTGCTGACTGCTCGCCTCTCGTGACGTGTACGCCCATCTCCCTTTCCCACTTCACTGTCGTCTGAAACTGGGTCACTGTCAGTACCTTCTTGCTGGCAGCTTCCATCACTTAATACACTTTCACCATTATCTTCAGCATACTCCTCGATGTCCAATCCTTCAGTCTGAAGCACTTCAATCACTTTAGCAGCAGTAAAACGCCGCAGACGCGATCTACTTTGTTCGAAAACTCGTACTCGCGACGCCATTTTCGACACGAATGCAGATTAGCAAGTCATTCGGGGTGCCGAAGACAATCGCTTCCCGACGAGTGTAGTGTTACGGAATCTCACGAAGTAACTTTCCACTTGACCCTTGACATGTTTGCAGTGACCACTGTGGCTATGGTAGGCATGCAGGCTCAAAAGGGGAGCGTCGAAAAATGTTTAATTATCGAAACCGCTATAGCGTTCCGTCGTACGCAACCGTGCCTTTCATCACGACCACTATAGCGTTCCGTCATACCGAGTGAGTTAATATGTGTACCCAATTACCAATCCTATGAGAAAGTACGTGATTTCACCAAATACATACAGGTGAAAGGACCAACAAGGCAGAAAATGATAGGACTAAGTGACAGAAAGCAAAGGAGGAAAAAAGAAACATAGAGAGTGACAGAAAGGGGGAAATTTCTAGTACAGAATTTTCAGAAGGTGGGGATACTATTTATACTGAAAGAGCCCCCGGCATCCCCATGGGGGTAATCCACATTACCTATACCATCATCACCACAAAAAAGAATCCACACTACAGATACCATTATCACCATAAAAAATAAGCCTGCATCACAACAACAGCACCACCTTCCACAGCAATCACTATCATAAACCTGACCAAAAACAGCAGCAACACTTATCACTGTGAGCACACCTAGTGACAACTTCAGTGGCGCACATTTTGAGATCAGAGAGAGTAGTGGCCCACAAAAGCCATCACAACCACCTGTTAAAGCATCCACATTACAACAGTACCATCTTCCACAGCTGTCATCACCAACGACAGCAGGGGTACTTACCACTGCGAGCACACCTAGCGATGGCTTTGGCAGCACACATTTTGACATCAGGCAGAGTAGGGATGATGGAGTCACCTCCTGGAGCTGCTTCTTTCTCTTCCTCATCTTTCTTCCCTTTGGCTGTCACATAATAGTAAAGACAATTATAATAACGTCATTTGTACAATGTGAACACACTTGTGTCAAAAACACACTTATTCCACCTGACATAGAAATAGATCATTATTTACCTTTCATAGAGAGATAACTTTTAAACTTTGGCCATGATTTATGGCTGTGAAGCCTGGACTCCCAAAAAAGCTGATAGCAAAAGAATTGAGGCTTCAGACATGTGGTTTTATTGGAGACTACTACATGTCAAATGAACTGATAGAAGAACTAATGAAAGTGTCCTGGAAGAACTTGATACCACCAGAAATTACAAGCAGACATCAACAAGAGAAGACTAAAATACCTAGGCCATGAGTCACGTAGCAAGAACACAGACCTCATGGCAACCATTAAAAAAAAAAAAAAAAACAAGAGGCATAATGACAGAAAGGCAGACCTCCAATCTCATACATCAAGAACATAACCAACATCGGTGGCCTAAACATCCAAGAAGTTGTTCACAAAAGTCAAGACAGAGCCATTTGGAGGAGAGTGGCTGGGTCACAGGGTGAGTCAGTGATAACAGTAGGAAATATGCCTTCATACATAAATACAGCAAGCATAGACATTTCATCATAAATGATAATAGACAATAAGACAGAACCAAAAATAGTTACAAAAATATGTAAGAAAAGAGATTTCAACAAGAGTAATAACAAACAATACAAAAAATAATGGAAATAGACATTAGAAGCACCAGTCATGAGTACAGATGCTTTTCTTTCTCTTTCACATGTGCACACACACACACACACACACACACACACACACACACACACACACACACACACACACACACACACACACATGCACACACAGTTTATACAGTAAGGGGCAAGCACAGATAGTTTATCAAAAATAATAATAGACACACATGAAAAATGCACAAAAATACATAAGTAATTATTTACACACATATCATATAGCCCATTTACATGAGAAATCATGTACATGTAGATTATGAACACACACACACACACACACACGCACACAAAAAACAATCTATAGGACTTACTGACTTTCATCTTAATACATCACCAAAGCAGAGGTTTAGTACAGTCTCCAAAAGCATTCGATAATAAACTTTTCTTTTTCAAATACACAGAATGATCTTTTTTTATAACTTTCCCCCCAGCACCATTATTAAAAATCGTGTAAAAAGATGAGCTCTATAATACCTTGAAACCAACAATATTAGGTTCAAGCCTGGCAAACATAATATGAAAGAATTTGGGAACGTGACCTTCAAGCCCCAGCTGTGTTTGGATGGAGTTTGTTTGGAGTTGTTGGAGTTATTGGAGTTATTTCAAAAGGGATTCACTGTACTCAGACAACTCCATATGCACTCCACCCAAATCTGCCAGCAATTATCTAACAGATTTCCTGAGCCAGCACAAAACCCTCTGCATTGGCAAGGTCTTGAAACGGGGAAAGTGGAGAAGGGACCTATCAAACACTAAGCTGACACCACCAGAATGATGGAAACATCAAGATGGGCAGCAAACAGGCCTGTTTTTAATGTTGCGGGCTGGAATTGAAATTCAAGATATCAGATCTTGAGTCCATGCCTCTACCATCTAGCCCGTCAGATTGTTTGGAGTTTTCCCAAAAGCGATTCATTACACTCCAACAATTCCACACACACTCCATTCACATTCTGCCAGCAGTTATATGGTAGACTCCTTGAGCCTGTGCAAAACTGTTACCACCACAAAGGTTTGGAAATGGAGAGAGAAATGGAAACTTTGAACCACTGACATCACCAAAATGACTGAAGTATTAAGTCGGGAAGTAAGCAAACTAAGTTTTACACTGTGGATTGGGAATGAATCGAAGTATAAGATCTTGAGTCCTCAGCTTTATCAAAAGAGCCAGGCACTATGCATAAAAGAGTGTCAACCACAAGGCCAAATTCTGTACAGGAAACCAGGATTGAACTGTTTCAACCAGTCGCTGTGGTGTAGTGGTTAATGCAACGGACTACTGACTGGAAGGTTTGTGGGTTTGAATCTCCATCAGTCCCTTCAAAAATCATTGTGGGATTTTTCAGCTCTAAACAGCTCCTACCCAGAGTTGGGCGCACTATGGGCTCATTGGGAAGACTGGGACCACACAGTCGAGTCTCATCCACTTCACAGATGCATCACTGAGGGTGTTGCTCAAATCTTCTGACAAGCGCTGCAAGTGTCTGTATCTCTCTGGCCTGGTTGACACCAGGATATTTTATGATAGTAAGCATACAGTACAGCCCTGTCACTCAGTCTCAATTCTAGATGGAACTCTATAGCATCATGATATTCATCCTCACAAACATCATCATCATCGCATTGTAAAAAAACTGTGCAAGCTTCTGTGGCCATTAGAGGGTGCAAAAAATGGAATGGGGGGAAAAAAAGGGGTGAGCACAAAGGTAATCTCCATGAGTGCAATGATCCTAAAAAAATATTAAAAAAAGGATTGAACTGTATCAGCTGTGAATGAGCAGTAGTCTTGTTCTGAACTATGAAAAGTAAAGAGGCAAGGGAGAGGAATAATGGTCTGTTTTCATTATGCTGTGTGATACACAGGTAATACTCTCTCTGCTGGGTGATCCCATGGTCTCCACCACCTCATTCCCAACAAATCTAACAGTCACGAACTACTATATTTTTCATCTTCATAAAATGAATCTTTGTGAACACATGATGCGAATATCAACAACAAAGGAACCGAAATCAAAATGTAAAATCAGCTCACCATCCTTGTTAGCACTTTTCTTGCCAGCCCGAGAGCCGCTCTTCTTGTCTCCCTTTTTGGACTCTTCTTCAGGTGCTGGCTGGTCAGTGATGAGTGCCACAAACTTCTTTAATCCTCCTGTTTCTTTCATTTGCTGCAAGCAAAAGATAATCAAGTTTGTTTAGCCAGATAATCTGATTCACAAAACAATACAGAGGCTTGCATAATCTCTCTTTCTTGTCAAAACTGCTTGAAAAAGTTGTCCTCAACCAGCTGAACTCTCACCTGTCTGCCAACAATCTTCTCAATCCTTTCCAGTCAGCCTACCGCCAGTGCCATAGCACTGAAACTGCCCTGCTACACATTCTCAACAATCTCCTCCTTGCAAATGATACTGGCAAAGTCTCTCTCCTCACACTCCTTGATCTGTCTGCAGCCTTTGATACCACTGATCATGGTATTCTCCTTTCTAGACTTCATCATACTTTTGGCATCTCTGACATTGCTCTCTCCTTTTTCACTTCATATCTGTCAAACAGAAAACAAACTGTTCTCATTAATGGCACTTACTCTCAACCTGCATGCCTGACCTGTGGTGTTCCACAAGGATCTGTCCTTGGCCCTGTTCTTTTCACTCTTTACACCTCCCCCCTGTCCACCATCATCAACTCCCACTCTATAAAACACCACTTCTATGCTGATGACACCCAACTTCTAGACAGTGACACACCAGACAATATACAGCGCCTCTTGACTCGCACCACTGAGTGTTACTCGGACATTAAGAACTGGATGACGTTCAACAAACTTCAGCTTAATGACGACAAGACAGAAGCTATCCTCATTGGCACCCGTCAGAAACTTTCTCAGCTGCCTCCTCTTTCTCTCCCATTATGTAACACATCAGTCCCAATTTCTGATTCAGCTAAAAACCTTGGTGTCTGCATTGACTCTACCCTCTCCATGAACAAGTTTGTTTCTCAAACTGCCAGATCTTGCTACTATCACCTCCATCGTATAAGCTTGATCAGGAAGTATCTCTCTGTGGAAACAACTGCAAAACTCGTTCTCTCCTTCATAATGTCTCGCATTGACTATTGCAATTCACTCCTGTCTGGTCTTCCTGCCTCCACCATTCACATCCTACAGTGCATTCAAAACAATGCTGCACGCCTTGTACTCAAAAAGAAAAAAGCTGACCACATATCTCCTCTCCTGGCACAACTTCACTGGCTCCCTGTATCAAAGCGCATACAGTACAAACTAGACACCATGTGTTACAAAAGCCTCAATAACACAGCCCCCGATTACCTGTCAAGCCTACTTGATATCTATGTTCCCTCACGTACCCTCCGCTCTGCCTCCGATCCTCTGACTTTTCGCTTTCCACGCACCAAGCTCAATATCTATGGTCCACGAGCCTTCTCTGTTTCTGGTCCACTTTCCTGGAACAAACTTCCTCTCTCTGTCAGTCAGCAACCTACTTTTGTCTCCTTCAAGTCCGCTCTCAAAACTCACCTTTTCTCCTCTGCATAAAATCCTGACCTCACTCATCCCCCCTCTGTAGCCTGTCTCCACTCGGAGGGGAATCACATTGTAATATATATTTGTATATAATATGCTCTCTATAATTTTCCATTGCTTTTATTCTTTTTCCCCATTTATAGCCATGTGTAAGTGTGTGTGTGCGTGTGTGTGCGCGCGTGCGTAAGTGTATGTTCAGCGCTTAGATTTGATTTTTATCGAGATTTTGCGCTATATAAATATTGTAATTATTATTATTATTATCATACTTGCACATATACATATAAATACACACACACTCACACATACACACATACACACACACACACACACACACACACACACACACACACACACACACACACACACACACATATATATATATATATATACAAACATTCACACCTCAAACACATACACATACACACATGCACAACTCTTGAAAATAAATGAGCTAGTCAAAACATAAGACTGAAAATTGTTTCAAGACTCAGGTGTTTACAGTACTGAATCTTTGCTCATTACAAAATGAAATGTTTATTGTCTTGAAAACTTGTGAGCTTTTAACTCCACCTTAGAGTCTTCTCCAGGGATGGGCCCATGGAGCTGAAAGCTAGTAAGTATCCACAATGTATCTCTGCAGATAAAAAAAAAAAAAGTGAGTGAAGGAGCTAATCTCATGGCACTTGAAACATAACACATTTAAGTTCTTTTGCCATGATTTCTGTTCTCTCCATGTCCTAAAAAAATTGGTAACTGATCATCTCCATGTCTTCTTTTCCTGTGACCACCATCACTACTAAGACCACACCCTTCCAAAAACTGAAGAAAATATGCAAAACTTTATGCAAAAAGAATCATAGGTAAATGTCATGGTCATGCCAAACTTTTGATGTAACTTTGGTAAAGATCTACCTATGAAGCACTATGTATTTCAAATGACAAAGGTAAATGTTGATCCACAACCCTGGATTACAGAGGAGTGATACGGTAAGGACCTCAACTTTTCTCGGAGCCATCATCATGAGGATAGCGCTGTCATGTGCGCAGGATGGTGCATGCTCATGATTTTTGTGTCATGTGCGCAGGGTGGTGCGTACTCTTGATTTTTGTGTTGTGTGCGTGGAGTGATGTATGCATGAGTTTCTATGTTGCGTGCGGAAGGAAATTTTGTGTGTGCATGTGTGGTAGGATTGAGTTTTCAGAAAACAGTTCACCCAAGTTGAAAACTAAAGGCGGAATAGGTTTTGCTAGTCAGTCTCCAAAACAATCACCTATAGAAAGGAAAAGAAGAAGAAAAAAAAAGAAGAAAAATATAAAAAAAAGGCGAAAAATAAGGATAAGGAGGAAAAGGAGACGAGGAAAAAGGAGACGAGGAAGAAGGAGACGAGGAAGGAGACGAGGAAGGAGACGAAGAGGGAGACGAGGAAAAGGAGACGAGGAAGAAAGAGACGAGGAAAAGGAGACGAGGAAGAAGGAGACGAAGAGGGAGACGAGGAAGAAAGAGACGAGGAAGAAGGAGACGAGGAAGAAGAAAGAAAAGAAGGAGAATAAGAAGGAAACGAGGAATAGGAGACAAAGAGGGAGGAGAAAACGAAGGAGGAGAGAAAGAGTATGAAGGTGCGTGGTTGTGTACGTTGTATGTTGTATGAGTGATGGGTGAAAGTTGGTAACATAATAATAAATGTAAAAAAAGAATATATCGCAGTTTGTTTAGTGCCATTGGTTGGAAGGAGTGCGTGCTGTTGCGTGACGGACGAATGCTTTTTTGCATGTGTTTGAGTGTGTGAACATATGTATATCAAAAGCATGACAAGCACCTATCTCCTCTCCCTCGCTGACTAAACTTCCCTAACTCAGATTAAATAAGTCAGGAATCCATTTATAGCTGGGTTGACTGGACATCACATGCATAATGTTTTGTTTAAGTGAAATTCACACTCGTGCAAACATGCATTCACATTGGAGGGCGAGTACTCTACCTCTGGGTCAACAGACCTTCCATATTTCTAAAACCTACCTCCAGACTTTCAATGTCCTCTAGCAGATTGGAGATGACCATGATAACCATGACATGAAGGTCATTCCACTCAGGCTTGGCCAGGAAATCCAACAGCTTGGAGATTCCCTCCAGCTCTCGCATAGTGTTGCGGTTTTCCACTGCAAAATGTAAGACACAACTGTTCAATTAATCTATAGCAGTTTTTCCACTGGAAAGATAACAATACAGTCAATCCACACTTGCTTCAATTTCTGCACACCTCAGTGACGTTGTTGAGCCCATGCCACTCATTCTAGCTCCACAACATACCACAACCCCAAGTTCATTCAAAGTCAGGCAGGCAGCCCACAGGAGCCAGACACATCAAGTTATCATAAGGTCCCCACCAAAGAAGACCCTGCACTGCTGCCAAGTCACTTAGCCTGTTCTGATTCAACTTAGTACACTGCCCACTAACAACCATAGGCAATTTTAGCACAACTTGGATTTAGAATAATTACATCCAGGATTAAATAATCTACATATTCAACACAGCCAGAGATGGCAAATCATAACACCCTCAATGATGCATCCGTGAAGTGGATGAGACTCGACTGTGTGATCCTAGTTTTCCCAATGAGCCCATAGCATGCCAACTCTGGGTACAAGCCGGTAAGAGCCGAAAAATCCCACAATGACTTTTGAAGGGACTGATGGGGATTCGAACCCACAACCTTCCAGTCAGTAGTCCATTGTGCTAACCACTACACCACAGCGACTGGTCCAGCACTCACCGTCCTGCATGAGGCGATCCAGAGTCAACAGAGCCAGCTTCTGAATGATGGCGTACTCAGACTTCAGCAGCTCCAGAATAGATGGGAACCCATCATACTCCCTCACAGAGCCTCTGGCTTGATAATCCTGCCATGTACACACACAGCACAGTTACAAAATGTTCACAGTTTACACATGTAGAAAACTTTACCGAGGTTTCTGTCTTCTGTTTGCTTGTTTGTATGTAGCTGCAGGGGTGAGTAGTGTTTTTTTCTTTCCTTTGTTATGCTGCATAAACACCAAGCCCATCACTATCAAACCCACAGAAATGAGAAAACATTGTACTGTGTGACGAATGATGTAGATCAGGGCAATGATGAATGATCCATCTTGGTTTGAAAACTACTTGAGATCTGCATGTCAAGCTTGCACTATACTAGTAATAATAATATTCTGCTATCAATCAATTGATGATGATGATGAGATGATGATGTATGATGATGATGATGATGAGATGAGATGACGAGACGACGACGACGACGACGGACGACGACGACGACGACGACGACGACGACGACAACAACAACAACAACAACAACAACAACAATATAATAGTCATAATAATCATAATAATAAGATGAAGAATATATGATAACAATATTTAAAATAACATAATATTAATGACAACAACAACAGCAACAATAACAACAACAACATAATATATAATAATAATAATAATAATAATAATAAATAATAATAATAATAATAATAATAATAATAATGTACTATACTTGTAACGATAGTAATTTGCATGTCAGTTATTAACAATACTTATAATGATAATCATCATCATCATCATCATAACATTAATAACAATGATAATAATAGTAACAATAATAATCAAACAACAACAACAACAACAATGATAATAATAATAATGACTTGTATTTATACAGTACCTTACCTTTGGATCTAGGTGCTTACTAAAACACATTCTCTCACACACTCACAGTTAACAGACCTATTTACAATCACACAATGGATGCAGGAACAGGAAAAAGAAATTAGAAAGAATCTGGACATGGAAATATTGTCTGAAGAGGTAACTTTTGAGGTAGGATTTAAAAGATGAAAAGAAGTAGAATGTCTGATATTATCTGCAGGGGAATTCGGAAGCTGAGGGCCGTAGACAAAGAAGGAACGGAAGCCATGACATTTACGTCTGAAGCAGTTTTGCAGAAGAAATCATGAGTCTGAGGAAGAATGGAGAGCGCAAAAAGGAAATGTACAGATTAACCAGATCAGAAAGATAGGCAGGGGCAGTGCCAGGACAGTAATGTAGAAGATGCAGGCTATCTTGTACTTCATTCTTTCAGAAACAGGGAGACAGTGTAGTTTCATCATTAAAGGGATAGAGGATTGATGACTTTCAGCCTTCAGAAATAAAGACACTTTCTTATGTGCCAATCAGCATAGGAATGTCTCATTTCCATAGAGTCACTTACATTTTAAGCACTAACACTCACATTTCAAATACCAAGCTTTTCTCTCCTTCACCATATTCATCAGTTTTCTTTTTTGTTTGCTAGTTTTTTTGCAGGCAGCTGACGGATAGCATGAAGAAGTGAAAGGACTGACAAGTCAATTTATATAAGTCCACTAACCATCACCATCTGGGCCAAAGCCTCAATGCTGTTTTTCTGTACATCAGGGTCACCACTGTTGAGCAGTTTGACGAGAGGCTCAATGCCTCCGTTGTCAAAGATGGCCACTTTGCTGGAGAACTCGGTTGCCATGTATGACACTGCCAAGGCTGCAAACTCATTTACTACTGTGTCCGCCACTGTGATAAATAAAACATTCATGCATCAGTTTCTTAAAGCAGACATTATGTTTCACAGCATGATGAAAATATGTGTATAATGATAATAATTACACCAACAGTACACTGCCCCTTCTTGGCTTCCGAGTCTCTACACTTATGATTAGTTCTGTGTACTGAGTAACTTTCTGTATGCTGTATTTCTTTGTATTTACAGACAATATTTTTTCAACAAATACTGAGCATGATGGTGAAGAGTGCACTGACTTAATCCTTTGACTCCCGCACACTTCCCACCAACTGCAAAATTTTAACCCTTTGACTTTTTCACCCTATCCACCAGCTTCCTGCAGAAAGCTGGTGGATAGGGCAAGCAAATCAAAGGGTTAAGTGTTTCCTTTCTTACCATAGCTGACAATGCAGGATGCTGGTGGGCAGGGTGCAGGAGTCAAAGGATTAATGTTAATTGTTAATGTCTTACACACAGAGCTGTTGTCACAAATGACAGGAAAACAAACATTCAGCTCACCATCTGACTGCAAGAGACCAATCAGTGTGGGCATGGAATCTTCTCTCTTTCTCAGGCATTTTCTGACATCCGCTGGAAACAAATTGTACTCTGATCAGCATCTTTATGATGCAATAAGTCACATGTACATAAGAACAATGAAAAGTAATATTTCTTAATGGGATTAATTAAAATAAGGAGTCAAATCAACCATCCGTACTGATACAAGCTTAATCATTCCAATTTGGTTTGAAAATACATCATTTTCAGATTTATCAGATTATGTCATACTCTCACCTTTACAATCAATGAGAACAAAGAATAATGTAGTGTAACACACTGAATGCTTAGTTGACAACAATGAATTTGTGAAATGAAATAACCAATCAACTAAACCATACAAAACAAACAAAAAACCCACCCCACTACTATGTGTGTGTCTTTGAGATGTGTGTGTCACTCAGTGAGAGTATGTATACATGTGTGTGTGTGTGCATGAGTGTGTGTGTGTGTGTGCATGTGCATGTGCATGTGCATGTGTATGCATGTGCATGTGTGCCTAAACACACAAAGAGGAAAGCACATACGCTCAAATGCACACATACAGATTCATGTGAATGTTCTTCAGCAGTCAAACACAAAACGGCAAAACCTGTACATAAGTTCATAACTATTATACATGACTGAATGTGTCTAACCATCTAAACAAATGTAACCCAACACATACTGAACAAAATACAGTTCACTCACGATGTTGACACATGACTCCAAGAGCCATGGTAGCATTGCGTCTTACTGTCACATCTTCCCCTTGCATCAGACGCAGCAGAGAGTCCACTGCATTCAACTCCAACAGCAGCTTCTTGTTCTCCTCACCTGACACACAAGTACACACACACACAAAAATATATGTATAATAACAGTGACCGTATTCCCAGGTATTAGATGGGTATTCTCAAGGAAAATGTCAAGGGTTTCCCCAAACCATAAGTTGGTTAGGGAGTGAGGTAATAGGAATCGATGAGAGAATAAGATAACAAAAAATATTAATCAATCAATTGATCAATCAGTCAATCAACCACCAGTCATCACAAATCAATTCACTGTTTATTTTTCAATAACAACAAAAATCAACTGTATTACATTTCATGTGTAACAAAGCATATTGTACACAGTGACTGAAAAATCAACCCCCCTAAAAAGGAATACAATATAACAAGCAGAGTAACATAAAACTATTTCAATAGTGGTAGTAATACTAGTAGTTGTAGCAGTAGCAGTTGTATTAATAGCAGCAGTATTTCAATAGTGGTAGTAATACTAGTAGTTGTAGCAGTAGCAGTCGTAGTAATAGCAGCAGTACCAGTGGTAGTAGAAGTAGTAGTAGCAGCAGCAGCACCATTAGCAGCAGCAGCAGTAGCAGTAGTAGTAGTAGTAATTAGTAATAGCAGCAGCAGCAGCAGTAGTAGAATAGTAGTAGTAGTAGTAGCAACAGAGCAGCAGTAGTAGTAGAGTAGTTGTTGTAGTAGTAGTAGTAGTAGTAGTAGAGTAGTAGTTAGTAGTAGTAGTAGTAGTAGTAGTAGTAGTAGTAGTAGTCACAGCAGCAGCAGCATTAGCAGTAGCAGCAGCAGTAGTAGTAGTAGTACTAGTAGTTGTAGTAGTAGTATTAGTAGTGGTGGTGGTGGTGGTGGTAGTAGTAGTAGCAGCAATAGTAGTTCTACAAGTAAATAACACAATAACACACACACACACACACACACACACACACACACACACATACACACACACACACACAACACACAAATCTCAAATTTAAAAATGACAACAGGGAAAACTTTGGGGTTCAACCCCACAAGAATGGTATAGTATCCATATTCATCTGCACTGGTCCAAGACAAAACAAGATCACAAACAAAGAAACAAACCAACCAACAGAAAGACTTGTGCTCACATTTGTCCACAAACTTGTATATGGCTTCACAAGCCTTAGCCTGCACCTCCTCCTCAGGACTGTTAAGCATCAAAACCACTGTTCCTGCCTGTCGGCTCTCCACAAGTAATATGTCAAACTGAAACACAGCCACTGGTGTTATACGTTCATATCAAGTCAATTAACACACAGTAAATTGCCCATAATATTGATAATACCACAATTTCTGTTGTCTTCCAATAATGTCTTCAGTTATAGGTTCACATGAAATCAATTAACACAATAAATTGTCCATAAGATTGACAATACCATAATTACTGTTATCTTCCAATAATGTCTTTAGTTATAAGTTCACATGAAGTCAATTAACATACAGTACATTGTCCATAATATTAAAGATAACCCAATTACTGTTATCTTCAAATAACATCTTCAGTTCATGCAGACACTGGTCACTTGATGTTTTCTGGGATGTGAGCTGGGATATTCAAGAATATATCATGTATATTTAAGAAAAATAGCAATCATTTACATAACTGAGTGAAGATTTTCTGAACTCCCAGGTGAAAAATCTGTGCACACCTGCCAGTGCCTAAACCCCCTCTCATGTGCATACACTGGCAGTATGTCAACTATGCAGATCGTAGATCCTATATTAAGTCATGTCAGTGATTGGATTATGGAAGTATGAAAGCACTGAGTACAGACACCCACTAAAAATGAACTAAAGACAGTGAAACATGCAGTGGAATGTGGTCATCTCACTTAACATGAGTTCTCCATGTTCTACTAAAAAGTCTGATTATGTGTAAACTGTAATGCACAGAGGCCAAATGAGTCTGGACAGCAGCACTATAGAAGAACAATCTATTGGCTTCTATCAATGTGAGTGGTGTTTTCTGAATGATATACAGAGGAATTGGAAAATGTCAGTCACAAAGTACATACAAAGGCATTAACACACACACACACACACACACGCACACACACACACACACACACACACACACACAACACACACACACATACACACACACACACACACACACACACACACACACACACACACGCACACACACACACACGCACGTGCACACACACACACACACACATGCACATGTGAGCACACATACACACACACACACACACACACATACAAACAATGTACAAACAATGTACAGAAAAACATACTTTAACATAGTAACATACATAAGCGCCCATGTGCACGCGCACACATACACACACACACACACACACACACACACACACACACATACACACACACACACTTACCACATCATCTTGTGCTGGTTTCTCGTCCTTCTTCACTTTCTTCCCCATTCCAGCCACTGTAATCACATATGATTCAACTTCAACCTGCTATACCCCAGAAACAATAAAATTAATCAGTTAAAAATTTGCCAAATTCAATGTATAGAAATGCTCAAAGTAATGCATCAAATGCTGAGAAATTATAGAATTTAAATTTATGTCCTGAAACGATATGACATAAAATACGACAGCATTTCAATATTCTGGTAAATGTGTATGCAGGTCTCTCTTGCTTCCTGGCAGTCATAAGTATTGGAGAAATGTTTATTAGCATCATCACAAAAACAAAGGTATTCACTTAAATTTGTCTTTGATCAACAGTCTGATATCAAGAGGTAAAAATGGAGAAAGCTGCGTCTTCTTTCACGTTTCTCTCGCTTCCCAGCGATCATAAATATTGTGAATAATGAAAATGTGTATTCGCATCGTCAGAAAAACAAAAGCATTGTAGAAGGCAAAAACGGAGAAAATGGTGTCTTTCTGAGTCTCGTGCAGATTAAATCTACCAAGCTGATATTCAATTTCTCACAACTTGAGACACAGAATGATATCTGCACAGTTTAAAAAGTCATGAAAACGAAAATTAAAACTTGTCAATGGCGCACAAACTTTTTTTATTTGTTACTTTCGTTCGTTTCCCGTCTTCATAACAGATTTTCTGACAAAACAGCCATGTTCTGTCGGTTTATTCCAGTCAGTAAATATACAAACAAGATAAGCAAGCTGTTCACTTATGCAATCGACGTGTATGTAAATAGTCTTACGTGAAAAACGACAAAATCAGGATGAAAAATATGAAGAGAGCTGCTGTTTGGACGCTGTTGCTAAACGACGTCATCAGTTAATGGGTACGGCAACACTTAGATCCAGTAGACTTGGTTAACCAGCACACTTTTATCGTGCCAGTCTGTCTTTCTCTCACTCTCTTTCTCTCAAGCCTTTTTCTATCTCTTCTGTCTTTTTCCCCTCTGTCGATCTATTCGTATTCTCCCCGTCTTTGCTTATTTACTTTCTTCTTCTTAGTT
Organism: Monoplex corrugatus; assembly: GCA_030674185.1. Lineage (NCBI taxonomy): Eukaryota > Metazoa > Mollusca > Gastropoda > Littorinimorpha > Ranellidae > Monoplex > Monoplex corrugatus. Next base: position 31,853,555 of record CM060314.1, read on the forward strand.
AAATCAACCAGATTTAGTTTGTTGACACGTAAGGGCGACAATTCGCACCAAAATTGGGACAGTTCGCACCAGACGTGCGTCGTTTCGCACCGGGCCCGGGACAGTTTTACCAGTTTACGAAGATATGATGAATCGAAACGGCTACCTGACGTTGCGTACCTTAAACGACGTTTCGCACCAAAAAGTTTCCTGAGGGGAGAGTGGAGCTAGGAAGTTGGGGTGGAGTGAAAACTTGGAATGTTTTGTTTTTCATTAATTTTCTGGCAAAATGTGCGCTTTCTTTCTATTTGATTTGGTTTTATTTACAACTAGACTCACACAATCTGGATCATGGCGGTTGAATATCACGAAAATCAGGAATTCACCCAGCTGTCCTGGTACAAAATTTGAAAAGATAGTTCATTTCCCAGACCCTCCTTACCTGGTCTTCTTGTCTGTCTAAAGTCTTGGATAAAAAAAAAAGTAATAAATTTTTTTTGAATAATAATAATAATAACGTTTATTTGTATAGCGCATATTCCATATAAAAACATGCTCACCGACGCTTTACATTTCGCAAGAAAGGCAAATGGTGATAAAAAATTTTCACAATTACATACACAATAAGATAACAACAAACATTAAAGTATACAAGTAAGAAGACACATAAGAAACCACAGAATATTAAAATTTAAACACTGACTTATGTAATGAAAAAAATTAACAGATTTTTCATATGAATAAAGAGGCATACTGTGTTTATATATTGCTGCGTGTGTGTGCTTGCGTACGTGTGCGTGTGTGCATGTACATATGTGTGGCGTGCGTGTGCGTTGCTGTGCGCATGTGTGTATGTAAGAATGTGTGTGTGTGTGTGCGTGTGCTATGTTTGCATGCGTGTGTGTGTGTTCGCGCATGCAATAGTTGTACATAAAATTATAATCAATATTTTGAATGAAGATAAAAACAGAAAAATTCTAATTCATATACAGGAAAAACATTATAACTTCAGTATTACAGCATTAACACCTTGACAATCAAAATTACCTCACAAATTATAAACTGTTCGCATATCATACATCACAATTTACATACAAACAAAGATTAAACAATTTCTTAAAATATTCAGTCTCTTTCCCACTCAATTTCTCCCCTACCCCCTCCTCAGCTGTACACATACAGTGATACACACACATGCTCACTCATGCACACACGAACGCACACACACACACACACACACACACACACACACACACACACACACACACACACACACACATACACACATGTACGCACACACACACCTCGCTCTATAGGCCCTTATACAAAATACTGTTATACAGGCAGGAGAAATTAGTCTGATCACAGACTTGCAAACTAAGGCTCTTCAGGTTAGATGAGTTTGAAAGAGGTGGGTTTTCAGGTGCCGTTTGAAGGTTGAGAAACACTTAGTTTTTCTGAGAGACAGTGGTAGAGAGTTCCATACATTTGGGCCAAAGACAGAGAAAGACTTTTTACCAAACGTGTCTAGAGAGAAGCGAGGAACAGTCAACAGTGAGATGTCAGAAGAGCAGAGCGTCCGAGAAGGTTTGTAACCCTGCAGGAGGTTGGCAAGATAAGATGGCATGTTCTCATGATAGATACACTGAAAGCAGAGACAGGCAACTTTACACTGAATCCTAGCCCTTACCGGGAGCCAATGAAGTGTTCTAAGCAGAGATTTTGCACTCTCACGGATTTACATCGTAAATCCACCGTGACAAAAAGAAATGAATATGAATATGAATAATGGAAAAGGCAAACCACTGTACTTATCATACTCAAATCAAACACATAAAATCAACATCCCTAGTTCAACATCTACTGTACATGTATGCATGTGTGTGTGTGTGTGTGTTTGTGTGTTTGGTGTGTGTGTGTGTGTATGTGTGTGTGTGTGTGTGTGTGTATGTGTGTGTGTGTGTGTGTGTGTATGTGTGTGTGTGTGTGTGTGTGTGTGTCTGTTGGTCTGTTGGTCTGTTGGTCTGTCTGTCTCTGTAGGTGAGACAGACTAGAGAGAGAATGACAACTTGGGTCAAGGCCGGTCACTACTACTAACAGACTGAGTTTATTCTCGTTCAACATCCTCTGTGTATGTATGTATGTATGCATATGTATGCAAGCATGCATGTATGTATGTATGTATGATTGTATGTATGTATGTATGTATGTATGTATGCTTAGATTTGATTTTGTCAAGATTTTGCGCTATATAAATAAAATATATTATTATTATTATTATGTATGTATATATGTATGTATGTATGTGAGTATGTGTGCATGTATATGAGTGTGTGTGTATGTATATGAGTGTGTGTGTGTGCGTGTGTGTGTGTGTGCGCGCGCGCGCGCGCGCGCGTGTGTGTGTGTATGTGTGTGTGTGTGTGGTGTGTGTGTGTATGTGTGTGTGTGTGTGTGTGTGTGTGTGTGTGTGTGTGTGTGTGTGTGTGTGTGTGTGTGTGTGTGTGTGTGTGTGTGTGTGCGGATACTCCTGACTCTGCAGAGGCTGTTCTACACGTGGCAGTCATTGCACATGTGGAACATGAATTATGACTGTCAAAAGTATGTTCCCTTTCATCATCATCATCATCAGGTGCCCTGCCGCATGGCGTTGGCGACCATGGACTTCCAACCATCTCTATGTTCCCTTTAGACTTTAAAAATATCCTGCGCTGGCCAGGCATACAGGTGAGATAGAATACAAGGCCAGAGGTCTCCATCCTATGCAGCATTGGAGGAAGAGCTTGTATTTCCAGGATCAGTCTTGTATCCCACATGAAGCACCATACCAGGTGATGATTGAAAGTCCATTGTCTCTCTACCCAATCATGGAATCGATAAAAGAGTTCTTCATCATTATGTGTGATATTCAGATTCTTGACCTGAGATAGGCAGACGACACTGCATTAACGGAGGTTAACATCACAAGCATGAAGAAAATTCTCTATCGAGTAGATGCAACAGGTTGCAGGGCAGGATTGAAACTGGATGCTAAAAACCCAAAGTCATGCATGTAGCGAGAAAGGAAGGCCAGGAACACCCCAAACTTTCATATAAATAAAACAGACTTAGAAAATGTCCACCATTTGAAGTATCTAGGATCTGTAAAAGCAAATGACGGCTCCTGCACCAAAGATGTAAAAACAAGAATTGGCATGACAAAAAAAAAAAAAAAAAAAAAAAAGGGGGTGGGGGGTGGGGTGGGCGCAGTTAAATAACGTATGGAAAGACAGAGGGCTTCCCAAAGATTTATAACTAAGAATCTTGAAAATATTTGATCTGGCCTGTTTTAATGTATGGTACGAAGCCCAGACACTAAGAAAAAACAAAGAAAATAAGATCAATGCTGCAGAAATGTGGCTCTATACTCGACTTCTCAGAGTCAAATGGACAGACAGAAGAACAAACGATAGGGTGTTAAATCCCCTCATGTAAAATGGCACAACATTGAGATATGTTGATATGTTGAAATATCTGGGAACGGTCATCTCATCAGACAGCAGATGCACGCCAGAAATATCCAGTAGAAATAGCCAAGCTAAAACAATACCCAAGAAAATAAAAAAGTGTTCTTACCAACAAATGCCTACCAAATGGCATCAGGAAGAGAGATTTTCAGTGTTATATTGAATCAATACTGTTATATGGATCCGAAGTCTGGGCAATCAACAAGCATAGTTAGAAGATTGAGGCAACTGAAATGTGGTTTCTAAGAAGAATTTTAAAGAGTTCCATGAACAGCAAAGAAAACAAACGACGTGAACGTGACAGTAATGAAAGAAGCTAACGCTAAAGGATCATTAATGAAGATCAGGGAAAGACAAGTAACATTTATAAGACATTTTTTTAGGCAAGAGAAATTAGAGCATCTAGGCACAACGGGAAAACTAGAGGGGAAATGAGCACCAGGTAGACCAAGGGAGAAATCATCAGACAATTTTGCAGAGTGGGTGAGGACAAAAATGGTAGGAGATAATTATACTTGCAACGAGTGAACGACGAAAGATACAATCGCATAGAACTTAGAAGGCTATGAACTTAGAAGGCCAAGTGTGAAAGGCGCAGAGCCGAGAGACAGTGGCTCAAGTCTAGTCTGACTGTTCATAAGCAAATTTTTCAAACTGCCAACAAAATTGTTAATAGCCTCGTAGATGCCTCTAAATTAGCCTATTACAATGCTAAAATTCTTGCCTGTTCCACTTCCAAACAACTGTATAATATAACTAATACTCTTCTTGGCAAAACTGGCTCTTCTCCTCTTCCATCTCACCTGCCACCTTCTGATCTTCCACAGGCTTTCTCTGACTATTTTTTCAACAAGATTGCTAACCTCAGGCTTTCTCTCGATTCCACGACGAACACTCATGCTACATTTCCTGAACCCCCTTTCTCTGGAATCCCCCTTACTTTCTTCCAACCCGTTTCTGAGGACTTTGTTAAGAAAATCATCATGAAATCTGGCATTAAAACCTGTGAACTCGACCCATTGCCAGCTTCTTTTCTCACCCATTGTCTCGATACTCTTCTCCCTCACATCACCAATATCATTAACCATTCCCTCTCAACTGGCTCCTTTCCTTCTTCTTTCAAGTCAGCAATTGTAAGACCTCTTCTAAAAAAGACGACTCTTGACCCTGAGAATTTGAAAAACTATAGACCTGTGTCAAATCTTCCTTTTCTTTCCAAGGTCTTAGAGAAAGTTGTTCTTGACCAGCTGTTAAACCACCTTCATTCCAATAACCTTGTCTATTCCCTTCAGTCTGCTTACCGTTCTGGACATAGTACCGAAACTGCTCTTCTCAAAATCTGCAACGACTTACTGACTACTCTCGACTCTAACAACGTATCACTTTTGACTCTCTTGGACCTATCTGCTGCCTTTGACACTATTGACCACTCTATCCTTCTCTCCCGTCTACATCACTCTTTTGGGCTCCATGATACTGTCTTGAACTGGTTTCATTCTTACATCACCAATCGTCTGCAAGTAGTTTCTGTCAATGGTCTTTCTTCTAATCCTTCCTGTCTGACTTACGGAGTGCCACAAGGATCTGTTCTGGGCCCCCTACTTTTCATTCTCTACACCTACCCTGTCTCCTCTATTGTCCAAGAACACCTGCTTCAGCATCATTCTTTCTCGGATGACAATCAGCTGTATGTCTCTGGGCCTCTCCCTGACCTTCCCATCATGATCCAGAAAACCCAATCTTGTGTAGCTGACCTGAAGGATTGGATGACTGAAAACAAACTGAAATTAAATGAAGAGAAATCCGAATTGATCTTGATCACCCCACCCAAACTCCAAAATCACCCCTCTCTTCCAACCTCTGTCACACTTGTTGACTCATCTATCCCTCTCTCCCATTTTGCCCGTAACCTTGGTGTAACTCTTGATCAAACCCTGTCCTTCCACCAGCATGTGAGCAACGTCTGTCGGACTTGTTTTCTTGAACTCCGCCGAATTGCTTCCATCCGCCACCTCCTCTCAGAAGACACGACAAAGGCTCTTGTCTGTGCATTTGTTCTATCCCGTCTCGATTACTGTAATGCTCTTTTTTCTGGTTCCCCCTCTCATCTCATTAACAAACTTCAGAAAGTTCAAAATCATGCTGCCCGTCTCATCTTCCGCTCTTCAAAATTTAACCATGTTACGCCATTGCTCTGTTCTCTCCACTGGCTCCCTGTTCAGCAAAGAATATCCTACAAGATTGCCTGCCTCTGCTTCAAATCTATTGAGTCTTCCTGTCCTGAGTATCTCACCCATCTGTTACATCTCTACACGCCATCTCGAGCTTTGCGGTCCTCATCTGATACCCGTCTCTATAGTATCCCCATAGTCCGCACTAAAAGGTTTGGGCAGCGTTCTTTTTCCTATCAAGCTCCAACCATCTGGAATCAGTTACCTCGCTCTCTTAGATACTCACCCTCTCTGTCCACATTCAAACGCTCCCTCAAAACTCACCTGTTTCCCAAAACTGGTAATCTCTGCCCCCTTCCCCCCATGTAATGTAATGGTGACATTATAGTGTCTTAGTGTCAATGTGTCATTGTATTTGCATGTCATGCTGTGTGTGTGTTTGTGTGTGTGTGTGTGTGTTTGTGTGTGTGTGGGTGCTTCTGTGGGCGTGTGTGTGTGTGCTTGTGATTCTGGTTATATGTTTTGCCATTGTAAACGCCTAGGGCATTAATTTGATTAGGCGTACTAAATGTTCATAATAATAATAATAATAATGATCACCAAGTGACCAACGCCATGGCACACAATGGTGATGACGATGATGGAATTCATATTTATTTAATGTGTTCCCATTTAACAACCATTTGTTGCATTCATTCACAGTATGGCAATTGGAAGCAGAAGCGTAACTGTTTCATACGTCAACAAAATCGTTTCAAAACCGACATGCCAACACAAGGGGAGATTATCTGCTTTTCTGATTTACGGAGTTCAACCATGTTCGTGAGTACGACAAAAACTTATAAATCACGTGGCATTTGACCCTAAAAGTTCACGCGCATGCGTATAGCTGGACTACAACTGGACGACGGTGGTCGGAGAGAAAGCGTCGAAAATGGCTGAGTCGGTGAGGAGGCTGGTTAACATCGGGACATTTTCAGTGCTCCAGGACAAATTGGAGGACTGGCTCAGAGACTACTATGTAAGTATTATCTTCAGATGTGTTTAGCTTTTCATTTTATCGCATATTTTACTGTGCATTTTCAGAGTGCAGTGTTCAAACACACAGACCTTTATCTTACCCTTCGTTTCTAAGGGAATCGGCTGCAGTGTTATAGCTGCAGAATTCTTTCAAAATGTCACCGATCTGTTGTTGAGTAAAAACAAAATATTTCCAGCTCTGCGTGAAATCTAGATCATAATTCATTGCTAAGTGCTGAACATTGTTATTGTGCAAAGGACGAAAACTTTGAAAACGATAGCCGCCTAAACAAAAGACCAGCCCAGACACGGTTTTTTTAATGTTTGGAATTAGTCCAGAGAAAGGTGTGGCGGACTATCAAGAAGCGAAAGCATGTTGACCTATGATTAGGCGCATTGTCCTCTGCTTGAAAAGTAGCTTGATAACAGGTTTATTTAACTGGATACACACAGACGTGGCCGTGCCCAATGCTACATTTTTTACCATGACATATTGCTGCAGGCATTTTAAGAATATGCTCAATGCAGGCACATAGTTCTAGTGACAAGAATTACACCACAGTGAATAGATTGTATATAAGTAATAACCTACTCATACACTGGCTAGCTTAGGTATTTTGTTGTTTCATCTGTCAGTTTACTATTAAAAAGACTAGATTATGATCTTGCCATTTTTTCGTTTGGCCTACAGTTCACACTCTTCAACTTTACATCTCTTTTCACTCACCAACTCCATATATACACGCATCTGCACATTTACACATGAGCATATGCTACACCCCCCTCCCCATTTTCACTGCAAACACTGCAAAGTGTTCTTGGTTTGTGTTTTATAACATTTACAAGTGCATTAGTTACCAAGTTAATTAATCCTAATTTAACATTTGAAAATAAAAATTCAGTTGCATGATCACAAATGCAGTCAACAGAAATCAAGTATCGCATTGTGTTGTATTTTTGTGACAGATTTTCATCTGAAAAGAAAGAACGTCTCAGCAAAGCACAACACTGCTGTTTATTTATTCATTTGTCTATTTATTTGTTTATTCATTTACTTATTTGTTTGTTTGTTTGTTTGTTTATTAATTCAAAATAAAATAACTCTCGTTATTATAATACTGTGCACTCCTTTTGAACCTCCCTATTTTTTTCAACTGTGTTAATGTATAATAAAGTAAGTTTTTTTTTGTTTAATAATAGATTGATTGATTAATTAATCAGTTAATTATTTATCTATTTCTATGTTTGCCTCCAGGCACCCCTCCACACACACACACACACACACACACACACACACACACACACACACACACACACACACACAGGCATACATATACACATGCATGCGCGCACGATGCATGCATACACACACACACTTACGCCACACACACACATACACAAAGTGACAAACTCGCGTACACACACAGTAACACACACACAGTGATAAACACTTTTGCTCAGTCTACTTTGTTTAATCTGTCTACCTGTCTCCCATCCCACCCACCCTCAGCCCTTGTGTGTGTATGCATGTGTGTGTGTGTGTGTGTGTATGCATGTGTGTGTGTGTGTGTGTGTGTGTGTTTTTTGCTTTGTCATTTTTTTTTTAAAATGAAACAGAAATTAAGGTAAGTATGCCAATCAATGTGTATCCAGGACGCAGGTATAAAAATGACTTTCTAAGTAAAATGTGCACTGCCCTAAATCTTTTTTCTTTCTTGATTACTGTTTATCAATGATCAGCTGTACAGATGGCCATGCCACATTGTGACATTAGCATACCATAAATTTGAGAATGCTTGGATTGTAGAAATCAGTTTAGTTATGGGTTAGTTCGTTTCAGCTGACAATGCTTCAGCAGATAATACGTCTGTATTTATCGTTTGCAAAACTAATAGATATCATTCACTTATTGTAGGTTGCACTTGTACAGTTGCAGTCCTGATTCAGTGCTATAGAAAATACTGAAGAATTGCTGTCTCTTTTCTATCTGCACTTTAGAGATTAAATGTGCTGTTGTGCTCCACCCAGTTTTTCTATGCTGCCTGTTGGGAGAATGAGAAATTGTTGAGAGGTGACTAATTTTTGTTCATGAGGAGGTGACCCTAACTTGTTATCAATTGAAATATTAATATGCCAGAGAGGGAGTGAGTTTGAAGTTTGTTAATGAGGGATTCACTGCACTCAGACAGTTCTTGCACTTTCACCCAAATCTGCCAGCAGTTATCTGGCAAACTTCTTGAGCCTGTGCAAAACCCTATGTGATGGCAAGGTCTTGAAATGGAGAGGGGTGCGTGAAGGTATCTTTAAAACATTCGAGCTGACACCACCAGAATGATTGGCGCATTAAGATGGCCTGTGTGAACTTGATCAATTTGTATGTTGCGGGCTGGGTTTGAACTTGAGACATCGGGTCATGAGTCCATGCTCTGTCATAGGAACCAACCAGCCCACATATTTGTATTAAAAAGAAAAGAAAACAACAACAACAAAAAAGAGGTGAAGGCAGAGTGTTCATGACATATAGTAATATTACTAAGATAATAATTTCTTTAAATTGAGCTGAAAGTTCTGTTTAACTGTGTATTCACATTCATCTTTCTCATGAACAATGTTATTGAATGTTATTTTTATATATCATACCTCAGTTGCATGCAGCAGCATTTTCATAATCATTTTTTTTTTATTGCTTTACTATATGTTCTTTATTATATTATGTTTTTCATGTTTAAACATAATCAAAGAGGAGCAGCATTTCTCTCTCTCTCTCTCTCTCTCTCTCTCTCTCTGTTTGTCATTTAGAGGACCAGGGAAAAAGTGAAAAATGTATTTGTCCTCCTTTAACATGAAAAATATGTCATGTCATGAATATACGTTATATGCATTATCTACTGTCTCTATGATAAACGTAAAGAGATTTATATTTCTGTGAGTATTAATATGATTTTTTTTTTTATTGAGGACAATACGAATTTAATGGTTGTTTAGCAGCAGTGATATAGTCAATAGTGCATTCTACATTGTAGATGCATCACAAGTGATACATATATGTATATGTTGTGAAGATGCTTGCAGAGATTTATTTCATATTTCTTTTTATTACTCATCAATTGTACCCATTAGTTACTTCAGTGTACTGACTTATTTGAAAGGTAGGGCAAAGAAAATTATTGTTAGTTTCATCGTCTTCAGCAAAAGTCATAAGTCATGTGCATAATTTCTTATATCATTAGTTAACATGTTAAAGTACCAGGACTTAAATCTGTACCAATAGTTACACAGAAACTAATTGTTTGACGAGATCATGATTTTGTAACTTTAAAACTTTGTAACATTTTCAGCAATTGATAACTCTATTGTATAAACTAATTCTTTGACAAGATCTTAATTTTTCAAAGGGATTCTTTGAATTTTTGTTACATTTTCAACAATTGATAGTTGCCAATAGAAACATGATGATGCAATTATAAGATTTCTACAGATAAATCTTTTTTTTTAAATCCAAAATATTTACAGGATGAGTAGTTTGTTTGTTTTGCTTGTTTGTTTTTGTCTGCCCTCTGTTTCCCAATCATTCTCACTTATCATTGCTTACGTGCCCACTCTCTCTCCCTCTCTCCCTTTTTCATTTCTATACCTTATTCTCTTCCTCCCTCCATTCTTTTCCCCACCACTCTCTCTCTTTCTGAAGTTTCTCGCCCCCTAACACTCACACATACACACACACACACACACACACACACACCACACACTTTTCTAAAAGCACTCACATGAATCTATAGTCGTAAAAGTAATAAGGAATGTACAAACACAAAAACACACACGCACATTCTTCCATTACCCACATACAATAACAATCACATCACAGGGCAGGAATGCCTTTCAAC
>CM060314.1:31869114-31894114 GCA_030674185.1 Monoplex corrugatus
CATAGTCTGCATTTTTCAGACTGAGTTTGAAATCAAATACCTATTGTCCACGAGCCTTCTCTGTTTCTGGTCCGCTCTCCTGGAACAAACTTCCTCTCTCAGTCCGTCAGCAACCTACTTTTGTCTCCTTCAAGTCCGCTCTCAAAACTCACCTTTTCTCCTCTGCATAAAATCCTGACCTCACTCAATCCCCTCTGCAGCCTGTCTCCACTCGGAGGGGAATCACATTGTAATATATAATTGTATATAATATGCTCTCTATAATTTTCCATTGCTTTTATTCTTTTTCCCCATTTATAGCCGTGTGCGTGTGTGTGTGTGTGTGTGTGTGTGTGTGTGTGTGTGTGTGTGTGTGTGTGTGTGTGTGTGTGCGTGCGTGTGTGTGTGTCTGTTTCAGCGCTTAGATTTGATTTTATCAAGATTTTGCGCTATATAAATATTGTAATTATTTATATTATTATTAAATAGGTAGATATTTTGATAGTTAATGCTTGTTTTGTGAAACATGAACTTGGTCAATTTTTCAGTGTGTGTGTGTGTGTGTGTGTGTGTGTGGAGTGTGTTCACACATATGTACATGCCTGTATGCATATGTGGATGTTTGGACATTCATATGTTGATGAATGTTAGTGATGGTGGTAATAGTGATTGAGTGTTTCAGTATCTGTGTATCTTTCCTGGGTGTAATGTAATTGGTGTAGTGCCATCATTTGTGTATGCACATGTATATCTTTATTTTAAAGTCTGTTTTTGTTTTTGTTTGTTTTTTATTTCTTCTTTATTCGTCTCACATTTTTTTCTTCCTGCTCCCTCCTTTTATGCTGCTATAAGTACAAATTCCATTTCCCTGTTTCTTTTCCTATTTCTGTCTTTTTTTTATCCATACTTTCCATGCTCCTTCAGTGGTATTGTTCCCATACCACTCATATATCTCAGCTGGTCTACATCCCACCGGTTGAAGCACCAGTACAAAAAAGTATGCAGGAACATGCATTGTCAAACTGTGCAAAGGCCACTCTCCAGGCAAGACTGCACTGCTGTCAGCTCACTTTGGTGAATTTCAGCTGTGCCTGTTCGTGATGCAGCCTAAGAAGGGCACTGTCTGATAATCCCCCAACTGATGATAGCAATCAGGCAGTCAAAGAGCCACATAGGTGAATGACCCTCTAGTAAGGAGACAGGAGACTGCCGCCAAATCCATCTAGCAACAACACCCATGAACCACCAACACCCGGTAATCCAGTGTGAATTCCCCAGGCAGAGAAGCAGTCACATGTTTACCTTTTGTTTCATTTTAGTTTTATAGTTTTACTGTGTTTTTTATTTTTTTATTTATTTTTTTTTTTTTCAGTTTATGTTGACAGTCCAAATTACAATGTATAAAATTTAAATTGAAATTCAGTGCTGTAAGCAGCCACATGTATTACTTTTGTTTCAATTTAGTTTTATGGTTTTTATTGTTTTCTTTTTTTCTGTTTTTGTTGTCGTTTTTTGTTTGTTTGTTTGTTTGTTTGTTTTTTTCCAATTCATGTTGACGGTCTAAATAATAGTGCACTAAATTGAAATTCAGTGCTATCTTAGTTTGACATACCTGTGTTCCAGATCAATTCATGTGATCAGAACACTGCCCGATGCTGCGAGATCATCGAACTGAATGCCAAGGTGCAAGGGCAGCTGTTCAAACTACTCAGTTTGTGTGCCCAGGAAGGTATGTTCTTATTTTCTTCTTTTTCTTTGTCATTGTTTTGTGTATTTTTGTGTTCAGGCTTGTCTGTATTGGTGTTGGTTATTCAGTTATTTCTGGGTTGTTCATATAGCAACTAGATTTGACGTAGGCATCATGCTGCAACAAGAAAATGAGAGGTGGTACAGTGTAAGTGTGTGTATGTGTGTGTGTGTGTGTGTGTGTGTGTGTGTGTGGTGTGTGTGTGTATGCTTGTGTGTGTGTGTGTATGCTTGTGTGTGTGTATGCTTTGTGTGTGTGTATGTGTGTTGTGTGTGTGTGTGTGTGTATGTGTGTGTGTGTGTGTATTTAAATTCTTTACGTGTGTGTGTAAGTTCTATTTAACCTAGTTTGTCCTTTTAATAGTCTTGGAAAAGAAAAGGCTAGGCTTAAGCAGGCTGCATATGGATTGCTTTTTGTCCAAACCATTTTTAGTATTTTACCATCTGAAAGGTGAATGATGCATGATCCTTTGAGGAACTGGTTTGGAATGGATTGAAATTTTTTGTGTGTGGTCAGAAATAGAAATGATGGCCATTCTCCATATGGAAAACATTGCCATTGTTCCAGAATCGCTTGTTTCTTTTAATCCTCTTTGGGACTTTTTGTGTTTACCTATGTCAGTGGGTTTTTCTCTAGAATTTTGCCAGGGATATCTTTCGTTATTGTGGGATCTGTCATGTGTGCTATGTGCATGCCGCCCGTTTGACTGTGGTTTCTTGTCTTATCCGAAATACTGGCACCCAGACCACCACCCAAGATCTAGTGAAGGGGAGGGGAGGGGGAGGGAGAATTATCTCTGTCCGATGGGAATTAAACCAGGATTTCTCATGTCCTAAGTGAAATGCTTTATCCGCCAAGCCACACATCTCAATCTTTTGAAATCTTATAGTGTGGATTCAGGATCAGATATGTCGAGTTCAGTCCCAGCCCGCAACATTAATTAAAAACTGATCTGCTCGCTGCCGATCTTAATGTTTCTGTTATTCTGATGGTATTTTCTAGGTCCTTCTCCCCTTTCCCCATTTCAGGACAATGCCAGTACATAGGATTTTGCATAGGCTCAGGTTTGCATGATATATAATTGCTCGTTGATTTGGGTGGAGCATGTAATAATGTATGGAATTGTCTGAGTGTGATGAATGAGGACTGTTCAAAACAAATTTTGTTGAAGCTGGTGTTTACATTCTGTCTGATATGATCAAGCTTAAAAACAATTTACAACCAGTGCAGTGAAAATTCTTTTTCTTTTTTATTATGTCTTTCATCTTCCCCCCACCCTCCAAGACATTCTGTAATGTTTTCAGAAGAGATGGCTAGAGTTCATTTGATTTTTAACCCTTTTGCCACTTTTGGAGACTCTAGTTGACTAGGATTCATTTGATTTATCTCTTTTGCCACTTTTGGAAACTCTAATTGACTGCTTTGGAGACTCTAGCTGACTGTATAATGTATTGGAGACTAGGTGTTTTGGAGACTCTAGTTGACTGTTTTGGTGACTAGTTGACTGTTTTGGTGACTTTAATTGACTGTATTGGAGACTCTAATTGACTGTTTTGGAGACTCTAATTGACTGTTTTGGAGACTCTAATTGACTGTTTGGAGACTCTAAGTTGACTGTTTTGGAGACTCTAGTTGACTGTTTTGGAGACTCTAATTGACTGTATTGGGACTCTAATTGACTGTATTGGAGACTCTAGTTGACTGTTTGGAGACTCTAGTTGACTGTTTTGGAGACTCTAGTTGACTGTTTTGGAGACTCTAATTGACTGTTTTGGAGACTCTAATTGCTGTTTTGGAGACTCTAGTTGTCTGTTTTGGAGACTCTAGTTGACTGTTTTGGAGACTCTAGTTGACTGTTTTGGAGACTCTAGTTGACTGTTTTGGAGACTCTAAATTGACTGTTTTGGAGACTCTAAATTGACTGTTTTGGAGACTCTAATTGACTGTTTTGGAGACTCTATTGACTGTTTTGGAGACTCTAGTTGTCTGTTTTGGAGACTAATTGACTGTTTTGGAGACTCTAGTTGTCTGTTTTGGAGACTAATTGACTGTTTTGGAGACTCTAGTTGTCTGTTTTGGAGACTCTAGTTGACTGTTTTGGAGACTCTAGTTGACTGTTTTGGAGACTCTAGTTGACTGTTTTGGAGACTAATTGTCTGTTTTGGAGACTCTAGTTGTCTGTTTTGGAGACATTGTCTGTTTTGGAGACTCTAGTTGTCTGTTTTGAGACTAATTGTCTGTTTTGGAGACTCTAGTTGTCTGTTTTGGAGACTCTAATTGTCTGTTTTGGAGACTCTAATTGTCTGTTTTGGAGACTCTAGTTGTCTGTTTTGGAGACTCTAGTTGTCTGTTTTGGAGACTCTAGTTGTCTGTTTTGGAGACTCTAGTTGTCTGTTTTGGAGACTCTAGTTGTCTGTTTTGGAGACTAGTTGTCTGTTTTGGAGACTCTAGTTGCTGTTTTGGAGACTCTAGTTGTCTGTTTTGGAGACTCTAGTTGTCTGTTTTGGAGACTCTAGTTGTCTGTTTTGGAGACTCTAGTTAACTGTTTTGGAGACTCTAGTTGTCTGTTTTGGAGACTCTAGTTGTCTGTTTTGGAGACTCTAGTTAACTGTTTTGGAGACTCTAGTTGTCTGTTTTGGAGACTCTGTTAACTGTTTTGGAGACTCTAGTTGACTGTTTTGGAGACTCTAGTTGTCTGTTTTGGAGACTCTAGTTAACTGTTTTGGAGACTCTAGTTGCTGTTTTGGAGACTAATTGTCTGTTTTGGAGACTCTAGTTTCTGTTTTGGAGACTCTAGTTGTCTGTTTTGGAGACTAATTGTCTGTTTTGGAGACTCTAGTTGTCTGTTTTGGAGACTAATTGTCTGTTTTGGAGACTTAGTTGTCTGTTTTGGAGACTCTAGTTTTACTGTTTTGGAGACTCTAGTTGTCTGTTTTGGAGACTATATTGTCTGTTTTGGAGACTCTAGTTGTCTGTTTTGGAGACTCTAGTTGTCTGTTTTGGAGACTAATTGTCTGTTTTGGAGACTCTGGTTAACTGTTTTGGGACTCTAGTTACTGTTTTGGAGACTCTAGTTGTCTTTTTGGAGACTCTAGATTGACTGTTTTGGAGACTCTAGTTGTCTGTTTTGGAGACTCTAGTTACTGTTTTGGAGACTCTAGTTGTCTGTTTTGGAGACTCTAGTTGTCTGTTTTGGAGACTCTAGTTAACTGTTTTGGAGACTCTAGTTGACTGTTTTGGAGACTCTAGTTCTGTTTTGGAGACTCTAGTTGTCTGTTTTGGAGACTCTAGTTGTCTGTTTTGGAGACTCTAGTTAACTGTTTTGGAGACTCTAGTTGTCTGTTTTGGAGACTTTAGTTGTCTGTTTTGGAGACTCTAGTTAACTGTTTTGGAGACTCTAGTTGTCTGTTTTGGAGACTAATTGTCTGTTTTGGAGACTAGTTGCCTGTTTTGGAGACTAGATGACCATTTTGGAGACTGTAATTGTCTGTTTTGGAGACTAGATGACTTTTTGGAGACTCCAGTTGTCTGTTTTGGAGACTCTAGTTAACTGTTTTGGAGACTCAAATTGGCTTTTTGGAGACTTTAGTTGACTGTTTTGGAGACTAGTTGACTGTTTTGGAGACTAGTTGACTGTAATGATTTAGACCTACAGGTAACTTCAGTTGATAGGCTGTCTAACAGTTGTTGGTATATATAGTCCGCCATGGTGATGCAGATTTTCTTGTTGTTCTTTCTGAATGAAGCATGATCAAGATAGATGATGAGGTTACAGATAATGACAGTCTTAGTGTAGTTATCTTTAGGCCACCCGCTGCCCTGCTTGCAGTAAGGAGCTTACAGCTGTGCATTAGCTGTTTGAGACCAGTACACAGCACCGCTGTCTGGCTGGAGGAGTGGTGTAAAAAATTCTTTTGTTGTTGTTGTTGCAGGAAATATATCTTTGAGAGTGAAAGATTTCCTTTTTTTATGTTTTTGTTTTTTCCCTTTGTTTATTTTATATATGTATATTTCTTTCTTATTAGAGGCCTGGTTGGTGCAGTAATAGAGCACTCACCTTCCAGTCTGACTGCATCAGTTTGCAAGGATGTTAATCACATTGAGTAAAATTTTGTGTCTACCCCGCTTAGTTAGTTTAACTTGTAATTGTTCATTAATAATTCTGATACATTTCTTTGTTTGTTTAGTTTCTATTCATTTGCTTATTGTGTGTTTCAAAGGGGGAATGTATGGAGGCACCAACATCATCAAGTCACGACTGCTGCCATGGCTGGGTCAGAACTTCTTTACAACTGGCGGAGCAGTCACTGCAGACACTTCTCTCTCCGTGCTGGCTGAGGCGGCTGCCAAGGACAGGGAGATGAACGACCTCCAGGACACCTATGAGAAGTCCATGAACGAACTTGAAGGAGAGCTGCAGGACACCAAGGCCGAAAACAGAGACCTTAAGGATGAGTAAGTGATGGGACTTGTAATCAATAAGTTTAGGATGGCAAGGTCTTGTGAATTATGTGGTTTCCTGGAGTTTTAAAGGATGTGATTTTGAATTGCTAGTTTTCTTACAGATCTGAACAAGGAGCAAGCGCTTTCATTTAATTTTATGGTTTTCAGAGATATGATGATAATGGTAAAACTTATTACCTGAAAGCTGGGTGTTTTCATGTTTCGATAAAGCAGCTACTGACATATTTTTCATGTATATACATACAAAAGAGATTTAAGCACTGGCAAGTCTGTGCGCATGTCATCCTGGGAGATCAGAAAAGTCATCACAGTTTACCCACCAGGCAGAGGTCTCTAGGCAGATAGAACCCAGATAAGTTTGCTGTAATTGAGAATGAAATAGATGCCAGGATGTGTTTTTAGTTCCTGCAATCTACATGATTTCCATGGATCTGAAGGAGGACGGTGTGATATATAAATTGCATGATTTATAGAAATGAGAAGGATGGGTATATAGTATGAATTCTTTTAATTAAGAGATGTTAAAGTTGAGAAAAAAATGTGATCTCATATTACATGGCGTCCTAGGACTTGGTGATGAACACTGAGTTGTATACAGGTTTCTGTCAGTGTTGATTTCATCTTTTCCTTGTGCAGATATTGTTTGCATTAATTATTTTGTTTATGGTATTATTCAATGCTTTGAGTACCCATTCTAGAGAAATTAACACTCGGGTCTTCATAGTTATACATCACTAAATGATATTAACCCATATCAAGTTCTTTATTTCTAAAGACCTTGAGTGATGAATGATCACAAGTGATGGCTGACCTTCGATATCAGGGAAGACCTCTGACAGACATCTAGAATGTGGCTGCAGGAACAATGCTTGAAATATATTATAGTGAAAGTGTTGTTGCACAGGATAAAAATCACTACCTTGGCGCTTGCAGTTGGACCACTTGTGATAAGGAACTTCATCACAGGCTAGATGTGCATAGAGCAGTCATCTGTAAAGTAAGGACACAACCTGTTGGACTTTGCCATTTCAAATAATAGTCATCTTTAGGTAGAACTATCACTAGGTAGCAGGTTCCCTGTTACTAGATGAACAGTCCAAACGCTTGACAAAACTCTGCTTCTCAGTGATGCTGATAGGAAGAGTGTGATGATGGGTTGTGTGTACTAGATTGTAAAATGCAGGATTTGCCAATTAATGACAATTGCACAGGTGTACAAAGTACATTTTTGCTGATTCATAGGATATCAGTCTGAGCTTTTTTTTTTCTTTGTTTGTTTTTTTATTTATTCTCCCCCCCCCCCCCCCCCCCCCCCCCCACACACACACTTTCAGATTGCAGGAGACAAAGATTGAGCTGGATCGAAGCATGCGCTCTTCCACAAGTGACGAATGATGTTACTGGACGCAGTAAGTGATTGCTGTGATGTGTGTTGTGTTGTGTGTGTGTGTGTGTGTGTGTGTGTGTGTTGTGTTGTGTGTGTGTGTGTGTGTGTGTGTGTGTGTGTGTGTGTGTGTGTGTGTGTGTGTGTGTGTGTGTGTGTGTGTGTGTGTGTAGGTGTGGTGTGTGTGTGTGTGTGTGTGTGTGGTGTGTGTGGGGTGTGGTGTGGTGTGTGTGTGTGTGTGGTGTGTGTGTGTGGTGTGTGTGTTGTAGTGTGTGTTGTGTGTGTGTGTGTCTACTGTGTTTCGTTGTTGTTGCTTGATTTAACGGTCTTTTCACTATAGTGTATTAGCGGTACTACTGTGTGTGTGTGTATTGTGTGTGTGTGTATGTATGTACGTGTGTGTATGTATGTGTGTGTGTGTCTGTGTTTGTGTGTCTGTGTTTGTGTGGTTGTGTGTGTGTGTGGTGTGTATGTGTGTGTCTGTGTGTGTGTGAGTGAGTGGTGTGTGTGTATGTGTATGTGTGTTTACTGTTAGGACTTTCAGTAAAGATGGTTTGGAGTGGACATTTGTTTCTAATAACCAGGAATGTTTTAACATGATATTTTGTTTTCTAATTTATCAGCAGTGGAATGTTTTAACATTATATTTTGTTTTCATTATGTGTTAATAGCTTCACTTAATTTCAAATACATTTTTGTAAAGAAAGATTTTTAAAAATCACTAATAAATAAAGATGATTTTTAGTCTTGTTCATTGTTGTTTCTACTTTTCTGGCTGTTTCAAATTATTGCAGCATTAATTCCTGCAGTTTTCTTCTGTTCTTCTTGTGATTCGATACAGTCATTTATTCTGCAGCCATGTTTTTTTTTTTTTTTTCCAGTTGACTGGGACTATTATATTAAAGCAGAAATGTGTTATGGATAATTGTGTATAGATGCATAGCTATATGGTATTCATTCTTTTTCGTCTTTGGTTTAAGTTGTTAGATGTCATACATATGCTTTATGTCTGTGTTCTTTCTCAGTTTCTTTTTTCTAGCCTGCAGTACATTATGGATAATCTGCTGTTTAATCTTATCGCATTGTAATTCACCAACAGGTTAAATTTCGAGTGAACAAGGCTGTATTACAATTCGTCTACACAAAACATTAGGGAGAATGTTTATATTGATACATCAGCAGTTTAGTTGATCAAAACGTGCATGTCCTATACTTTTTATAGAATTTAAAGTTGATTGCGCTGCATGTTCTGTGATTTATTTGTTGACTGAATGATGATCAGGCTGTATGTTTTGTGATTGATGAAAAATGTTATACATGTATAACTGCACTTGATTATATTTCATATGTTTTGAATCATCTACAATATAAAATTGTGATATCCACAAAGCAGTTTGCGTATGATGGAGAAATTCAGTTTACAGTTGAAAGTGATCATTTTTCATGTATTTTAATCCATCCAAAATGTGATATTGCGAATCATCCACAATCTAACTTTGCTCAGACTTTGCACAGGCGGAAGAAGACAACAAGTTGCTGCGCACCAAAGCAGGGCTGTTAAATGATTATCAGACGGAAGTCAAACGCTTGAGGGATGACATAGCCCTTCTCACAGCCCGTCGTGATCTGCTGCTCATCCCACCACCCAGGATTTCCTCGTACATACCACCATCCTATCTCATTAACAAACCTACTGATGCTGGTAATAGCGAGGGGTAAGGGGACGTTTCCGTGGTAACCTGCCTTCTCCGTGGCTCACTTTGAATTTATACTCTAATCTCATTTCTGTATTTATTCCCAAAGCGCTTGAATGAGACTTGAGAGAATTGCATTGTCCTCACCTCTGTTACTTGCAGCTTTCTTTCGTGGATTCTTTCTTTTCCAGTTTGGTGCTGACACTCTGGTTTGTGTTGTGCGCTTTTGTTTCGTTAACTGTAAACCAATAAATGTCTTTGTGCATGTGCATATTTGTCTCTTCTGTTGTCTTGAGTGATTCTCTCCCTGTGCCATGGAATTACTTATGAATTTGCTGCTGACTACTTAGAGTTAACATGCATTGTGTTTTTTCATTTACTTTTTTTATTCATTATAACATTGATAATTACGCAATACATAAAACATGCTTAATTACAATCGAACAACATGCATTATGTTTGTCTGTTTGTTTTGTGTTTTTTGGATTACTGATGTCCTGCATGCAATTGTTCTCACCAGGTTTGTTTTCTGTTGAAAGTTATCTAAGATCATTTTGGCAGGAGTATTGTCTCCTTGTACAGATTGCTTGTTGTCTGTTCTGGTGAAGAACACTCACACTTTTGGCACCTCTACACATATGTTTGTCTGTGTCATAGGGACAATGGAAAAAGGGACACAGGGTATACTGCACTTTATGGCTTTGATTTTTTTCTTTGATCTTTAATTTTGCAAACTTCAGAAAATCAGATTTGATCTTGCATTTTGCCATTTTTATAATAAGCAGTCATCAGCTTTTTTAATGCCAGAACTGTTTCTGTGGCATTATGAATTTGTTTATGCTTTCACTCCATTTTCTTCATGTCATGTCCAGGCACACACTTTCATTTCCTGATTAAAAAAGTTTGTTTGCAAAAAGTAATAATTGATTGTGTCTGGATACATAATTTTTACTTTTTATTCACAGTTGACAGCATTTTCAGTTAAGACAGTGCAAAGAAAATATTAATAAAGTTGCATTGACCACATCCTTTTTTTCGTTCCCTTCCTCCCCTCCTTTTTTTTTTTTTTTTACAAACACAACCTTACACAGAAAATCACCAGAAGTATCAATGAAGACTTTGCATGTCAACTCAGTATGTGCCTCCACTTTGAATTTTGACTTTGAATGGAAAAGAAACTGGTGAAAAGAATTGCATGCTTTATCTCACCCACTCTTTGTCTCTGCAGACTTAATCAATATCTTCTTCCTGTGACACCTCACAGCTTTTCACTGTGGGTGGGAGGGATGTCTACCATCAGGTTGTGGATGGTCATTTGTATATATGACATGGCAGAGTTTAGCTTCCATCTTTGCAACTGTGCTTTTGTGTGGCATTTGGGGTGCTATATGTAAACGCATATTGTGCTCACAGATCATTTATGAAATATGCTTTTGGTTTTCTGTTGACAAGAGTTTTCATAAAACATGTATATTCAGTTGTCAGTTTGTTTCAGTGACCATTTATTATCAGATTACCGATCATTGTACTGACAAATCCATTTTCTCAAACTATAAGTGTAACCATAATCGTAAAGATCTGAAATATACTGAAAAAGTTTTAATCCACTGTAGTGCCATGATACTTAGAGAAATCAGTTGTGTATTTTTGCCATTAAATGTTGCAAATGACTGTCCATCTGCTGGTGAGTGTTTAACATGTGACCATAATCTTTGATTAAAACAGAAGCACCAGGTCTTGTCTCCCAGCTCCTTGCATGCTACTGTCATGTCCATAAAATGCACATACTTCTCTTCTAAACACCTCATGCTTTTCTTGCACGCATTTTGAACTGTTCTGGTGGACTCTAGGCTTGCAGATGCCCAGGGTGAAATTTCCTGTTTACGCATAAGATGTGGCCATGTGGATGATTATGAGCGCAAAATACAGAATCTTAGGGACGAGCTGTACCTGAGCTCAGTCATCAAGCCCCGCCCTCTCTCTCCTCTGCCGGGAGCTAGGTATGTTCTCAGCGGGTGTGTAGTGTTGGGTGGTTTGGGCCACATCCGTTTTTGCTTTTACTTCACATTACGGTTTCTTAATATCATATACTTCCACGTATCACTTTCACTATTTTATGATTACACCCTCTTTTGTATTACAGTCACAGTTTTGTTTTTATATACTCCCATCTGCTATAACTTATGAATATCGCAGTCTTTGTTTCATATCTACTTTCATATCTACTGGTTTTAGTTTTAAGTCTGTCTTGACACAATGCCAGTTTAACTTTGTGAGGGGAAGTGTGGTTTAAGGGATGACTTACCATTTCACATTATGCCATTGGGACTGTCAGTTGCCGAGGGGATATGGGGTATCAGTTGCTTGCTAGGTGTTGGTCATAATTTTATATCTTTTTTCTTTTGCCTTTATGCATGTGTGTGTGTGTGTGTGTGTGTGTGTGTGTGTGTGTGTGTGTGTGTGTGTGTGTGTGTGTGTGTGTGTGTGTGTGTGTGTGTGTGTGTTTGATTGCTTGCTGAGGAGGGGTGTATATCTTTCAGCTATAAGTCCAGCCTAATTCGTGTATTTAGGAATTAAGGACTGTCATGATCCTTTTCTTTTTACATATATATTTATCTTTGTTCAGTAGATCATTTTGTTCTTTCAAATTAAGTCACTCCTTTCCCATGGCATAGCATATGTGACTAACTTAATCACACATGGGATTTTCAATCTATGGTACTACTGTCTTGAGAAACCTATTATTAAACCTATTCCTTAGTGTGGGATGGATACCTGTTTAACACCCTGTCATGTATCTATTTGCATTTATTTTATGGAGAGAGAGCAGGCGGGCCTTTTTGCTGTCCACATCCCTCATAACTGTCATCGCCATTTACATCTTTTGTATTATTGCCTGTTTGCTGTATCAAAATATGGTTTAGATTTCACCAATCAATTTGTGGTGGCACCAACTGCCCATTTTGTATCTGCCGTAACCCTCTTTCCTGCTTTTCCACATTAGGGTTTCTTTTGTTCAGACAGATTTTTATCACTGCACATACACATGAAATTCATGCTTTGTTTTGTGAATCACATTTCAGCACTGTTTGATTGGGTTTTATTTATTAACCATATAACTGTAAGCAAATGAATTCCCAAACAGAAAGTAATGTTTGCACAATTATCAAAACTGTTTTATACATTTTTCAAAATAAAGGAAGAAAAACAAAAAGACAAACAAGAATGACATCAAGAAAAAAAAGAAAAACACAGGATTCCTTAAATAATAAATATACCCCGTTTCACATCTTAATTTTCTGTCCATTTTTAAGGTGGATACCCCTATTGGACTTCAGGTACCTAGGTTTTCTTTTTTTCTTTTTCTTTTTTTTTTTTTTTTTGATTTAGTTCACATATATCTGTATGCTGTAGGAGCCATAGTACTCAGTGAGCCTAAAAGCATCAGTCAGACTCGTAAACATTTCTATCTGTTTGTTTGTATAGACTGTATTGTAATTGGTTGTTTTTTTCTTCTTCTTATCCAGGATTTTTGTCCATTCTTTATTTCTTTGTTTTCCTTGTAAACTTTTGACTGGGTAAATATACTCAAATGTAGTCTACATGTATTTCATTAATTTTTTGCTTGTTGTTTGTTTGTTTTGATTTTATTTCGGTGTTTTTAATGGTGTTTTGATTTAAAGAATAAAAGAAACAAGTGATGAATTTTGAAACTTATGGTTTCATAAGAACTACAAGTATGTAGAAATATGTTTGCTTTCCTCTTTTTAAGAGCGAAAAGCATTGTATGATTAAGTCAAGGTTAAAAAGAATAAAAGTACTTGTGTATTTTTTGTGGACTTATTTTGATATTATAAGATATTCTTACCAGTAACATAACTACAACAACCATTCCCATTTTCACAAAGCTTACTATGTTCATTGCATATATTCATTGTTTTATCTTCTTGGGGCATAAATATCAAATACTCTATTTTGGAACACTTTGTGAAATAATTTTACTTCATTTTAAAACTTCTTGCATAATCGGTTTTCAGCCTGTTGTGTTTCAAACAATATTGTTTATTTCAAAAAGTAGACACAAATAAATCAGTTATTCAAACTAAACAGATCATAGTGTTGACTGCATATTTTTTTTTCCCATTTCTTCTTTATCTTCTTCATTTTATTCATTTGCTACATGCAGCACCCATATGCACTGTAAATTAATTAAGGTGACTTGAACATGTATGGTTGTCTGTTAAACTCTGCCATTAAGGCAGTCATACTTAACTCTGCTATTAAGGCAGTCATATTTAACTGTGCTATTAAGCTCATACTTAACTCTGCTATCAAGGCAGTCATATTTAACTCTGCTGTTAAGCATCATATTTAACTCTGCTGTTAAGCAGTTATACTTAACTCTGCTGTTAAGGCAGTTATATTTAACTCTGCTGTTAAGGCAGTCATACTTAACTCTGCTATCAAGGCAGTCATATTTAACTCTGCTGTTAAGGCAGTCATATTTAACTCTGCTGTTAAGGCAGTCATATTTAACTCTGCTGTTAAAGCAGTTATACTTTAACCTCTGCTGTTAAGGCAGTTATATTTGACTCTGCTGTTAATGCAGTCATATTTAACTCTGCTATCAAGGCAGTCATATTTAACTCTGCTATCAAGGCAGTTATACTTTAACTCTGCTGTTAAGGCAGTCATACTTAACTCTGCTATCAAGGCAGTCATATTTAACTCTGCTATCAAGGCAGTTATACTTAACTCTGCTGTTAAGGCAGTTATATTTGACTCTGCTGTTAAGGCAGTTATACTTGAACTCTGCTTTCAAGGCAGTTATATTTAACTCTGCTGTAAGGCAGTTATACTTAACTCTGCTATCAAGGCAGTTATACTTAACTCTGCTATCAAGGCAGTTATATTTAACTCTGCTATCAAGGCAGTTATACTTAACTCTGCTATTAAGGCAGTCATATTAACTCTGCTTTCAAGGCAGTTATACTTAACTCTGCTATCAAGGCAGTCATATTTAACTCTGCTATTAAGGCAGTATACTTAACTCTGCTATCAAGGCAGTATATTTAACTCTGCTATCAAGGCAGTATATTAACTCTGCTATAAGGCAATCATACTTAACTCTGCTGTTAAGGCAGTCATATTTAACTCTGCTATCAAGGCAGTCATATTTAACTCTGCTGTTAAGGCAGTCATATTTAATTCTGCTGTTAAGGCAGTCATACTTAACTCTGCTGTTAAGGCAGTCATATTTAACTCTGCTGTCAAGGCAGTCATACTTAACTCTGCTGTTAATGCAGTCATATTCAACTCTGCTATTAAGGCAGTCATTCTCCATTTCGTTGGGGTGGGGAGTGAGGTAACTGCATTGTGACTTAGGTACTATGGTCTGTAAATCAATTTAGTGTATTTTAGTGTATTTTCAGGCAGATTAGAAAGAAGAATCTCCTCTGCAGATTGGGGTGGGCTAGGATACAAACACATAATCAGAATGAGATGAAATGCAGTGAGAATTTCTTCTTTTTTTTCCTTCTTTTTAGATTTTTTTTTCCCTGTTAGCTCAGCATTCCTATTGCTTCAAAATTTGAGCATTTGAGTAGCAGTGCTGGAGTTTAATTTTGTTGTTGTACATTTGCAAGTTGTACTTACCATGTGTGTTGGCACATTGCTTGTTTTCCACAGTGCTTACTAATCTAATGCTTTTTATTATTTTTTGTTCTTCCTTGCTGTCTGCCTCCAAACATCCATCCTGCCATCTGTGTGAATGAATGCATCTGTGGGTGAGTTCAGAATTTTTGTGCTTTTTTTAGGCTTTTTGCTTTTATGTTTTTTTGTTTTTATATTTGATTTGTCTTTTCAGCTAACACTCCCGCAGGTAACTTTTATTCTCTCATATTTGTCAAAAATTGTTCGTCCTCAGATTTTCTCAACATTGTATGTGTGTGTGTGTGTGTGTGTGTGTTGTTTGTGTGTGTGTGTATGTGCGTGCATGCATGCGTGCGTGCATGCGTGCGTGTGTGTCTAGTTAGATTTATGATGGTACTGAATTTGTGCGCATGTCTGTGTATCTGTTTGCATGTCTGTATGTCTGACCTGTTCAGGTTCTCTGTCTTTCTGTCTCTGCCTGTCTGTCAGTTTCTCTTTCTCTCACCTCTCACTTTGTCTCTGAAACAGTGATTGTTATTCAGTGATCAATACTGTACCATGATTTATGAATATTAATACTCTAAAGCCATTAGCTGTTCATGCATTGTAAAAATTGCAGTTGTACTGTCAGCATAGCAAGGATACTAACTGCATTTCTATTTTATTGCCATAGGTGGCATCACAGATATATATAGCTTGACTTAGTCTGAGTCTCTGTTTGTATCTTTAGACTTGTCTATTATGTCCAAAGAATTTTGTGAAAAATAGGATTGTTTCTGCATTGAAACAGTTTTTATTTCCCCTAAGTTGGTGCAGAATGTAAGACTAAGAGACTAATGTGATTAATGTTTTGGTTGTATTGATAAGAAAACCACTAAGGAAATATGCTTATTTGTTAGCAGTTTTGATCATATAAATTATAATGTACAGTATTTCACAACAGGATTAGTGTTAGCAGATTTTGATCATATTATGTAATCTGAATCCAAATAGCTGCCAGGGTTAAAGCAAATAGAAGCCAGCAACACACGAAGACAGAAAAGAAAAGGTTTATTTAACCCATTGACTCCTGCACCCTGTCCATCAGCATCCTGCATCATCAACCATGCTAGCAAAGCTAAAGTGTAACCCTTTGACGCCTTTAACCTATTCACCAGCTTCCTGCAGAAAGCTAGTGGACAGGATGAAGGAATCAGAGGATTAAGCTTTTGCAGTTGGTGGATAAGGTGTGAGAGTCAAAGGGTTAATTCACAAAACAAGACCGGTGCAAATTTTTAGCCACATGGCCTTTTCAATATACGCAAGAAACAAACAATGAAAAGAGTACACAAAACTTAGGACAACAGAATTTTCTTGATGTTTTTTTGAACTGAAGAAAATGACTGATCGCTCATTGAAATGTCAAGGAAGTTCTGTTAGTGTTTTCACAGTATGTTTTGTGTGTTCATTTCTTTGTTGTCTTTTTTGTATGCTGGGCTGAAAAAGTTTGCACCTGCCTTACCCTTATGTTGTGAGTTCAATATGTTTTCATTCTGTTCATATGTTTCATGTTTCATATCATTTTATTCAGTATTTAAATACAGGAGCAGTGCTATTAGTTTTAATCATATTGTTATGTACAGTACTGCAGTACAGGAGTAATGTGAGCAGTTTTATTACTGTTATGTAGAGTATTTCAGTGCAGGAGCAATGTGAGCAGTTTTATTACTGTTATGTAGAGTATTTCAGTGCAGGAGCAATGTGAGCAGTTTTGTTACTGTTATATAACGTATTTCAGTGCAGGAGCAGTGTGAGCAGTTTCATTACTGTTATGTAGAGTATTCAGTGCAGGAGCAATGTGAGCAGTTTTATTACTGTTATGTAGAGTATTTCAGTGCAGGAGCAATGTGAGCAGTTTTATTACTGTTATGTAGAGTATTTCAGTGCAGGAGTGATGTGAGCAGTTTTGTTACTGTTATATAACGTATTTCAGTGCAGGAGCAGTGTGAGCAGTTTCATACTGTTTATTAACGTATTTCAGGACAGGAGCAATGTGAGCAGTTTTTTTTTACTGTTATATAGAGTATTTAGTGCAGGAGCTATATAAGCAGTTTTTTTTACTGTTATATAATTTTCAGTGCAGGAGAATGTGAGCAGTTTTTTACTGTTATATAGAGTATTTCAGTGCAGGAGCAATGTGACAGTTTTTTTACTGTTAATAAGAGTATTTCAGTGCAGGAGTAATATGAGCAGTTTTATTACTGTTTTTTTTTATAAGTATTTCAGTGCAGGAGCAGTGTGAGCAGTTTTTTACTGTTATATAAGTATTTCAGTACAGGATAATGTGAGCAGTTTTTTTTTTACTGTTATAATCATAATTCCAGTACAGGAGCAATATGGATCAATTTTATTACTGTTAATGTTAGAATATTTCAGTACAGGAGCAATTGAGCAGTTTTATTACTGTTTATATAGAGTATTGCATACAGAAGTAATGTGAGCAGTTTTATTACTGTATGTAGAGTATTTCAGTACAGGAGTAATATGAGCAGTTTTATTACTGTTATGTAAGTATTTCAGTACAGGAGTAATATGAGCAGTTTTATTACTGTTATGTAGAGTATTTCAGTACAGGAGTAATATGAGCAGTTTTATTACTGTTATTAGAGTATTTCAGTACAGGAGTAATATGAGCATTTTATTACTGTTATGTAGAGTATTTCAGTACAGAAGTAATGTGAGCAGTTTTATTACTGTTATGTAGAGTATTTCAGTACAGAGTAATATGAGCAGTTTTATTACTGTTATGTAGAGTATTTCAGTACAGAGTAATGTGAGCAGTTTTATTACTGTTATGTAGAGTATTTCAGTACAGGAGTAATATGAGCAGTTTTATTACTGTTTATGTAGAGTATTTCAGTACAGAAGTAATATGAGCAGTTTTATTACTGTTATGTAGAGTATTTCAGTACAGGAGTAATATTGAGCAGTTTTATTACTGTTATATAGAGTATTTCAGTACAGAATAATATGAGCAGTTTTATTACTGTTATATAGAGTATTTCAGTACAGAAGTAATGTGAGCAGTTTTATTACTGTTATTAGAGTATTTCATACAGGAGTAATATGAGCAGTTTTATTACTGTTATATAGAGTATTCATACAGAAGTAATATGAGCAGTTTTATTACTGTTATTAGAGTATTTCAGTACAGGAGTAATATGAGCAGTTTTATTATGTTATATAGGTATTCATCAGAGTAATGTGAGGGTACTGAGTACAGAAGTAATTGAGCAGTTTTATTATGTTATATAGGTTTCATGCAAAGAACATATGAGCAGTTTTATTAATGTTATATAGAGTATTTCAGTCAAGAACAATATGAGCAGTTTTATTAATGTTATATAGGGTACTGCAATACAGAAGTAATGTGAGCAGTTTTATTACTGTTATATAGAGTATTTCAGTACAGGAGCAATATGAGCAGTTTTATCACTGATATATAGAGTATTTCAGTACAGGAGCAATATGAGCAGTTTTATTACTGATATATAATTTTGGCACAGGAGCTGTATAAGTAGTTTTATTACTGAATATGTACAATGTTTCAGTACAGGAGCAATATGAGCAGTTTTATTACTGTATGTGTGATTGAGAAAAATATGTGATCAAGATTTTCTAAGCTCTTTATGGATGAATCTTTTCCACATTTTGGCCAAAGGTGTGGACTATTCAGGATTTCCAAGAGCTCAAGTTTGGAAGTTATGGCGTCAGCGGCAGGGTTCCATGGACGGAAAAATTAATAAAATAAAAAAAGATTTTTAAAAAAGAAAAGAAAAAAGAAAAAAGTGCCTGCAATTAGCACCTTTCAAGGAAGATGTATGAACAGCACTTTCTTGGGAACATCTGACAGAATTTGAAACATGTTTTCACCTTTGTGACAGTCCGCCAGCATCTTCAGTGCACATCAAATTACATCACAGCTGACCTTGAGAATACAAGCAGAAAATCTTGAATCTTATGTTTTATAAAACAGGAAATTATTACAATGTTTTGATTATCTGTTTACTTTTTTTCTTTCTTCAAATGCATGATAGTCACCAGTTAGGCAAAGTTTTGTTCCTGTTTTGTTTCATGAATTGGAGATGTTATTCTTTTTTCGTGTTTCTGGTTGCAGTTAATAGTAATACAGTAGTCTCATTCAGAAATTGTTTCTAACATTTCAGTCTGTTTTTTTCGCAGTGACTTCATCAGCTCTTACCGCTACAAGCCTGGCATCTCTTCACCCTTGTCTCTCGATGATCCTGTTCAGCGGATCCGCCAACAAAATGCGGTGGCCCGTTTTAATGACATGTTTGCTCAGGATCGACTGGATGCCATGGATACACTGCGCCGTTACTCTGATGACCATGAGAACAACCAGCGCATCATCTTTGCTGCAGTCTGTGTAAGTCTGGGGATAAAGTTGATGATTGTCTTAATCCTGTGTTTGCGTGGTAGTTTTTTTTTGTTTTGTTTTTTTTTGCTGCAAAAGTACAGAGAAGTGAACTTTTAGGATATTGGAGAGAAGATATTTGAGAGATTTAGTTATTGGTGTACACACACACGAACGCATGCATGCACACGTACATACACACATACACACATATACACGCACAAACACACACACACATGCACACACACACATGCACTTACACACACCACACACACACACACACACACACACACACACACACACACACACACACACACACACACACACACACACACACACACACAACACACACACACTCTCACACACACTCTCACACACACTCTCTCTCTCCCCTCTCTCTCCTCCCACACACACACACCACACACACAACACACACACAACCACACACATTCTTAACAAATGGTCCAACAATTACTATAGGTGTACTATATTTATGACTGAAATTTTACTTTCTTTTATTGCACACCTTTACCAGCTAAAATGGATTCCATGTGTTCTCTAGCTTACAATGCCTTATGTTTAGAAGCCTGTCAAAAATTTCCCTCGTTCATCAAAATCCTCACAGACTGTTCCAAGTCAGATGCAAGTTTAGCATCTGTTGCTTCGTGCTCATCTGTTCCAGACTCTTTTCTTTCCAAATACCTGCTGTCAGACAATTTATACCACTAGCTCAGTTTACATCTCTGAAGTTCATGCGCTGTATTTTGCCCTTCAGACATAGGCATGCCCATAAGCAGAAGAGGAGAAGAATTTTTGTCTACATTGAAAGTGGTCTGATGGCATCTTGTCATCATCATTTCCTCACTACTTTTTCCTGTGTTGTTACAGGAGGCGTTCAGTGCATCCAAGACAGCCTTCCGTCAATTCAAGATGAAGACCAGGGCCAACCTGGCCAAGACCCACTATGGGCCGGACACACTGGAGGAGGCAGTGCAGGACTACCTCAATCGCAACACCGATCTGATTGACACTCCTGGTCTGATATCTGTATGTACTTGTCAACAGGATCTGGATGTTTTGTTTGTGTGTTTTATTCTTTGCATCTTATTTATTTGTTCATCATGTGTGTTTTATTCTTTGCATCTTATTTATTTGTTCATCTGTTTGTTTTTTTCTGTCCCATTGTCTATGCCGCTTCAATGATATTGATCTCATGTATATATGGTATTCTTTGTATTTTATTTATTTGTTGTTTTCTGTCCCATTTCCTGTGCTGCTTTAGTGATATTGATGCCACGCTGCTTATTCCAGTTCCTCAACTGGCCAGCAATCCCAACTTTATTCAGTTGAAATTCCTGTGCCTGGAATTTCTTGGAAACAGATGTCAAGTCATCATATGGCCACCCACCAGACTACTTCTGGGTCACTTACTGAGTTCAGCAGTGCCTGGTTTGATCAAACATATTTAGACATTGCCTAAAAAGCTCCCTACAAATGACAGCAATTGCTCAGTTGCGGAACCAGACAGAGTAACTGATCTTAGAAAATGTTCAGGATTTCAGATATCTTGGTTCTGTAAAAACTGATGATGGAAAAAACCGTTCCAAAGACATCAAAATAAGAATTGGAATGGCAAAGCAAAAACAAAAATAAGAAAATGGTCCAACTCAACATCTGGAAAGACAGAGGCATACTAAATGGCTGGAAATTAGACTTCTAAAATGTTTGATCTGGCCAATCATGATTCATGGCTGTGAAGCCTGGACTCCGAAAAAAAGCTGATTGCAGAAGAATTGAGGCAGCAGAGATGTGGTTTTATTGGAGACTACTACATGTCAAATAGACAGATAGATGAACCAATGAAAGTGTCCTGGAAGAACTTGATACCACCAGAAAATTACTAGTAGACATCAACAAGAGAAGACTAAAATACACTGGCCATGTGTCATGCAGCAAGAACACAGACCTCATGGCAACCATTTTCAAGGAAAAACAGTGACCAACATCAGTGGCCAAAATATTCAAGAAATTGTCCACAAAAGCCAAGACAGAGCAGCCTGGAGGGAGGTGGTGGTGTCAAGGAGTGCAGCGGCCAACACTGAGCCTGGTGACACCGGTGGGTGAGATAGGTGAGGGTAAGTAGACTGTGCCTCCATGACCCATGACATCTGATCCCCAGTTTGAGTTTATCTTAGGCATGGAAGTGGTAGAGAAAACCAAAACAGAGGTCACCACAAGATCAGGGCATGAAGAGCCACAGAATCTGGAACACTTCTCAGCTTTATGATTTCATATTAATGGGGGATGACAATGATGATGCTACAGCAAGCCATCGAGGTTTGAGATTGTGTGACAGGGCAGTAATCTATGCGTAACTTTGATAGTATATATCTTGACATCAACCAGGCACAACAAACACAACACCTGTAGTGTTGGTCAGGAAATTTGAGCAACACCCTAAATGATGCATCCATAAAGTGGACGAGACTCAAGCTGTGTGGATCCAACCTTCCCAGTGAGCCCATAGCATGCTCAGCTTTGGGTAGGAGATGGTAAAGGCCAAGAGTCCGGCAGTAATCTTCAATATTGTGTTGTGTTGTGTGCATTGCATTGTAAGTCTGATGTATATCATCACAGGAGCTTTTAATTGTGAAATTTGAGCTGCTCTCTGCAAGGTGTTTGCATTGTCTCTGAGCAGTGCTGATAGTTTTTTTTCCTGTATTTTTCTGTTTGTGTGTAATTTGTGTTTGCTTGTCTGAATGTATGTAATTTTTTAGTACAGAATTTGACCAAGAACAGTCCTTTGTAGCCCTGGTTCTTTTTAAGTAATGTGCACTGCACACAGAACCTCAATTCATCATCTATCCAAGTGCACATCCAGATTACCATTTAAATATTTTAGATTGCTCTTTGGTTCATTTTAATGTTCAGACCAGTTCGGTATACTCTTTCATCTCACGTAAAATAAATTTAGACCTTGATGCATGTACCAAGGGCAGTAATCATACATATATTGAGAGAATCATAATCAAAATATGTATAGCGAAAGAGTCTAAGAAAAACATGGTAAACATACTAATACCAATATTTTCATTTATAGAATGCGTTATTGACCAATATGTAGCTGTTTAGAATTTCACAATAACTCCGAATAACTATGATGAAAGGTCACAAGTTGTAATTACAAATTGTTTTTGTATAGCGCTGTTCTTCAAACACATTCCACTACGTTGTTCAACAGCTTGCATCTTTGGTGAGTGTGCATGCTGGACATTGTCATGTTTCTCTAAGCCAGCCATGGACATGCCTTAAGGATTTCTAACGATATTCTGCGCATGCATATGCCATGAAGGGGGTGTAGGTACAGGCAAGTCTGCATACTTGTCTTAGATCTGAAAAATCTCCTTTTACTCACCAGGCAGAGGAGTCTATAAGCTGATCAAACCCAGAGTCTCCCTATTAGAAGTCTTAACATTTATCCCTTTGACTACTGTGCCCATCACTCATTTCATTCACTGATTTCTGCAGGACGTGATCAGGGCCCTGAACCGCAGCTACCGCATTTTCCTGCCTCATGATGTCAACTTTACTACCATCCAGCCTTTCATCCGTGAGGCCGTCAAGCTGGCCTGGCAGATGAGTGCTCTGGCCCATCCCCTGGACATTGCTATCAGCACTGATGCTGAACTGTTTGATGAGTCCAAGTAGGTGTCCACCTTTTGTGCGCGTGGATGGGTGTCAGGTTGTTGTTTGTCATGTGTAGGTAGAGTTTGAGTTGTTCAAGAGGGATTCATTGCGCTCGGACAGATCCATATGCACTTCACCCAGATCGAATTCAATGCACATAGTCTGTTCCATGTGCACTCCAACAAAATGTGTCAGTGATAATCTGGAGGGGTGGGGGGGGGATAAATTGCATTTGGACAGTTACGTCTGTACTCCAACCATATCCTACGCCCTGACAAGATTTTGAAATGGAAGCAGGAGAGGAGGTGAAGGGCTATGAGTATAGCGTGTATGGAATTGTCTCTTTGTAAGTTGATTTCCTTTTGAATGAGTTCTACATACCAGTTTCAGTGGGGAAAGGGGTCTACTATTATTGTATTGGCAAATTAGAATTTTTTGCCAATCCAGTTGTCATTGTTTCTTTAATACATACAAGGCAGAAATGATCATTCTTATCTCTTTGCAGACATGGCAGTTAGTGACAGAAGTACTCTGGTGACACAACATTTTGAATACTTTCACAAAATTGAAAAAAGAAAATATAGAACTCGCAAAAAAAAACCCCACATATGTTTTGTAAAGTTTGATAGTTTATGCTTTCCAGATGGTTAGTGCACAAGTTGATAACATGTATTTTGTACTCACAGTATGATGCTGAAAATAGTATCCAACAGGGTGTAAAGAAATCATGTTTTTCACTAGGTGCGTAACTGAACAGTCACCCACATTTGCAAAATGAATTAGCATTGGATAAGTGCCATAATACAATCACTGAAAGCTATCAGATATGCTGTTTATCTGAATAAGGCTGGAGGCAGGCAGACAGCTTTGCATGCAGCACATTTCTCATCTGTGTTCCCCACTTTAGCTTAGATAATCACAAACTGAAGAAGCACGACTAGACAAAATTGTGTTCTGCATAGGGGAATTAACAGGAGTGATTTTTTTTGTTTTTGAAAAATGCCAAAGTTGCTTCCCATAATCGTCTTTTGGTTTCTTGGGAAAAATCAATGAAAATTGCTGGTGTATGTGCATTGGCACGTCATCAGATTATTTTTGAGCAATAATGTGCTGGCACCAAGATATTAGCAAAAGAGTTAGTCTGCTTTTCTTTAGCTCACTTGCCATGTCTGCTTTCCATTATATTTGTATACGTGTGGTGAACAGGTATCGACGCAGCTATGACTCGGAATACACAGCACCCCTGGTCGGTCACCACATCTGGCCTGCCCTTATGCAGGGTGTCCGTGTGGTCGTCAAAGGCGAAGTCAACACTCGTCGCGGTGCTTCTCTGGTCAGTGTGTAGTGTGTGCCTTCATGTCGTCCTAAAGTAGACTGTCATTTTTTTTTGTCCTTGCAGGTCTAGTTTGTCTTTTTACCATGTGTAGTAGAATTCATTATCTTTTTATGGTTAGATTGTGTTAGTCTAGCTAACTTTGCTTACATTAAGTCAGCAATAGACAGATTGCAGTATTTAGTTCCTGCAGCTTGTCCACCAACTGCAAAAACTGTATCCTTTGACACTTTCACCCTATGCTGGTGGATAGGGTGAGGGATCCAAAGGGTTAAGTTTTTGTTTTGCCAGCATGGTTGATATTGAAAGATACTGGTGGTAAGGGTGCAGGATTCAAAAGGTTAAAAACAAATTGGACCAAATATTTTCTGTCAACAACACTACAGAACAAAACAAACAAAACATCATCATCATCACCATCAGATACCTTGCCACATGGCGTTGGCAATCATGGCCTTCCATCTGTTTGTCTCTTGTTGCCTCAAGCATCTCTTCCACCCTGTTTTTCTTTCGCCATTCTGTAAGTCCGTCCAATATTTTCTCCCTGGGTCTACCTGGTGCTCTCTTTCCCTCTAGCTTTCCCATTGTGACCAGGTGCTCCAATTCCCTTTTCCTCATAAAATAGCCTATAAATGTTGCCTGTCTT
>CM060314.1:31899114-31906614 GCA_030674185.1 Monoplex corrugatus
AATGTCCGTTTGTTGTGAAACAAAAATTGAATTAAAAAAAAGTTTTAAAAAAAAAGGAGGGATAGAGGCAGGGGTAATGGCAGATGTGTATTTTGCAAGTTTCATGATAATGCTATAAAACTGTAAAATTTGTACGTAGATACTGCTGTAGTATTTAGTTGTTCATCCCATGTAAAACTACCCTTTGTATGACTGATCTTGTTAAAGGTCAAACATTGTCAAAGAGAGGTAATTTACATTCATGGTTTTTCTCAAGTTGTAAATATATCTATTGAAAAAAATAGTGTTTTATTGCTTTGGTTGGTATTTTGCATTCTTTATCACAACATTTGGTTGATTAAATTTGTTTTTTTTCATAACAAAGTGTAAAGAAACATTACTTTATTTGATATTGGGACTATGTTAATGGCATTGTTGAATTTGCAGCTATTTTGTTCACAATGTTTAAGACTTTAAGTGACAGAGTTATATTTATATGCTTATGATGTACCTACCTAATTTACCTGACTGAGGCGTTTTATTTTTCTTGCTGCTTATGTATATGTATAATGTAGCTATTTAGTTTATTAAGCTGATTTTTCCCTTGTAATGTGTATATGTTTAATGACGCTGTTTAGTTCTCTGTCGTAAAATTTTCCCTGGTAATTT
The DNA here is from genome assembly GCA_030674185.1 of Monoplex corrugatus. Taxonomy (NCBI): domain Eukaryota; kingdom Metazoa; phylum Mollusca; class Gastropoda; order Littorinimorpha; family Ranellidae; genus Monoplex; species Monoplex corrugatus. The sequence goes on from CM060314.1 coordinate 31,899,763, forward strand.
GTGTATTTATGATGAAGCTATTTAGTTCACTGTGCTGACTTTTCCCTTGTAATTTGTGTATTTATTTATGTATTTATTTTTTTGTTCTTGCAGTCCTCACCCAGAAGAAGTCGCAGTCCCACACGTTCATTGAGCCCTGGCCCTAAGTCCTTCAGCCCCATCCGCTCACGCTCTCTCAGTCCATCCCGCTACGCTCGCAGTCGATCCCCCAGCCCCCTCCGCCGCTCCTTCAGTCCCCGCAGAATTATCTAACTACCACAACGAACAAGAAGGCAGCAGCGCACTCTACCAGCCAGCATTATGGACCACAGCATCATGTTTTCAAAGACAGAAGGAGGCAGATAGACAGGGCCTGATCTAGTGGGCTTCCAGGAAAGTTTGAAAGATGTCACCATCTCCCCATGGGCTTACTGAGACTTTAAGCAAACTTTGAAAGATGTCATCCTATCCCTGTGAGCGTACCAGTACTAACATCAGCTCTGGCAATCATGTAGTGTGTAAGATTTATCATTTTGTGACTGATTGCTGTGTGGTTTGTCGTCATCCGCATGCATGAACGTTTAACATCAGTTCATTTGGAAACGAAGCATTATGTTTTCCATCATTTTTTTCAAAGGAACATTTGTTGTACATTAGAGTGTAACACCTGTCACTTTTGCTTATGAAAGTCACTCATTTTTCATAACAATGAAAAATATGTTTTATTTAATTGTTTTGCAAAGAATGTGTAAAAGAGAGCAAGAGCGAATATCCATCGTGTTGTGGCTTTGAAAATTCTTGCTTAAAGAAAAATAACCTCCAATGCTGCTTTTGGGCTAATTGCTACATCCTCCAATCTTGCCGAAGGTCAGCTTTAACGTCTGTGATAGGAAGAGTTGGAGTAGTCATGTTGTAGGTGTGGTGTGATTCCCTTAACCTAGTATTCTGTGTTGCTTTTGTTATGTTGAGCAGGAAGCAGTGTCTGAGTGGTTTACATATACATTTTATCCTGTCTTTCTTTTCTCTCCGTATAACAACACACACACACAAGTGTACAGCCACTGAGCAGTCAGCCACATTCTCCTTATACGCTAAGCTTTCATTGTAAATGGTTTGCCATTACTTTGTAGAGTTTCCTTACTATGAAGCCACGTTGTTTGATTCCTGTTGTTTTGTATTGTTTTGTGTAATGCAAACATGTAGTCCCTCGCCTCCCAATATATATATATATATATATACCCTTTATATTTTGTAAGTATAAGATGTTGGTCTTACTGAAACAGATATTTCAGAATGCAGTTGTTGGGGTGTAGAGTTGTTGACGTAATATATTTGGACACTGTCTCACTGAGAGCCATCAGTTGTAGTATATTGCATCATGAGTGTTTTAAAGTGATGATTATTGCATTGCAGGGTTCATGTACATATATTATTAGTATCTTTTAAGTTCAACAGAATAATGTTTATGATCTAAAGCAGGAGCTTAGATGTTTTATACTTTACATTGTTTTAAGGACATGAAGTTTGAAACAACATTTCCCGCTAAAGACATTTTTAAGTGAAAAGACAGAAAAGAAAGACAAGTTATTCAATTGTTAGCATGTTTATACTGTAGTTGCCAAAGGCTGGTTTGTTGATTGTGCTTTTCTTTAATTCTGTATTTTATTCTCCAATACTGTATTTTTCAACTCTTGTTACACACATTCCACTGTTGCTTGTATTTCAAGCAACTTGTTTTATATAACTACATATAGTTGTCATTTATTTGTAATGATCTATCTGTCCATATGATGCCGTCCAAAAATCTTTGAGATTTTTTTTCCCAGTCCATTTACACTGCTGAATGCAAAGACTGTAGACTTGTGCTCCCTACTTCTGTCCGTGTTTTGCCTTTTACCTGAGCATGCTTGGGTGTAAGGGAAAATGTTATGGACCTTGTGAAGGATCATGTTCAGGTGTTTTCTGTGATAGAATTCAATCACGTTTACTGATCCAGTGTGACAATGCATTGTTAGATTTTTTTGAGTTTTTTTAATAGTAGTGGAACTGAAGAGCTTAAAGTATCTTTGTCAGTAATGTTTGGGCAGAATACTTCTGTTTTCATGTTCGTTATCCATTTTTGCTCTTTCAGAATGGAGAGATAATTCTTTCTGATGCAATCCTTGTATCAATCATTCAGTTCACTTAAAAGAAAATGTGAACTTAGGAGTCCATATCTCTTTTATAAATGAAACTTACAAATTTGATTTGCAGTTCCATCGCATTAGTGACTTACAAAATGATTGAAATAATTATCTCAGCTTCAAAATGAGAACATTCAGCACAGATTCTGGTCAGCTGAGAACAACAGATCGTAACAAAATTATATTGTAAATGTTACAGGCCTTGGTCAGACGAGTTTGGAGTTTATTCAAAAGGGATTCATTGCACTTAGACAATTCCATGTGTGCTCCACCAACATCTGCTGGCAGTTATCTGGCACATTCCTGAGCCTGTGCAAAATCCTATACACTGGCAAAGTCTTGAAACGGGGAGGGGGAAAATGGATCTATGAAACACCTAGCTGACACCACTGAAATGATGGAAACATTAAGATGGGCAAGCCATTTTTTAATGTTGCCGGCTGGAGTTGAACTTTAGATATCAGATCTTGAGTTCATGGCCTTGTCAAAGAACTAACCAGTCTGTGTAAAGTCAGACAAAATCATACAGATATGTAAGTTTGAATGAGTACTGCACTGTTCAGTTTCAATGTCTTAGTTTCAGTTGTTTATGACATTATTTTTTAACCTGATTTTGGTCATTCTTGCCACCAAACATTATATTACAAGCATTAGTCCACCAGGCATAGTCAGTTTTCAAAGTAAAAGAAAATGTCAAGAAATATTAACCTCAACTTTTTTCTTTTTCTTTCTTTTTTAATCTTGTATTATTTTTAACCTATTGCACTGTGGAAATGGTCAACATTGCACAATATCTTAAGCATACCTTTATATTTATATATACGTCTGTGATATTTTATTCTTCGATGAAATGATGTTGTACAGGTTTAGGTCCATGTATTTTAATGCACTTGTCAGGAATGTTTATCTACAGTACTTTTTTACAGAATTAAACGATGTCTCCGGTTTAGAACATGGTATTACCTTGCACAAATAACTAGGTCAGAACTTGTCAGCAGTATTCTTGTATGAAATTGAATGACATCTTTTTAATTCCTTTTTGCATTCCATTTTGATTCTGTCTTGTACTGTCATAGAAGTTTGGCTAGAGTATGAAAAATCATTCCAAGTTATTGCTGATTGTATTTTATAACTGTAGGTAGGTTACGTGATAACATATTTATGAATATATATCAATAAAAATAGCAAAATCCAAAATTGTCTTTGTGTTGTGTAATGGATTTTATATCTCCCTTCCCTCTGTTCCCCCCTCCCCATGTTCTCTTCTCTGTTTGTCAGACTGCCTGTCTGTGCCTGTTTCTCTTTGTCTCACATACACACATACACATACACATACACACACACACACTCACACACACACACACGCACACACACACCACACACTTGAATGCACACGCTCAACACACACACCATACACACATGCGCCCACCCACACCCACACCCATGCATACGCACACACACGCACGCACGCACACACACACACACATACACACACGCACACGCACACACACACACACACACACACACACACACACACACACACACACACACACACACACCACTTGTAACACTGCACCAAAAGTCCTTTGTATTGAAACTGAAAAACCACCACCATCACCACCATCATCACACTACAGCCATCATTACCTTCACCACCATCAGAACCATATTCACCACTGCCAACGTCACCATCATCACACCAGAACTATCACCGCCACCACCGCATTATAACCACTGCCACCATCACAACCACACCATAAACAGCACCACCTCCACCATCACCATCACACTTCCACCACCATCACCATACAACCACCATCACCACCATCACCACCATCACCTCATCACATCACCACCACCATCATCACAACCACCACCATTATCACCACCACCACCATCACAACCACCACCGCCACTTCCAACCATCATCAGCACTAATACAAGTTCATTGCAAACATGATTCGGAATGGATTGACAATTTATAGTCTAGTACGCATTTGTATGTTTTAATGTGTGTGCGGATGTATTTATGTAAATGATAACAAAATTAATGTGGAATGGTGGCCAGTTGGATAAACATTTGCCTGGAAGCGTGTGATCCTGGGTTCGATCTTTAGTCAAACAGGGAATTCTCTCACCCTCACACCTTTTCATGTGGTTTGGGTGCTAGTCTTTTGGCTTAGGCAATAAGCTGAGATTCTGTGTGTAACAGCACGGTTTACAGCTTATGGCTCCCATAACTCTCCGGGGTCGTAGTGGCATGGCTTACAGCTTACAGCTCCCTTAATTAAAACTCTCCAGGGTCGTAGTGGCACAGCTTACAGCTCTCATAACTCTCCAGGGTCGTAGTGGCACAGCTTACAGCTCCCATAACTCTCCAGGGTCGTAGTGGCACAGCTTACAGCTCCCATAACTCTCCAGGGTCGTAGTGGCACAGCTTACAGCTCCCATAACTCTCCGGGATCGTAGTGGCATGGCTTACAGCTTACAGCTCCCATAACTCTCCAGGGTCGTAGTGGCACAGCTTACAGCTCCCATAACTCTTCGGGGTCGTAGTGGCATGGCTTACAGCTTACAGCTCCCATAACTCTCCAGGGTCGTAGTGGCACAGCTTACAGCTCCCATAACTCTCCAGGGTCGTAGTGGCACAGCTTACAGCTCCCATAACTCTCCAGGGTCGTAGTGGCACAGCTTACAGCTCCCATAACTCTCCAGGGTCGTAGTGGCACGGCTTATAAACTTATGGCCCCCTTTAACTCTCCAGGGTCGTAGTGGCACAGATTACAGCTCCCGTAACTCTCTAGGGTCGTAGTGGCACGGCTTATAAACTTATGGCTCCCTTTAACTCTCCAGGGTCGTAGTGGCACAGCTTACAGCTCCCATAACTCTCCAGGGTCGTAGTGGCACAGATTACAGCTCCCATAACTCTCCAGGGTCATAGTGGCACAGCTTACAGCTCCCATAACTTTCCAGGGTCGTAGTGGCACGGCTTATAAACTTATGGCTCCCTTTAACTCTCCAGGGTCGTAATAGCATGGCTTATAAACTTACGGCTGCTTTAATTATTTAGGGTCGTAATAGCAAGGTTTATAAATTATGGCTCCCTTAACTCTCCAGGATCGCAGTGGCAAGGCTTACAGCTTACAGCTCCCTTAACTCTCCAGGGTCGTTGTGGCTCTGCATGATGAAATGGTGCACCCAAAACCCACATCTGTCCTGGTCATGTGCCAGTGCTTGGATTTGGACAAAGCTCCTTCCAGTCCATTTAGTGATGTTGTTTACTTTTTGTTGTTGTTGTTGTTGTCATTGTTGTTGTTGTGTTCACCTTTTCTCTTCAACTGTTCTTTTAGGATGGTCTTGGAGAGGTCACGTGCGCTGGTTACGTGGCCATACCATATCAGCTTTCTCTTCCTCATAGTGGGCGGTAGGTCTTCATAGTGTTTTGCATATTGTGTCACACTTGTGCACACTTAGTGCATGTAAAACTAAGGAAAAAAAATCTCATGGCAACAAAAGGGCTGTCCTTGGTAATGTTTTACAGAAAAAATCCACGTTCGCAGGTCAACGAAAATACAAAGAATACGGGGGGTGGGTGGGTGGGTTGGGAAATTGGACAGTACTTCGCTGTGTCAACATGCGTACCCTGGCAAGAGAAGCCCAAATCTCACTTAGTAAATCGCCCGGAGTGGAGCGCTGCGGATACAGAAATTAATGTCCTCTTGTGTTTTGGAACCACAAGAGGTATCTATTTTGCTTTTAGGTAGCGAGGGGCTATTCTTACCTGTCTTGCTCTCTTTCCTCGCGGGACTCTTATTTCTGCCTTTCAGATCATTCACCTGCATTTCCTCCAAATTCTCTCCTTAGCTCCCCAAAGACAGAGTATGGCTACTTTTAAGGCGGAAAAAAGAAAGAATGGGGTATGCACGCAAAAATCTGTTCCCTCTGCTAGGTAGACACGTTTGTATGAATTTATACACTTAGATAAGAGAGTACTCGCTGGAACTCTAGCCTGCGTAAGAAAAGGAGAAAGAAGACACGGTAAATCCGCTTTGACAAGAACGAGAATATGATAATGATAAGGATGATATTTTATAAGCTGCCAAATTTTGATTCCAGAATCAAACCAAGGCGCGCACTACCATCATTTTCCAAAGCAATCACCAACAATGACCACATCCCCAGGGCACAAAGCACATCGAAACTGGGAGGGGGAAAACAGAAGGGCAGTAGGGCGTGTGACCCCTGACCCAAACCGTCATTCTCCTTCTGTCTTTGTCTGTCTGTCTGTCTCTTTCACACACGTACATACATACATACATAATGCTGAGCTAGGGTACACTCAAGTCTGTTCAACGAATGACCCTTGACCCAACTTGTCATTTTTTCTATCACATACACAATCCTCTCTTTATTTAGATGTAAATAAATAAAATATCTGTGCAAAGGTGGCAGAAACTGAACCACATACTAAAAAAAAAACATTTTGGAATTTGATCAAAAGACATTCATCGGACTCGGGCAATTCCATATGACTTCTACCTAAGTCTGTCAGCAATACATGTAAACTGGCAGATTCCTTGAGCCTGCACAAAACCCTATGCACTGGTAGAATCTTGTAATGGGGAAGTGGGGGCAGAGAACCTATAAAACACGAAACTGACACCACCAAAACGATTGAAGACTTAAGACG
>CM060314.1:31911614-31921614 GCA_030674185.1 Monoplex corrugatus
TGCTAGCAGAACAGTAACACTTCAATCCATGGTTCTTCCGATGGCACAGATCAATCCTGCTGTCATTGTAGTTCTGATAAATCAAGTCTGTCCTGCTACTTTTCTGATTCCGCCGCATAAGTTTTCGAACAGGCCAGGGAAGAAACTGAGAGCTCACACCTACTTGTATGTCATCAGATGCAGAGTTGGAGCTGTTTTCATTGAGGCAGGTTTCATCTGGCAACGAGGAACGATACAGATAATTTCTATCAGATTTGATGGACGGCTTTGGGTAGTCTTCAGGAGAGCTTTTGTCGTATGACCTCTTAGTTCCTGCCTTTTCTGCCGATTTGTTGGTATCCTTGTCGGATCCGTTGCTGGGATAGATGACGGGTACTTCAACCCGGCCAGGCACACGCAGATTTGGGTGACTTCTGGCAGAATTGCTAACTGGAAGCAGCTTCCTCCTCTCGTTCTTTATCACTCCCCCACAATTGCCTGCTGGTCTGAAGGGCTGCTTGTGGGAGGGCGACCCTTGTTTCTGTACTCGTGTTCGTTGTGGGCTTGCATTGCATTCGCTCTGGCTCTTTTCCGTACATGAGCCGACGATTACACTCAAGGAAGAGGTGAGTCTTTCAAGAGAGTCTTCTATCCTGGCAGAGCTCAAGCTCTGTTCACTCGATTCTGATCTAGCACTGACGATGGACAGCTGACTGCTGTAACGTTTGGAAACGAGGGGAGGGGGCCTGTTGGTCTTTTTTGGCTTCTCCATAATAGTGCTGAAGTTCCACTGCGGCAGCTCTGGTGGTGTTGATGTTCTGGCAACTTTACGTTTGGGTGATGCGGGTGGAATAGTGGTGACTACTTTGGCCTCTTTATGTTTGCGAAATGTGATTTTCTGTGGAATGTAAGGTCTGTCCTGGTCACTAGAAGAAGTCATCGTGTCTTTGGCCTGTTTCTTTTCTTCACTATCTGGCACTGAACCACGTGGTTCAGAAGTAGGTGTAGACTGACTGCAAGGTTTAGGAAGCATTGTGTATGATCTGCTGGAGCGCTGACTTTGATTTTCTTTGGAAGTTGCTGCACCACAGGAAATATTACTGCTTTGCCCATTTTTGATCTGACTGCAACTGTTCACCGCATCTAACGATCCTATTTGCTCAGGTCTGGCCTTGGTGGGTCGGCGTTTAGGAATCCTGGAAATACGGACTTTGATAACAGGCATTTTGAATTTTGTATCGGAAACTGGGAGTATCTCCATGTTATTGACTTTCAGAGTGGAATCTTGGGCTGTGATTTGTATCGAGTCTTGTGTGCTGTCTGGCTGTGGCTGACTTTTGACTGGTAGAGATACAGTGATCACCACGTCTTCTGCTGGTGTGGGAGCTAGTGTATTGGTGCTACAAGGACTCGGTTCTGGGTCTTGGACGACACTGACATCACGTTCTGGGTCTTGGACGACACTGACATCACGTTTATCAGCCATATCCTGGGTTTGAGAGGTAATTTTGCTTTGCATAGAAAGGTCGACTTTTTCTTGGGTGATGCTTTCATCGGATATGCGCAAGTTACAGGAAATCTGAGAGTTGTCTGACATGTGTTTGTTGGCATTTTCGTCTTCTGTGTCGTTGATGCTCTCAGTTTTGAAAGCAAGGAAATCTGTTTTAGTGAAGGTTCCATGTACAGATTTTGACTGCATCTCAGATAGGCAGCTGAACCCATCTTCGCTTATTTCGGTTTGAGATTTGACTGCAACTTCAGCTTCAGCACCATGGGTCTGCTGTGTGGTATTGTCATCAGTATTTTGAGCTTTAGAGATACTAATGTCCGCAGCAGCTATACAATCCAGCAACTTCTGGGAGACTTCTACAGAGGTGTCTGTGTTAGGGGGCTCCCCATCTGTATTGTAATCTTCGCTGAAGAAAATATCGGGAGAGATTTGGGTCCGACGAAACGTGTCATTTCTGCCACTAGTTTTGTTTTTGGTTTTGTTGTTCTGTGGCTGGGCAGTTCTGTAAGAAAACTTGACGGGCCAGGGATCAACACTTTCAAACTCATCGCAATAATAGGTGCCACAGGTTGCTACAATTTCCCCAGCTTCACAGTTTTGGGGATCAACCTCTGTTTCATATTTATTGGGGGAAAGCCTTCTTTTGCAGATTACCCGCTCCGAGAGTTTGGTGTTTTTTCTGCGTGTGAATTTCTTGATGAAAGGCTGGTCGACTCCCGAATGTAAACTGGACTGGTGAAAATGCAGATCTGTGCTGGTTCCTTCTATTTGTCTGTTGCTGCGTTTCTGGACTGAGAGCGCGCGCTTTTCAGGCTGATGTTGAAGTCTGTTTTCTTTGTTGGGTGAGCTTTCAGTGATCTGGGGACTTGGTTCCTTGTCCTGAGGTCCACTGCTCGAGACGTCCTGGTCAGGACACTTGCATTCTTCCAGAGAGCAAATACAGCCGTCTTCTACCAAACATATACACGCCTCTCCTAGGTCTTGGTAGATATCGGACAGAATGGTTTCTGCTTCGTGCGGCTGCCAGTCTTTTGCTGTGTCACTCGGAGCATCTGTTGCTGAAGATGGTGCATCGGTACAGTCGGAGAAAACCTCCTGCGTTACATCAACATTGTCCACGTTTGGGAACAGTTCGACAATGGCAAAGTTCCGATGGCCTGCTAAGGCGTCAACACAATCAGATTGTTCTTTAGTGAGGCCATCACATGTGCATCCATCTACCGCGTCCTCACCGTCCTCAACCTCTCTGACATAAAAACCGTGGGTGTCATCCACACAGTGAGATCCTTCGTAATCGTAAATGGCGGAATCGACATTGATACTATAACCAAAACTGGTGTTGTCATTTCTTTTTGAAAACGGCGTCCCATCATCTTCACAACCTTCTACATCTTTCTTACCTGGCTGAGGAAGTACCTTCCCTGCATCTTTTACGAGAAGTTTTGGAATATTTTTCTTGAAATTCGACTTTGGGTCGACCCCATCCTCTTTCCTCTTTGACTGTTTCTCCTTGCTGGGAACCAAATCCACATCACCTGCCTCTTTCTTGGACAACGAGAACACATCCAAAGCAGAAATTGTTGGAGTGGCGATACGGTTCTTCAAGGCGTTAATTTTCGACAGCCAGTCATACTTTCTCAGATGTTTATGCGACGGGGTAACCACGGGATGAACAGGCGAAGGATCCACGGAGTTTGCACCAGCCTGTCGTCTCCACTTTGGTTTGGTGGCGCCTATCCGCGGCAGTGGATCCACATCGGAACCGTTCAGGACGACCTCCTGAGGTGCCATACTGTGCCTGTCTCTGATCTCCAGCTGGAAATCCGGACAGAAACTGGTTTGTATCGCGTTTTTAACGGCATCCTGATTCATTCCGTCCGTGCATTTTACGTTGACTCTAAAACTAACACAGACGATGACGCATTTCGGTAGGAACTGTGAAATTATCGTGCTGTTGCGTCACGGTAATTGTGCGTCATATTTTCGAATTGCGTGTTCGTTTTTTAGGCAATATCCCGTTTCTCTCTCTCTCTCTCTCTCTCTCTTCTCTCTCTCTCTCTCTCTCTCTCTCTCTGTGTCATACCCCCCCTCTCTCTCTTTCTCTCTCTCTCTATCTCACACACACACACACACACACACACACAGACACACACACACAGACACAGACACACAGACCCACACACACAGACACACACACACAGACACACACACACACAGACACACACACAGACACACATACTCACATACACACACACACACACACACACACACACACACACACACACACACACACACACACACACACACACACACATACACTTTCACTCTAAGACACAGTTTCACAATATCAGAGAATTAAACCTTTTTCTCCCTGGTTACAAAAGCAGCTTGAGAAGACAGACTTTGAAGAAGAAAAAAGAAGAAAGAAAACAGACGGAAAAAAAAAGAAAGAAAGGAAAGGAAAAGAAAGAAAGAAAAGAAGGAAAAATACATACTGTCAAAAATCCGTTTACGCTATGAGTCATGCAGCTCGAAACGATTTGCCGCTATAAGCATCGACACACACACACACACAGACACACACACACAGACACACACACACACACACACACACACACACACACACACACACACACACACACACACACACACACACACACACACACACACAACACACTTTTTAGGCAATATCCCGTTCTCTCTCTCTCTCTGTGTCATACCCCCCTCTCTCTCCTTTCTCTCTCTCTCTATCTCACACACACACACACAGACACACACACACAGACACAGACACACAGACCCACACACACAGACACACACACACAGACACACACACACACAGACACACACACAGACACACACAGACTGGATCAGTTTTAAGGCAATCCTTGAAAAGACAAGAACAGATCTATCTGAAGCAATGAACATAAACGACATGTACGAAGTTTTCTGTAACTCACTGTTAAGAGCTGCTAACATTTCAATTCCAAAACTTACAGTGTTGAAAATAGGAAAACATCATGGAAATGTCTGGTGGAATGAGGATTGTCAAAAGGCAGTGAACGAAAAGAAAGAAAAATACAAAATCTATTTAGCAAACAGGTCACCTGAAAATCATACAGCGATGAAAAGTGCCAACATTAAGTGTAACAGAATCATAGAGCAAGCCAAAGAACAACACTGGACGTCTTTTTGTAAATGTGAAGTAAATGACCACAAAGACATGATAAAGATTTGGGAAAAACTAAAATTAATGAAAAACGGGATTAAGTTGCCATCAATTCCAGTAAAGCTAGAAAATAACCCTTTTCCTAACTCACTGGAAAAAGCAGAAGCTTTTGCAGACGTGTTTGCTGAGACCTGTCGTGTAGAAGGACTTCCTGTCTCTAGTAGAGACTATAGGGAACGAGAAGAAAAGAAAGATGTATATAAGGATCCTGCCTCTGACAATACTCACTACATAAATGCATCACTCACACTTCAAGAATTAAAAGATGCCATTCAGTCCCTTCCAAGTAAAAAAACGTCAGTTGGACTAGATGCAATTTCCAATGAGATGCTGAAAAATTTACCAGAAAATTTTATAATTTTGCTACATGACATATTTCAAAAATGCTGGAATAGTGGGAAAATGCCCAACAACTGGAAAGAAACAATAGTGGTTCCTGTACTAAAATCAGGTAAATGTAATACCGATCTGAAAAACTACAGGCCAATTGCATTAACATCACACGTATGTAAACTAATGGAGAAAATAATCTTAAAGAGACTGATGCACTATTGTGAAAAGAATAAAATAATACCAGTAAATCAGGCAGGATTTCGAAAAGGCAGGTCACCAGTAGAAATCCTAACAAAGCTAACTACTAACATAAAACAACAATTTGCAAGACGTCAATGTGTTTTAGCTACATTTTTTGATATAACGAAAGCATACGATCAAGTGTGGCACTCCAGATTGTTATTTAAATTTAAAAGTATTGGGCTGACAGGTCACATTTTTGACTATGTTAAGTGTTTCTTAGAAAACAGAGTATTTCAAACGAGGATTGAAAATGTATATTCCACGAAACGAATTCTTCAAATGGGTATCCCTCAGGGATCCGTTATAGCTCCCCTTCTTTTCATGATATTAATGCATGACTTACCCAGTAAAGTATCTAAGCATGTAGTTTTAGCTCAATATGCTGACGATTTATGCATGTGGATGCAGGTAAATATGAAAAGGAAAACTCCTTTGCGCTGTCGCAAATGCTACCAATTAGAACTTGATAAAATAGCACGATACATGGTAGAAAATGGGTTACATCTATCCCTGGAAAAATCGAAAATAGTTTTATTTAATAATGGAGCTAACCCAGTAAATATTCCCACTTTCAAACTGGGAGATACTCTTCTTCAGTTTAATGAGTCAATTAAATTCTTAGGAGTTTTTCTTACGGCAAAATTATCTTGGAATCAGCATATTGAATACTTATTAACCAAAGCTCAAAAAAGTTTAAATTTCTTAAAAATAGTTCGCAAACAGGCATGGGGTCAAGATTCATCAACACTTGTTCATCTTTGTAAATCGCTTGTTAGATCTAAATTAACCTATGCCCAAGAAATCTTCTTCAGTGCACCGAAACACTTACTGAAAAAACTGCAGAGCATAGATTGTAAAGGTTTCAAACTTGCACTGGGTCTTCCAATGCATGCTTCCTGTCTTCGCACATATAATGAAATCAAACTGTTGCCACTTGATGAGAAAGGAAAGTCGCTTCTACTAAATTTTTGTTAAGACACACCACTGTAGAAAACATCTCTGAAACAGAAATTAAACTGAGATCAGATACCGACTTTCCAAAAAGAGCTAAATCAATATCTTCACAGGTCACTCTTGCAACATACACATCTGACGTCATGAAAGGTTCAGGGATTGATCTACACGTAGATCCTGTATCTATAAGACCTTCCTTTTCGCCAGTACCCAGTTGGGAACTCCAAAGAGCACAATTTGACGTACATCACACTAACTTAAAAAAAGGAGACAATGTAAACTTACTGGCAAGTCAGGTTAAATGTCATATAGACGACTTATATTCCGATCATTTGAAAATTTACACTGATGGATCAGTAATTGAAAGAAAAGCAGGCTCAGCGTTTTTAATACCTGCTCTCAAAATTGAAAAATCTTTCTACATAGGACTTGATAAATCTGTCTTTACAGCTGAACTTTTTGCAATATTAATGGCTTTAAACTTTATGATAAGTCTTCCTAGGACAATTTTTCAAACACTTTTTTGCGTTGATTCAAAATCAGTACTTCAGGCTCTTGAATTATCAAAATTACAAACAAGATCAGAAATGATTCTGGAAATTAGTCACTTGATTCATAATTTATCTTTAAGAGGCACTGATATTACTTTCTGCTGGATACCTTCTCATAGTTCTTTTCGTTATAATGATAAAGTTGACAGGGCTGCCAAACGGGGAGCTAATAACTCACCAGATTCAAACAATATCCAGCTTTCTCTCTCGTTGCACGAGAATTACACTTTAGTAGACAACTACGTCTGGAAGCAGTTCCAATTAAAACAGAAAAAGTATGATAAATGTCACATGAACTTTGAAGTTAGCAAAATACTTAAGCAGCTTCATGCCAGCAGAATTATACAATCCCTTATGTATAGATGGAAACTTGATGCATTCAAAACAAAATACACCAAGAACATAGTATGTCTGTGTGGAAAGAAGATAACACATAGTCATATTCTTTCTTGCGTTAAGGTAAAACGACATATTCCAACACTATCTATGAGTACAGTTTCTGATATATTTGCCTCATCATCATTACTGTATGAATTTTTTGTTAGCCTGTCAAAAAGTCCTATAGCGAATTACCTTTAAAATGTTATTTCACTTGTTCACTGTTATGGTTAGTCAATTATTAGTTTTATTTTTTTCTTCGTTTCTTCCAGATATTTCTCAATTTTGTTTGTTTGTTTGTTTTTAAATCGTTAATTATGGTAACATTATTTGTTAGTTTTACCTTCCCCTCTTCAAAACAGTTGTTTTCTGGATCATCTTTTCTCAAGTTCAAAATTGACAATTTTCAAATATTCTCTTCACTCCTCTTATCACCCCCCTCCCCCCCTTTTTTTGTTGTTGTTGTTGTTGTTGTCTAAAATCACTTTAGTGAATAGACATTAAATCAAAGACCACCACAGACACACTTTTTTTAAAAACTTTTTTTCTTTCTTTTTTTGTGTGTGTATCGTTCCGAGTAATATTTTCTTGACTGCGTGTGTACACCTTGTTTCATGTCTGGACCACACTGTACAGGCGTTATGTTGCAGCACAGTTTATGTATTCCACGTCTTTGGTGGATTATCACTTCTGATCCAATCTTTCCGGCAGTGTCAAATGGACGTTTCATGAATCTTATTCTTTCCACACCCTTCCATTTCAAGACCTTGCTGGCACATGATTATGATTTTCGTGCAGGCTCAAGGAGTCTGTCAGATAACAGAGGGCATATTAGATGGAGCGCACGTGGAGTTGTCTGATGGCGAAGAACCGTTTTCGAGAGAGAGAGAGAGAGAGAGAGAGAGAGAGAGAGAGAGAGAGAGAGAGAGGAGGAGAGGAGGGAGGAACGAGAAGGACAGAGACGAGAGACAGACAGACAGACAGACGGACAGATAGACAGACAGACTGAGACAGAAGGACACATGGAGAGAGACAGACAGACAGACAGGCAGACAGACAGACAAACAAACAGAGAGAAAGACATAGAGAGACAGAGAGAGACAGAGACAGAGAGAGAGACAGAGAGAGAGACAGAGACAGAGACAGAGAGAGACAGAGACAGAGAGAGACAACGACAGACAAACAGAGACTGACAGAGAGAGAGAGAGAGAGAGAGAGAGAGAGACAGACGACAGACAGACAGACAGACAGAAAGAAAGAGAAAGAGACAGCGACAGATAGAGAGAGAGAGAGAGAAAGAGAGAGAGAGACAGCGAAAGAAAGAGAGACAGAGAGAGAGAGAGAGAGCGACAGAGAGAGAGAGACAGAGACAGAGACAGAAAGAGAGACAGAGAGAGAGAGCGAGACAGCGACAGAGAGAGAGAGAGAAAGAGACAGACAGACAGACAGACAGACAGAGACAGAGACAGACAGAAAAACAGAGACAGCGACAGAGAGAGAGAGACAGAGAGACAGAGACAGAGACAGACAGACAGAGACAAATAGAGACAGCAACAGAGAGAGAGAGACAGACAGACAGACAGACAGACAGACAGAGACAGACAGACAGACACAGACGTAGGGAGAGAGACAGAAAAGGGAAAGAAATTAGGTTAAAACCGGGAGAAGCGTGTAAGAGAGAGGAAATGAAATCGTTGTGGGAATGGGACAAACGGGCAAAAGAACGTTGCACAGATCGGTGGCGGGGGGAGGGGGTAGGAAGGACGGGGGAGAGGAGAGGAGTGGACGGTGGGGGAGAGGGGAGGGTGGACGGTGGGGGAGAGGGGTCAAGGAAACAAGAAGAAAGTTGTTTGCTGTAGTCGCTTCGATGTCCATGGACGCGCGGTGTTTAGCGTCGTTGTGTTGGTCGTTCGGGTGGTAAATTAGGCGAAACAACGACGAGGACTGGTTTGGGTGTTATGAAATCATTTCTTTTAAAATAGTGAGACCCTATCATCATTTCTGATGTGTGTGTGTGTGTTGTGTGTGTGTGTGTGTGTGTGTGTGTGTGTGTGTGTGTGTGTGTGTGTGTGTGTGTGTGTGTGCATGAGAGAGGGAGGGAGAGAGAGAGAGAGTGTGTGTGTGTGAGAGAGAGAGAGAAAGAGAAAGAAGAGTGTGCGTGTGTGTCTATGAGAAAGAGAGGGAGAGAGAGAGAATGTGTGTGTGTATGTGTGTGTGTGTGTGTGTGTGTGTGTGTGTGTTGTGTGTGTGTGTGTGTGTGTGTGTGTGTGTGTATGTGAGAGAGACAAACAGAGAGAGAGAGACAGAGACAGAGACAGAGGCAGAGAGAGACAGACAGACGGAAAGACAGGAAGACAGATTGACAGAGAGAAAGAGATCGGGTGCTGGCAGAGGAAGCTTTTGAATATGCATGAAGGACAGTCTTGAAGGAGGCAGACATTAATGAAGAAAATTAGGAGAATACAACATTTATAAGACATTTTATAAGAAAGAGAAATTAGTTCACCTAGTCACAACAGGAAATCTGGAGGGAAAAAGAGCACTAGGTAGACCTGGGAGAAAATATCGTTCACATACATGTACACTCCACACAACATACACACACACACACACACACACACACACACACACACACACACACACACACACACACACACACACACACACACACACACACACACACAAACACACACACGCTTACAAGAAAAACCAAAAATATACAAACAGTCTTCAGTACTTTTTCAGTGTTTTTTATTTGGAAAATACAGATAGAAAAAAAAGTTGTAGATAATGATGACAACATTGCAATTATACGCTGTAGTC
>CM060314.1:31926614-31931614 GCA_030674185.1 Monoplex corrugatus
TGTTTCAAAGCATTGTTAGGCACCATGTCCTTGTTAGCATGGACAGACAGCTTCTTGTCTTCCATTCTAAACGTACGGGTTCGAGTCCCGTCCCGAAAGAGCTTTGCTTCATGCTCTATCTATCTATCTATCTATCTATCTATCTATCTATCTATCTATCTATCTATCTATCTATCTATCTATCTATCTATCTATCTGTCTATCTATCTATCTATCAGTCTATCTGTCTATCTATTTATCTATCTATCTATCTATCTATCTATCTATCAATCTATCTGTCTATCTATCTATCTATCTGTCTGTCTGTCTATCTATCTATCTGCCTGTCTGTCTGTCTGCCTGTCTGTCTATCTATCTATCTATCTATCTATCTATCTATCTATCTATCTATATGTATCTGTCTGTCTGTCTGTCTGTCTATCTATCTACCTATCTGCCTGTCTGTCTGTCTGCCTGTCTATCTATCTATCTGTCTATCTGTCTATCTGTCTATCTGTCTATCTATCTATCTATCTACCTATCTATCTATCTATCTATCTATCTATCTATCTATCTATCTATCTATCTATCTATCTATCTATCTATCTGTCTGTGTACCTACTTACCTACCTATCTATCTATCTATCTATTTATCTATCAGTCTATCTATCTATCTATCTATCTATCTATCTATCTATCTGTCTGTCTGTCTATCTATCTATCTGCCTGGCTGTCTGTCTGCCTGTCTGTCTGTCTACCTATCTATCTATCTATCTATCTATCTATCTATCTATCTATCTATCTGTCTATCTATCTATCTATCTATCTATCTATCTGTCTATCTATCTATATGTATCTGTCTGTCTGTCTATCTATCTATCTATCTGCCTGTCTGTCTGTCTGCCTGTCTATCTATCTATCTCTCTATCTGTCTATCTGTCTATCTATCTATCTATCTATCTACCTATCTATCTATCTATCTATCTATCTATCTATCTGTCTGTCTGTCTGTGTACCTACCTACCTACCTATCTATCTATTTATCTATCTATCTATCTGTCTATATCTGTCTGTCTGTCCATCTGTCCATCTGTCCATTTGTCTTCTGATGTCTCTCAATCTATTTATCTGCATATTCATCAGTCTTTCTGTCTTTTTATCGTTCTATTTATCTACTTATCTATCTATTGTTATTATATTGACTTTTCTTGTATTTCATTAAATACACCTTCGCTTTATTAAGCACAAAAGATCTGTGTGTCTATATATCTCTCCATCTGTCTGTCTGTCTGTCTGTATGTATGTCTATAATGAATCAACTCACCGAGAAGAATATCAAGGAAGCACGGTTCTTCGTCGATCAGTCCATCACAGTCATTGTCCGCATCATCCGCTCGCTCTGTTTTCGTCACTGTACATGGCTGCACACACACACACACACCACACACACACACACACACACACACCACACACACACACACACACCACACACACACACACACACACACACACACACCACACACACACAACACAAACAACACACACAACACAAACACAAACACACCACACAACACACACACACACACCAAACACAAACACACGCACACATATACATACATACGCATGCACTTACCGACGCACAACACACAAGCACACACATATACATACATACACACAGCATATGTACATGCACACAGATACGTAAGCACACACACACACACACACACACCACAACTACACACACACACAACACACACACTGAAACAAGCGCGCGCTCACAGATGCACACACACACACGCACATACATACACATGACACACATATACACACACACACGTGCGCGCGCACACACACACACACACACACACACACACACACACACACACACACACACACACACACACACACACACACACACACACACACACACACACACACACACAACACAAATAAAAATCCGTATATCTCAGGTATTCCTCGCGTCAATCTGGAACATGTTTCTACGTAAGAAGATCCATGTTTTTGCGGTCAGATAGTCCCCGGGTCAGGTAGTTAGTTACCAGTCGATGGAAGCTTGCTTGAATTGAACATCTCATCCATCATGACATACTGAAACCATTCTTCAGGGTACCCCAGCCCTTTGACTCCCGCACCCTATCCATCAACCGTAGAAACTTAACCCTTTTACTCCCTCACTCTATCCACCAGATTCCTGCAGGATGCTGGTGGACAGGGTGAGGGCGTTAAGAGTTAAACAGACTCCGTCAATTAAGTCAATAGAGGATTAGATGAGAGATAGATATGAAGAATTGGACCAGCTTTCTGGCAATTATTAGGAACTGGACCAAGTATAAAAAAATTAGACCAACTGGGCGGTAAACATAAAAAATTAGACCAGTTGGTGGTAAACATCAAAGATAAGACCAGTTGGGTGGTAATCATAAAAAATACCAGTTGGGTGGAAAATATAAAAAATAAGATCAGTTGGGTGGATAATATCAAGGGCTGGACCAACTGGCTGGCAATTATCAGAGACGGGACTAAATGGGCAGCAAATATCAAAGATGAGATTAATTGGGTGGCAAATATCACAGACCACGTGGGTAGCAAACATCAAAGATAAAACCAAATAGGTGGAAAATATCAAAGATGAAACCAAGTGGGTGGCAAATATCAAAAACATCTAAGTGAGTGGCAAATATCAAATATGAAACCAAGCAGATGAGAAATATCAAAAGACGAAACCAAGTGGGTGGCAAATATTATCAGCTACACCATGCGTGTGGCAAATATTAAAGATGATACCGAATGAGTGGCAAATATCAGAGACCATGTGGATGGTAAATATCAGAGATGAGACCCTATGGTGGTACCTAACACAGATGGGACCAATTCTGGCACACCCAATGTGCTAGTCGCTGCACCCCCCAGAGACACAGACTTTTGTCTGGTGCAGCATCCCATCATTTTCCCACTCCCATCGGCTATGCTGCGTATAGGATTAGAAGAAGAAAAAGATTCACGGAGTACTGTTCACATAATACAAACCATCCTAAAACGCACAGCAATCGCACCATAGCATAGCACGTACCTGATTGACAAGGTCAAACCCGTGAGACAACGAAGTGATGGACTCTGCAATGCCAAGCGCCGACACGTAACCCCCGAACCCTCCTGAATTTGATGCGTAGAAGTCAACAAAAACGTCCTCACCAGCCGTGAAGTTCACCTCGAGGCAAGACACGTTCAACAACGGACCTGGCGATGGAGAAGACACAGCGTACATCTCACCAATCTCCTGATTGACGGTGACACCAATTACCAGTTGTCCCAGAGCGCACACTACGACCTGCATCACGCCGGAGGTTTTCACGGGGTCGAACATGACGACATCGCGTTGCTGGAACTGTCTCACGGGCGGTACGACCAGCAACGCCCCGTCGTTGGTCATGAGGGTTTTGAGAACCTGAACGACCAAAACCGCACGGTTGCTTTCGATCTGCATGACCTCAGCTTTCAGGACCAGCTTGAGGACCTCGCCAGCGGAAGGTACGTGAAGCTCTTCCACACGTCCGTTCGCCACCTGCACTGTAGTGTTGTATTCACTAGCCACGATCCACACGAGGTCTCTACAGTTGGAAAATTCACCGCAGTAGTTGGACGTCTTGATCCTCGACGGCTGCTGCTTCACGATGAAGAGCTGCCCGTAACTGTCCACGGGAGGCAGCTGTTCCATGAAGATGTCGATGTCCACAGAACCTGGGTATACTAAATGCAGGGACACTTGGTCGCTGATGCTGAACACGGCCACAGGCGTAGTGGAGGTGACCAGGGTTCCTGTCATGTCACACCCTTTGGAGCAGCTCACTTGTAAGGCTTCGTACTCTCCCAGAGTTATCCGGATGACGTCACCGTTTCCGTACGTGACGTCATTCACCGTGACGTTAACTTGGGCATCAGAGGTGAAGGTTTTCAGCTTCAGGTGTACGTCTACAAACGTGTCGGCAAAAACGGATACAATCTGAAAACAGTTTTGTTGACTGTCATACGTGAATTGATAAGGACGTTTTGTACAGTTCTCTGTCTGTCTGTCTGTCTGTCTTTTTGTCTGTCTGTCTCCCCCCTCTTTCTCTCTCTCTCTCTGTGTCTGTGTCTCTCTGTCTCTGCCTCTCTCCCTCTCTTTCTCTGTCTGTGTCTCTGTCTCCCTTTGGCAAATTGTACGCTATTATGTTCCGGCAGACTTTGGTCATAAATTGGAAGATTAAACTAAAGTTGTACTGTCTACCTAACTAATTCCATGTTGCTGCCGCTCACTTTTGAACGATCTTCACCAGCGAAGAGAAAAGATTCGCTCCTCGGAGCGAAAAGATAAAGTGTTCGCCGCGAAATTAACGGAAAGTTCGCACGATTTCGTGGCCATGGAATTACACAATTAAGTTTAATAATAATGTTGATAATAATAATTACGTTTATCATGCCCCAAATTTTGACATGAGAATCCAGCCAAAGCGCGCACTTTCATCATTTTACCAAAGCAATCACCCAATAACGACCAAAACTCCAGGGCACGAAGCGCAGACAAACCGGGAGGGGGAAGACAGGAGGACCAAAAGGGTGGACACGTACAGGGGGAAGTCAATGCTGAACAAACAGGTATGTCTTCAAGCTAGACTTGAGGTAAAACAGAGTAGGCCTACATGACTGTCGAATCGACAGGGGAAGATCGTTCCAATTGTATGGATCAGACACAGAAAAAGAGCGGCAACCGACTGTAAAACAGGTGTGTAGAGGGTTTTGTAAACAAGTATCAGAAGCAAAACGGATAGGTCGGGCAGGGGCGTACGTTCAGACACGGTCACAGAGATAAATAGGTGCAGCAAAATTGATACACTTGTGGCAGAACTGATTGATTTTATATGAAATTCTTTGAGAAACGGGCAACCAGTGAAGGGGCCACGGAATTCTGAATACACAGGAGGCATGCAACAGAACAAGCAGGCAAGCCAGAGAGCAGAGATTTA
>CM060314.1:31944114-31986614 GCA_030674185.1 Monoplex corrugatus
AGCTGCAGGGAAGGAAGGGACAAGTGTTCTGTAGGTTACACACATGGGTCGCACATTCTGTATTCTATCATATCTTTTAAAGAAATGGAGAAAATTGCACACAGGTCACACAGTCTGTGTTCTATCATATTTTTTTTAATAAAGGAAGAAAATTACTCACAGGTCACACATTCTGTATTCTATCATATCTTTCTAAAGAAATGAAAAATGATTACACACAGGTCACACATTCTGTATCCCATCATATCTTTTTAAAGAAATGAAGAAACATCATGGTGCATTCTGTGTGAACGGCCACTCAGCTTCAAACACCTTATTACTGAATGCTTGGAATTGCGATTCGAGACATAAGCACTAAACAGCAGACTCATCAAAACCCTCAGAGAAGCTCCTCCAGACATGTAATTTTCCATTTTTTACAAGTGGTCAGTACATTTCGTCTGATACGAGCAAACCTACGGGAAAGACGGTAAATGCTTCTTTCTTCCGATTTTGAAGTCTGATTTTGAGTTTGGCTTTTAATCGTTGTCTTTTTAGTGAGACTTGCGAGTTATTTCAGACGTGATGTTAGCCCTTATACGGCCTGAGTGGTCGGCTGGGTTATAAGCAACATGAACGAACCGAAGAATATTTCATGGATTCCAACACCAACGTACACTCGAGTAAACGAGTGGGTGTTAAAGTGTATGGTCGTTTTTTTCTTCTTCTACCCTACCTATAACCCTTTGACTACCGCACCCTGTCCATTCATTGCAAAAACTTAACCCTTTGACTCCCTCACCCGATCCACCAGCTTCCCTCTCTCTCTCTCTCTCTATATATATATATATGTATATGTAATACACACACACACACACACACACACACACACACACACACACACACACACACACACACACACACACATATATATATAATATATATATATATATATACATATATATATACACACACGTGTGTGTGTGTGTGTGTGTGTGTGTGTGTGTGTGTGTGTGTGTGTGTGTGTGTGTGTGTATGTGTGTGTGTGTGTTTAGTTCGAGATGCCTGCAGCCTAGACGACCGCTAAGGACACATCAAAATTAACTGTGATGTTAAAACCACGTTGAAAAAAGAACTCCAAGTCTACTGAAAAAGCTATAATGAGGAAAACAAACAAGCACAGTTTCAGCCTTTCAAGTCTAAAATGCTTCTTAAAAAATATTCCTGTAATATGATCGTACATGAGGAATAAAATTTTTTTGATCTCTTCACACATCTCTAACGTCGATATGAGATCAGAGAAAGAGGGGGGGGGGGGGGGGGTTGGGGAGAGAGAGAAAGAGAGAAAAGAGAGACAGACAGACAGACAGACGGATAGACAGACAGATAGACACAGAGAGAACAGACAGACGTATAGACACAGAAAAATAGACACAGAGAGAACAACAGACAGGCAGACAGACAAACAGACAGACAGACAGAAGAGAAAGAGAGAGAGAGAGAGGGAGAGAGAGACGGGGAGGTGTTCTGTTTGTGTTTGTGTTTACGCGAACTTTCTGTTTGTGTTTGTGTTTATGCGGACTATCTTCCAGTCGTAAGGTGAGTACTGTACGTGCCCTTTTCATCAGCAATTTCTCATCTCACCTGCGGTCACTCACTCATATTTTTCTACGATTTTAATCTGAAATTAAGGAGCCCGACAGGCCTTATTAGGTGCTCCGAATTTTTCTGCGAGCTGGACGGCTGTCTTCGTACGGTCTCGAGTTCAACTCCAGTCTGCCATACAAAAACTGCTGCCCATCTCAATACTCCAGTCCTTCTGGTACATGGTTTGATGCATTGATTTGGTTCAGTTTCTACGTTAGCATCCAGTTCATGTGAATGCCAGACAGGGATAATCATCCCAGCGAAGTGGAAGAAGGGGGGACTTATCTAATTTTACATCGACATCACCAGAATAACGAGGAGGGGGGCCAGGTATGATGTAGCATATCCCTCGGTTCGAACCCATTACCATTAGCATGCGGATCCCACACCCAACCAACTGAGTTTACTGAGGCCTGCATCATTCTGGTAGTGCTAACTTACTGCTTTGTATAGTATTCTTCTTTCCCCTTATCTCTCCTCCCCGTTTCAAGACCTTGCCAGCGCATAGGGTTTTTACGGATGCCCAAGGGGTCTGCCAGGTAATAGCTGGTAGATTTTGAGTGAAGCGTTTATGGAACTGTATTAGTCGATGATTCTTTCTTGAGAGACTTCTAAGTACACTCTGGTAATTGCTGGCAGATTTGGGTGGAGCGCTCTAGAATAGCTTGTGTGGGATTGATTCCTCTTGGACAAGCTTCGAGCTCCAAACTCTACACATTTGTTCGCCCAGACTCCCAAAGCCACGTCCACTCCAACGGTATAACATTTCCACACAACGGTGTAACATCTCCACACAACGGTATAACATCTCCACACAACGGTATAACATCTCCACACAACGGTATAACATTTCCACACAACGGTATAACATTTCCACACAACGGTATAACATCTCCACACAACGGTATAACAGTTCCACACAACGGTATAACATTTCCACACAACGGTATAACATTTCCACACAACGGTGTAACATCTCTACACAACGGTATAACATCTCCACACAACGGTATAACATCTTCGCACAACGGTATAACATTTCCACACAACGGTATAACATCACCACACAACGGTATAACATCACCACACAACGGTATAACATCTCCACACAACGGTATAACATCTCCACACAACGGTATAACATCT
This sequence comes from Monoplex corrugatus, assembly GCA_030674185.1. Classification (NCBI taxonomy): domain Eukaryota; kingdom Metazoa; phylum Mollusca; class Gastropoda; order Littorinimorpha; family Ranellidae; genus Monoplex; species Monoplex corrugatus. The sequence continues at coordinate 31,946,887 of CM060314.1, forward strand.
CCACACAACGGTATAACATCACCACACAACGGTATAACATCACCACACAACGGTATAACATCACCACACAACGGTATAACATCACCACACAACGGTGTAACATCTCTACACAACGGTATAACATCACCACACAACGGTATAACATCACCACACAACGGTATAACATCTCTACACAACGGTATAACATCACCACACAACGGTATAACATTTCTACACAACGGTATAACATCATCACACAACGGTATAACAATCACCACACAACGGTATAACATTTCTACACAACGGTATAACATCTCCACACAACGGTATAACATCATCACACAACGGTATAACATTTCTACACAACGGTATAACATCACCACACAGCGGTATAACATCACCACACAACGGTATAACATTACTACACAACGGTATAACATCACCACACAGCGGTATAACATCACCACACAACGGTATAACATCTCTCCACAACGGTATAACATCACCACACAGCGGTATAACATCACCACACAACGGTATAACATCACTACACAACGGTATAACATCACCACACAGCGGTTATAACATCATCACACAACGGTATGACATCACTACACAACGGTATAACATCACCACACAACGGTATAACATCACCACACAACGGTATAACATCACCACACAACGGTGTAACATCACCACACAACGGTATAACATCACCACACAACGGTATAACATCACATCACCACACAACGGTATAACATCACCACACAGCGGTATAACATCACCACACAACGGTATAACATCACCACACAACGGTATAACATCACCACACAACGGTATAACATCACCACACAGCGGTATAACCCTTTGACTTCCGCACTCCATCCACCAACTGCAAAATGTTAACCCTTTGGCTCCCTCACACTATCCACCAGTTCCCTGCAGGGAGCCACCAGGTTTTTGCAGAAGCTGGTAGATAGGGATGAGGGAGCCAAAGGGTTAAGTTTTTGTTTTGCTGGCATGGTTGACAATGCAGAATGCTGATGGACAGGGTGTGCAGGAATCAAAACGGTATAATCAAAACATACGCTTCTAAACTAAGCTCAGCTCACCTTTTCGGGGTTGATGTCAGCAAACCATCTGCCGAGAGGCATCAATGAGACACCACCGCCGCTCAAAACGCCGAAATAAACACCAACCCCACCACCACCAGCGTAAACTGCATCACCCACCACCACAGTCATTGACTTTCCAGTGCCATCGTCTAGAACGGAACCTTGTGCACCCAACACGGATTGCGAAAAGGATCCATCGTGGTATACGATACGGTCCACGTAATACTCAGAATATCCTGCTCTACAACTGAATGAATTCATGCTGACAAGACTCTGGTTCCGTACGTTCACAGAGTCTCTGTTGGTTTTCTGTGCGACGATGAGCAACAGTTGAACTTGATCGTCCATCCGTGGATAGACAGTGATATTCTGAGGGCCGAGAAACTGCAGAACAGGTGTGAGAACGGTGAAGAAAGGATATGATGTCGCGAAAGGAAACAGTCCGAATTCTGCTACTAAAATGGGTTTGTCGGCACGGATATAGGAGGGGCTGTCAGCCACCTTTTGGATCCATTGTCCGGGTTTTGGCACAAGCACCGGCGAAGAGTCGGAAACATGGACGGTAGTTTGGGGCTCTGTCGTCACGATGCGCACCGTAGCGACCCCAAGTGACACGTAATCACGACCAAGTGAAGTCAGGGGCGGTAACTGCTCTGTGACGGCGCCTCGAGAGTAAAGTCCTCCTTCCGGTTCGTATCCCGTCCACTGAGCTCCAACGAAAAGTCCAACAGAGACGTTGCTGAACACGAAAGACCCAGTCATTTCGTAAGGCCTCTGGATCACCCAGGCTTCACGTTTCATAAGAATTCGCGAGAGAGTTTCAGCATCAGCGTACGTTGTTCCAGGTTTGTCCAGACCGAAGTTCCCATTCTCGGGAGGGATGGTGATGGTGACGTTGGTGTGATCTTCGTGTGCCAGGACCACCGTTTGACAATTGGAGTCGGCGCCCTGACAGAATGTGGTCACTGTGTATGCCTTACCCCACTCTGATACGGGCAGGGCCGTGTATCCATCGTATGCACTACTACCACCTTGCACGATTACGCCGAATTCGTCAGAACCAGTGCTTGTCAATTTCAGTGTCCTAAAAAGAAGAGAAAAAATATACTAGGGAGACAGAAGACAGACAGACAGACAGACGAGAGAGAGACAGAGAGAGAGAGACACAGAGAGACATAGACACAGAGAGAACAGAGAGAGAGAAAGACATTGATGAGATAAGAAGAGAACATAGTGTAAATACAAAAAAGAGAAAAACTTTCGTGAGAAGAAAGACATACGTTCAAAACTAGAGAGAAACAAGAAGGTTGAATCATTCTAATAATCTCCCGTTTATAACACGTACATGATAATTATGGTCACGCATAGACGAGTGATGCATATGTGTATAAATATAGACAGCAGTAAAAAGAGAGAGAGAGAGAGAGGGAGAGAGAGAGAGACGATAGAAGACATGACAGACAGACAGACAGAGACAGACAGAGACAGACAGAGACAGACAGAGACAGAGACAGAGAGACAGAGAGACAGAGAGAGCAGAGACAGAGTGAGATCAGAGACGAGAGAGATTCAGAGAGAGACAGACAGACAGAGAGAGAGACAGAGAGCTAGTGTCACTGAATGAGCTGAGAGAGAGAGAGAGAGAGAGAGAGAAGAGAGAAGAGAAGAGAGAGAATTAGAAGAGGAGAGAAACAGAGAGAGAGAGATTCAGAGAGAAAGAGAGACAGAGGGAGAGACAGAGAGCTAGATGCTCACCATTGAAATGAGCTGAGAGAGAGAGAGAGAGAGAGAGAGAGAGAGAGAGAGAGAGAGAGAGAGAGATTCAGAGAGAGAGAGATTCAGAGAGAGAGAGAAACAGAGATTCAGAGAGAGACAGAGAGAGATTCAGAGAGAGATTCAGAGAGAGAGAGAGACAGAGATTCAGAGAGAGACAGAGACAGAGACAGAGAGACAGAGAGAGATGCTCATCATTGAAATGAGCTGATTAGTTTGTTCAATAGAATTTCTGACTTCTGACTTTCCTCTTTAATTAAGCAAAAATCTTTTTCTTCTTCTTCCTTTGCCTGTTAGTTACATGGGTGCCACAGGGAGAAAGAATTGACCGTAAGGGGCGAGCAGAAAGGATTTATAATATGGAGAAATGCATTGACACATCTGGGTTTCTTTCACATCACCAATCCAGGTCTTCTTTGGTATGTTTCTTGTTTGAAATCCTTATATCTTCTTGTGTGATTCCTGTTGAGCCAGCTGGTGAGGGTGCATTTCTGATCAGATGACCAAACCACTTAATTTTCTGTTGGTAAATATAATGAGCATTCTTACCAACAAATGCCTATCAATTAACATCAGAAAGAGAGTCCTTGAATGTTATATAGAATCAATACTGTTGTACGGATGCAAGGCATGGACAGTCAGCAAGCAAAGCCAGAGCAAGATTGAGGCAGCCGAGATGTGGTTTCTCAGAAGAATGTTGAGAGTTCCATGGACAGCAAGGAAAACAAACGAGACAGTCTTGTTGGAGGCAGACACAAGTAGATTCACTCATAAGGAAGATTAGGAAAAGACAAGCAACATTTATAGGCCATTTTATGAGGAAGGGGGATTTGGAGCACCTGGTCACAACGGACAAGCTGGAGGGAAAGAGAGCACCAGGTAGACCCAGGGAGAGAATGCTGGACGGACTTGCAGAGTTACTGGGAATGAAGAGGGTGGGGGAGATTGCTGGGGGCAACGAGAGATAGAGATGGTTGGAAGTCCATGGTCGCCAACGCCATGCGGCAGGGCACCTGATGATGATGATGAAATATAATGAAGGATTGACGTTGTTCCAGCCATTTCTCTGATACCATTGCTTCTGATCGTGTCGCTTATCGTCTTGTTGACAGCTCTTCTTAACCGTTTGATACCGCACCCTTTCCACCAGCATCCTGCATTGTCAACCACACGAGCAAAGCGAAAACGTAACCCTTTGATTTCCTTACAATATCTGCCAACTTCCTGCAGGCAGTTCGTGGATAGGGCTAGGAAGTCAAATGGTTAAGTTTTTATGTAGTTGATGGGTAGGGATGTGGAATATTAAAGAATTAAACAATATATATTACTGAATAGTGACTTTGTGTTTCAGGGGGTTGGTCAAGGTCCAGCTCTGGCACTTACATGTTAGGGTGAGAATGAACACGAAATGATGAGCTTGGAGGAAAAGACATTGGGGACAAAAAAGACGGACAGTGTACAAAACAAAGACGAATTAGAAAACCTATTGACCATTCAGCGTGGCGAAGTGGTAAGCCAAAGAAAAACTGACTGGAAGATCGCGAGTTCGACCTGTAATCAAATTATTGCGGGATTTTTATGCTTCTACCCAGAAATGAGCATGCTGTTTGCTGGCTGGAAAGACTGACCAACACCAGTCGAGTCTTATCTGTTTTACAGATGTGTTTTTGAGGATGATGCTCAAATTTACTGAGCAGCAAGGCAAGTGTCTATAACTCTCAGGTCTGGCTGACACCAGGATATGATATTATAAAAGTAAAAATATAGTATAATACTGACATTCAGTCTCAATCTGAAATGGAATTCCCTGGCATCAATATTATCATTTCCATCTCGTCGTCATAACATTGTAAAATATTGTCCCAGATTCTGTGTACATACACACACACACACACACACACACACACACACACACACACACGACGCACGTACCGCACACGTACGCACACACCACAAACGCACACACACACACACACAACGCACGCACCACCATACGCCACATACCACACACACACAGCACAACACGCACACTCACGCACACACACACACACACACACACACACACACACACACACACACACACACACACACACACACATATGTATCTCCTCTACCTTTTCCACTGATTGTCTGTGTGTCAAAGAAGTTCATACACAATCAATACCTTATGCGACAGGTTATTAACCCTTTCACTCCCGCAACTTGTCCACCAGCATCCTGCATTGTCAACCATGCTAGCAAGGCAAAGACTTAAGCCTTTGATTCCTCATCCTGTCCACCAGCTTCCTGCAGGAAGCTGGCGGATAGGGTGAGGGAGTCAAAGATTTAAGTTTTTGCAGTTGGTGGATATGGTGCGGGAGTCAAAGGGTTAATGGTATTGCACTACCTATCTCTATGACCACCTTCGAATGCACACCCTGCCTGACCTCTCCATTCTGCTTCTGATATTACATCATCATCTCATCATCATCATCATCATCATCATCATCATCATCATCATCATCATCATCATCATCATCATCATCATCATCATCATCAGGTGCCTTGCCACATGGCGTTGGCGATTATGGTCTTCCATCTGTTTCTATCCCTTGTTGCCTCAAGCATCTCTTCCACCCTCTTTGTCCTCAGCCACTCTGCAAGTCCGTCCAATATCTTCTCCCTGGGTCTACTGGTGCTCTCTTTCCCTCCAACTTTCCTGTTGTGACCAGGTGCTCCATTTCCCCTTTCCTCATAAAATGGCTATACATGTTGCCTGTCTTTTCGTAATCTTCCTTATGAATGATCTTGTGTCTGCCCCATCAAGATTGTCTCGTTTGTTTTCTTTGCTGTTCATGGAGTTCTCAACATTCTTCTTAGAAACCAATCTCGGCTGCCTCAATCTTGTTCTGGCTTTGCTTGTTGATCTGTCCACACCTCACAACCGTATAACATTATCGGTTCTATATAACATTCAAGAATTCTCTTCCTGATGTTAATTGATAGGCATTTGTTGGTAAGAATGCTTTTCGTCTTCTTGAATACTGTTTTGGCTTGGCCGATTCTGCTGGCCATTTCTGATGTGCATCTGCCGTCTGGTGAAATGATCGTTCCCAGGTATTTAAACTTATCAACCTGTCTCAAGATTGTGCCCTTTTGCCGTTATTTAGCATGACGGGATTTCATGCTTTTTACTGATCACCATGACTTCAGTCTTCTTGCTATTAGTTCCAACCCCTTTCCTTTGCTTTCTATTTCTAGTATATTCACAAGGTTTTGTAGTCCCTTTCATTTTCTGCAATTAGCACGGTGTCATCTGCGTATCGAATGTTGTTTATCATTTTTCTCCAACCTTTAATCCAGGATCTTCCTTAGGTTTCTCGTGATGTTTTCGCTGTAAAGTGAAAACAGATCTCGTAACAAAACACAATCTTGCCTGATCCTCTTTTGATATTTTGGAAAGAGCTTATATTGTTTTCTATTCTCATTGCAGCTGTTTGTTCCCATACATATTTCTGATTATTCGTAGATCTTTTCCATCAATATTGAGTCTGATATTACATGGGTTTATAAATTCTAGATACAGACGTTCAACAGTCAGTCGCGGTTCATTTTCTATGCTTGGTCCATACAACCGGAATAAGCTTCACCTGCCTCTTCGACAGACACTCATTCTGTCTTCCTTCAAATCTAACATGTCTTCAAGTCCAGCAGTGATTTCCCACTCGGAAAGACAGCAAACCTGGGATCCCTTCGGGGCATGTCAGACCTTACTGGACAGCAAAATGGGGTGTGTCTGGAGCATCATGCTTGGCCACTTCGCGGCCGTTCAAAACCTCTGTGGTTGAAGTAAGACAACGTTGGGAGCTTCCGACTGCTAAGTGTCGAGACTATACTAAGGGGAAAGGTGCTGTTAGCTATGCGAGCTGTGGCAGGGCAGGCTGCCGAAAGACAGATGAAGACCAGAGTGGGGGAGAGAGGGGTCTTCCATTCTCTCTTGGTCCAGAGGCTGGGTTGGACCTGGTTCGTGCGCGTTGTGTGGCTATGTCCCGGGTTTGTCATCTTCCCACCTTGCCATTCGGTTTGTAAACAAGGTGACTGATGACTGGATCCGAATGGGTCATGCAACGCATGGACAGCCCCCCCCCCCCCTTTGCTTGAAAAAATGGATGTCGATTGGCGTCGGAGCTTGGGAGGTGAGTGTTCGGAGAGTGGCGAGGCATTGGCGCTCCGAGTCCCATCCTTACCCTCGTGGTGTTTCGTGTTAACTGAAGAGATATCTTTTTGTCCAGCGATGGTTTCCATCTAGCTCTCTACGTGCCCCACCCCTTCGTCCCACTCCCCTTCCGTCCTACCCCCTCCCTTCCAGTGTGGTGTGCTGTGTGCCTTTGAGGTTTTGTCATTGTGAATGAATTTTTAGTGACTGATGAGATTATTTGCATTTTGATTTGTGAATCAAGATTTGGTACCTAAAATGTTTATTATGAATATGATTATTATTATTTATATTACTATCGTTGTTGTTGTTTATTATCATTATCATTATCGTTGCTGTTGTTTTTGCTGCTGGTGATGTTGTTGTCATCGTCATTGTCTCACTCATCATCATTATTATTGTTGTTCTTGTGTTTTTATTATTATTGTTATCATCATCAGTATTATTATTGTCATTATGGTTTTACTCACCTATCAGCAGTCACTCCAGTTTCAGGCAACATGTAGTCCGATAGAGGGGTCAAGGGCAGGCGAAGGAAAGACAGAGAGGGCACCACGTAATAGTCAGGACGCACGTGACCTTCCATCTGGGTCAAGGTCACGGTGACATGAACTGAACCAGGGTTGGTCAGAACCAGGTCCATATGTCCTGTAGAGTCCACTGTGTGACCGTAAGGAACAGTGACGAGAAAGTGGTTTCCATACTGCGACTGTCCATCTAAGATGAGAGGTAAACAATTGAATGAAATTGGAATAGAGCGGGTGGGTTTACACTGTAGTAGTGATAAACTTTGGGAAGAGCCGGACAGCAGAAGGTCCTCAGAGGAGAAACCCTTGTCAAGCAAGTGTTTAGGCCCTTAACCCTTTGGCTCACGCGCCCTATCCACCAACTGCAAAAACTTGACTCTTTGACTACTTCACCCTGTCCACGAGCTTCCTGCAGGAAGCTGGTGGATAGGGTGAGGGAGTCAAAGGGTTAAGTTTTTGTTTTGCTAGCATGGTTAACAACGCAGGATGGCTGTGGACAGTGTGTGGGAGTCAAAGAATTAATCCTGACACTCTAAGGGGGCTGGGCCGCATCCAGGTCAAGACTCCTGAGTGCCCTTCTGCTGTTGTTAGAAGGGCATCCAGGAGTTATGATCTGGGTTTAGACAAACTGTATTCAACAAAATGTATCAGATGTAAACTTTACAACGGCACTGCAAGAGTAGATCATCAAGCCCTCATGGCTTATCGTTGGCCCTGTTCTACAAGGGAGACAATAATACAATTACTTGTATTGAACAAGTGAAACAAAACAACACAAAAAATCCAAAAAGAATTGTCGGTCTTTTTCTTTTCGTCTCCGTTAGTCATTACATGGTCAGGCTGAATCTGACGATGAATATGGCAGGCCGTTTTTTTCTTCCAGTTCTTGTCCGTCGCCATGGAGCTTCGTGATCAACATTATTTCGTATTGGAGATTGTGATAAGTTGCTGTGTTTGTTGTGTTGTGTTGTGTTTGTTGTGTTGGGTTGTGTGGGTTGGGATGTTTTGTGTTGTGTTTGGTTGTGTTGTGTTGGGTTGTGTTGGTTGTTGTGTGGGTTGGGTTGGGTTGGGTTGGGATGTTTTGTGTTGTGTTTGGTTGTGTTGTGTTGGGTTGGGTTGGGATGTTTTGTGTTGTGACGTGTTGGGTTGCATTAGGTCGGGATGTGTTGTGTTGTATTGCATTGTGTTGAGATGGAATGGGTTGGGTTGGAGTGGAGTGGAGTGGAGTGGAGTGGAGTGGAGTGATGTGGTGTGGTGTGGTGTGGTATGGTGTGGTGTGGTATGGTATGGTGTGGTGTGGTGTGATGTGGTGTGGTGTGGTGTGGTGTGGTTGGTGTGGTGTGATGTGTTGGTGCATTGAGCTGGTGTGGGTTTGTGTTGTCGTGCCATGTTGTGTTGCATTGTGTTCTCTTGTGTTGTGTCGTATTGTGTTGTGTCATATTGTGTCGTGTCGTGTCGTGTTGTGCTATGATTAACTGTGATTAACCGTGTTGTGCTTTATTATGCTGTGTTTTGCTGTGCTCTGTTGTGTTGTGTGTGGTGTGTTGAGTTAGTGTGAGTTGTGCTGTTGTTATGTTATTTATGTTATGTTGTTACGTTATGTTATGCTGTGTTGTTATGTTATGTTTATGTTATGGTATATTATGGTATGTTACGTTATGTTGTTATGTTACTTTAGTTACTTTACCTTACGTTACATTATGTCATGTCGTGTACTGTGCTGTGCTGTGCTGTGCCATGATGCATCGGTTTGTGTTGAGTTGTGTTGAGTTGTTTTGAGTTAGTTTCAGCTGTGTTGTGTTTGTTGTGTGATTGTGTGTTGTTCCGAGCAGGCTTGTGTTGCAGTGCTTTGTTTTGTGTTATGGTGAACTTTTTGTCAAAGTGCACTTTTCCCCAACTGAAGGTGGGTTCACAGCTGTTGTAAATGCCATCTATTTATTCATATATTTCATTATCATCATCGTCATCATCATTATCATCATCATCATAATCATCATCATCATTATCGTTATATCAACAGCAGCAGCGTATCGTCGTTGTTATCGTCACCACCACCACGACACCACCACCATCATCATTATCTTTCAATGATTGAAAAAACAACAACAAACAAACAAACAAAAACAGCAAAACATTCTTGAGTCACAATCGATATGTAACTATACTCACAAATCCGGTGTTCAGTCAAAACACACCCCAATAGAAAAGCGACCACGGTTATAACGTCACACCACACACAGTCCGCCATGTTGGCCAGTCCTGACAGGAACTACACTCCTGACTCTTGAGGAAGATTTCACACACTTATTCCAACAGTTACTATGTAGGTACACTCTGTAATAAATATCGGCGATAAATCGGAAATTCTAATAGTTCACATACAACCCCTGCACAAAATTTACGTTAAAGTAAGTCCTAAGTGCCAACGATTCTCTCGCATATTCGATATCAGTTTTATTGGATAAACAGTAAAACCCATCTAAGTTCGTGCTGTGTGCGTGTAAACCAGTCATGCCGCAAAAGCCATTTATGGCTGACATTGCTATAAAAAAAGAAAAATAAATAAGAGAAAGAGAGAGAGACAGACAGACAGACAGAAGAGAGAGAGAGAGACAGACAGACAGACAGACAGAGAGAGAGAGAGAGAGAGAGGAGAGACAGACAGACAGACAGAGACAGAGCGAGACAGAAATTGAGGGAAAGAGAGAGAAATAGAGAGAGAAATCTGACCACAAACTCAGCTTCACTGCTCAAAGCACATATAGCAATAATTGTTCATTATTGTACAAATGTCAACCCTTTTCATTAAAATATGCAATCGGTCGTCACTTCTATTTTTGTTGCAGACTGAATAAGCAAAACAGATTTTCAGGGTTTTGTAATAACTTCTAATCAAATATTTTCTAAGAGTTCAGATTGTTCTCGGATGTATACGTACGCAATTTTGCCCACTCTCTTACAAAAAGCGACATTATCGTACTAGCAATTTTTCACAAACAAGACACTTATAGATCGGGAAATTCCATACGCGCTCTAACACTTCAAATGCTATAAAAATGGATCATAGCGTATGTAGAAAGACTGCACATAAGCACCACATGCTGATGGGGTTGCACGATACTCTATAATCAAAACATGAAATTTATTATCTATGTTCATTATCATTTTCACTACAGGTTCCATTAACGAACAAACAAACAAAAAGATATTGTGATAGATCACAAAATTCAATAATCCAATGCTGGTTGATTCCTCAACCCTACAAATAATCAGTAGGAGTGAGCATTCAAACGCATATAGTTACACAATCAACAACGACTATTTTCGGTAGCTCCAGACGGTATTAAAACACTCAATACAATTCACTTTGCTTTAAAACAGAATATCACAGATGCGACACCATGGAAAAAGATATGAAACATTGATGATGAACCACCCAAGAACTGTTATTGTCACTCTCTCTCCTTGCGGATGCCGGGGGCTTTTTCAGTATCTCCGCATTCTGGAACTTCTGTGTTAGAAATTTCCACTTGTCTGTCGCACTCTCCGTTTCTGCCATACTCCTTTGCTTTCTGTCAATTCTTCCTGTCTTTGTTTACCTGGCTGATCCATTCACCTATATGTGTTCGATGAAGTCTTACATACTTTCACTTAGGATTGGTAATTGGGTACATGTATTAAGTGCCTTTTTGGCCCTAGGGAAATGTGATATGCGGAAGCAATTTTAGGTAGTTTAGGCTCGTTTTTATGTATGCTTTCGTGTCCTTAGTAGTGTTTAGATTTGTATTCAGGTATGCTTTTTTTTAAAATCCCCTGTGTGATAAAGTGGACGGAGTGGTCAACGCCAGCAGAATGTCCTTAGATTATGTGCGCGAATGCACTGATATGTGTACTTAAAATTTTCTTTTCCTTTTTTACCACTGTCGAAGTATTGTGTATGTAGTGAAACGGTTATAGCCCTGACACGGCTTTATGCAGTCGACTGGGTTTTTAAACAAAAATAACAATAACAATAACAATAACAGTTGTCACTCAAAAGCGCAAGCATAGACCTACAATCGACGAACAACCAATGCTTTCGTTTTGATTTCTGCTCGCTGAAGGCACGGCGTTATAGAGCTCACATAATTCCATATGCGCTGACACCACAGACGCCATTTGATGGAAAAGAGTCCAAAATGATCACAGACAAAGCCAGAGCAAAAGTCCGGGCCAACGACCACAAGATGGAAGAGCTACTGAGTCAGGTCTGTCTTTTGTGACTGCTTTGTTTGGTTTGGGAGCGTCGTGGCTCTGTTTGCTGCCTGTCACTCCTTATGCCTACCAGCCATTGGTTCTCCCGACTGCTCGTGCGTTGTGTGTCGCGTGAGTATAAAATAACAAGTTGTTAAGCCATATAAATATATTGTCTGTTGTTCCATAAAATATGCCATTGTTGAGGAGAAAAGCAGAAACTGTCTGCAAATATGCGAAAGGGATTTGTTTGTTTTGTTTTGTTTTGTTTGTTTATTTGTTCACGATCGTGTTACTATTTTCATACCGGAAGTTTCAGTTTGTCAAGATGACGTGTACGCACTCAGAACGAATTCCATATGCACTGACGTCACGGGTGCCACGTGATGAGGAAGATCCAAAAATGGTCATAGCACAAGCCTAAGCCTGAGTATAAATCCATGAGCTATCCAACTCCTGAGGTCCTACTTAGCGTGTGGGGTTTGTATCTTACACTGATAGATTATTTGTATCAGTTTGTCCTTGGAACAGTCTTGGCTACATTGTAATGACATGTGTGTGAGTGAGAATCTTATCTTTACAAACAACAACAACAACAACAACAAGAGGGGCAATTAAAATACAACCGACTACCAAGTATAAACTTATCTCACATCACAAAAGCTCTGCCCCCTCCACTATTCAATATTACGCATAGCCTCTGTTGTCTAGCAACATGATAAACATAAAGTCTCCTTTATTATAGCTCCTCCAGCCTATTGTCTACCTCCGAGGGAAAAAGACAGAAATAGGTGGACATATGGATAAATAAGAAATAACAGTAAGTACACAGAGATACCCACATCTATACAAACACAAGTATACATCCAAATAAATATTCATACATCACAGTGCCAGAAAACAAGAGAATGAATTACACATGTAAATATAATAAAGCAAAACGAAAACAACAACACAAAATAAGATAGAAACAAAAAGGTAAACACACGTACGCACGCACACACACACACACACACACACACACACACACACACACACACACACACACACACACACACACACACACACACACACACACCAGCCCACATAGACACACAAGAAGATAAAACAAAAGGCCGTTTTTCCATGACATTGTCGCATCATATACACTGATGTAATATGAAAGTCAATACGATTGTTGTCATTTCATGTCTTGATGTTTTTCTTTTCCTGATTCCAGAGACCAATCCCCACTTTTTTTTCTTTTTCCCAGATCTGTCACCGCTCATATCTTTCCATCAGGCATAGTTTTAGGACATATGTGGTGGTGCCTGTCTCCTGTCCCAATACTGTAAAAGCCGCATCCAGATCTCTTCTGAAGGTCTCATAAAATAGGAAGAGGGTGTAGAAATAAAAAACAACTGCTCAGTTGGCTTGTTGACTTACACATTCGGAGCCTCTATCTTCCTAAGATGGGTACCTGTTAGACAACACACCAGACTGAGCAGAATGCGGAGAGGCAGCAGCATCAGCTTCAGCACCAGGGTACAGTCATTCCATTGTTGTCTCCATTCTCTGCCATAATTATGAAACTTGGATACAGCTTGACTAAGAGGAGAGAATTCAACGCCTGAGGTAACTGCTTTGTATATACTGTCACAAAGATAAGACCCAATGAGTAGGTCACGTATACCATACTGTCACAGTGATGGGCTCTAAATGAATTACTTTTGGCAACTATGAAATGGTGCAAGCTTCCAACGACATGGTTTGGTCACGATAGGAACACACACACACACACACAATACACGCGCACGCACGTGTGCACAGAGATAGAGAAGAGAGAGAGAGGAGAGAGAGAGAGAGAGAGAGAGAGAGAGAGAGAGAGAGAGAGAGAGAGAGAGAGAGAGAGAGAGAGAGGAGGGAGAGATCATCAGCGCGAGTGGTATGAGACCGCATTTCTATTCATCAAAACAAATGATTCTGATCAAACTCAGGTTGCCATATGAAAATAAAATGGGAGGAATCCTACATCTACTAGGTTGAAAGATCTAGCCAGCATCTTGAGGAAATTCAGCTTTCGAGCCAAAGTCCTCACTATACAAGTTGGAGCAAGTAGGCTGGTCGACACGTTCTGTCTATGACATCGAGAAATAATTCTCCCGATTTGGGGAAGGAGAGGACCACAACCCTAGAGGCAATGGCAGAAAAGCTGAAAAGAATTTATAGCTGGAACTGGTAGACAAGGGACAAACGTAAACTTTAAAAAGCTTGAAGTTTTCTCTATATTCTGAAGGTGCCAACAGCTACAAGTGATTAAGACATCTGTTACAAATGTGACTTGGCTTTGGTGGGGTTAAAATTTGAGGGGAGGGGACAGCAGAGGCACCTGATCCCCTTAGAGACGTGTATTCGAACCCAGATGAAAATAAAAGTGGGGCATCCAGGGTTCAGTTGGTCGAGTGTCGGATTCACATGCCAATGGTTGTGGGTTCAAATCCCGAGGTGCGCTATATCAAAACTGGCCTTCCTATCTTAACATCATTGTTGTTCTGGTGGTGTCAGTATGGGATTAGATAAGTCCCCCTTCTCCCATTTCCCTGGGGTGGTTATCCCCATCACCCATATCACCTGAAGTGGGTGCCGATGTGAAGCCTGAACCAATCAATCAATCAATCATCCAGGGTTTATGACCGGGAGTGTAAGGAGTTTAGGGCCAAAACACTTGCTTGAGGGAATTTCTCCTCTGAGGACCTTCTGCTGCCAGCTGTACCCAGACGTTTTAGTACTGACACCACTTTCATATCACTGGAGCCACCACATTCCACATCAAAAGAAAGATTTGGCAGTTGTCAGCACCACAGTTGGCAAAAGTTTAAGAAAATCAATGACTAAAAAATCAGTACAGGACAGGACCATCTTTACTGGCACCAAAAAGAGGAGTCTTGATTTAAAAAATAAGCGTTTACTCTAACAATGGTCGTACACACACACACACACACACACACACACACTCTCTCTTCTCTCTCTCTCTGTCCACACACAACACACAACACACACACACACACACACACACACACACACACACACACACACACACACACACACAACACACACGCACACACACACACACACACATCACATACACACCACAGATTCTTCATTTTCTCCACCCTTAACTCCGCCAAGAGTAATTGCAATGCCGAAGTAAAGAACTGATCACCAGATTCCTCCAGTACTGTCAGTTTTGTTCCAAAGCCTGGTCTTTGCAAAAGTCTGTCTGTCCCCTCAGAATTCGTCCATCTATCATTTTTTTCTGTGTTCACTTTCGTTTCCATCTCTCAACAGTTCCCTGGAGGATGGATATACTAAGTCCAACGGATCTTCTGACATGGCCGTACCTACATGTACACAATTTTCTTTCTTGACTGATGTCAGCATATCTTCATAATGGTCCAATGTGCTGAGTGATGGTTTGGCACACTTTGTTGGTGATATGGTCAGTGTTTCTGATGCTTAGTACCTTGCAATAATGCTCTATTTCCATGGCTTAGATTCATCTTTTCGAAGATGGATAATACACAAGTGCATGTAAAAACCTTGATCTTGTGTCACAGAAAGTTTCTTTTCCTTCCATACAGGTTTCAGCCTGGACAGTGCTGATGCCATTGCTGACCTTGAGGGAATTTCTGGTTTGGATCCCTCATTGCTGATGATGGATCCCTTGTAAGTGAATCGTTGAACAGTTCCTAGCTGCGGGTCCATGGGCAGTTATGTCAGTAGCGGTGATGATGTTGAGCTGGCCATCAAGTTGCTCTCACATTAGAAACCACAAAACTTGGATCATAAACAGCACAGTCGAGTGAAATTATTTTTTTCGATTTGGGGTGTCCATATGTGTGTTTTTTTTTCTGTGCATGCATACCCGTATCTGCTGATAGAGTAAAACTATACTTTATAAAATCAGTCCATGAATATTCTTGGAAAAGTACGATGGTGGTTTCCCGTTACCTTCCATCAGTTTGTGTACGGTCCATCACTTCACTTTTTTGGGTTTTGTTTTTTTGATAGAATCGTGGACTCAAGAAATGACATCTCGATTTCAATCCCATCCTGCAACATTTAGAAAAAGTCCTGTTTGTTCCCCGTAATTCTGATGGTGTCAGTTTAGTGTTCTATAGGTTCCTCCCCCCCCCCCTCCCAACTTTCCGTCCTATTTCGAGACCTTGCCAGCACAGATGGTTTTCAACAGGCTTAGAGTCCGCTAGAAAAGTACTGGCAGATTTGGGTGGGGCGCTTATGGAATGTTCCGAGCATGATGAATCCCTCTTGGAAAAAAGTTCAAGCTCCAAACTCATGATATCTGTTATTATTGATGAATTGAATATAATATATATATAATATATAATTATAATATAAATATAGAAGAGTGTTCTGAGCTTACGGTTTTTGTGCTTTGTATCTGCTTCTATGCTAGCTGAATGGGTAGCGCAAACTGTGTTAGATTTGAGAAGTTTTACAACATGGGAGATAATTCCTACGTTACTCTCAAGAGTTATGTCCTTTGGTGAATATGTATATGTAGAGCATATTCAGTTCATCATGCTCTATTACTTTGTAAAATGCAATGCACATGCTTTCCACAGGGAATGTTTGCACTGTTGAAATGGAGTTATTATACTTAAGGTAGTTCTTGTTATGGTTGGACTTTGTTCAAGAGGAATTCATCACAATTAGGCAATTCCATATGTGCTTTACCCAAATCTGCCAGTAATAATCAGGCAAACTCAGTGAGCCTGCGCAAAACACAACACACTGGCAAGACCTTGAAAAAAATAACATTAATTCCATTTGCAGAGCACACACACACACACATGCACGTGCGAGTGCACACACTAACACTACACACACTCACATAAACACACACACGCATACGAAGTCAGAGAATGCTTGTTGCATTTTTAACGAGGTTTAAAGAGAACGGAACCTGTGAACCACTAAGCTGACATTACCATAATGCTTAAAGCATTAACCGTTTGACTCCCGCACCCTGTCCACCAGCATCCTGCATTGTCACCCATGCTAGCAAAGCAAAAATTTAATCATTTGGCTCCCTCACTTATCGACCAGCTTCCGGCAGGTAGCTGGTGGATAGGGTGAGGGAGTCAAATGGTTAAATTTTTGTGGTTGGTGGATAGGGAGGGGGAGTCAAAGGGTTAAGATAGACACTGAATAGTCCCATAGGCCATTTTTTGTGCTGCAGACTGGCACTTAACTCAAGACATGATATCTTGAGTCTATGAACGGAGCCAACCAGCCCGCTTATCTTTTGATCATAATAGAAACGAATGTCTTTTAGAACACACACACACACACACACACACACACACACACACACACACACACACACACACACACACACACACACACACACACCACACCACACACACACGCACACGCACGCACGCACGCACACACACACACACAAATTTCCCGACTTTCACTACATGCAGTAAATGGTTATATTTCCCATAGGATGAGTAAGTGGTACATTTTCTTTATTACATCTCTGTCATCAGTACTCTGTGTACGTGTTTGAGTGTGTGCATTGTTTATATGTTTGTGTGTGCGTGTTTGTGTGCGTGTTTATGTGTTTGTGTGTTTGTATATGTTGTTTATGTGTTTGTGTGTGCCTGTGTGTGTGTTTGTGTGTGTGTGTGTGTGTGTGTGTGTGTGAGTGTGTGTATTGTGTGTGTGAGTGAGTGAGAGAGAAAGAGAGAGAGAGAGAGAGACAGAGAGAGAGAGAAGAGACAGAGAAAGAGAGAGAGAGAGAGACAGAGACAGAGACAGAGAGAGACAGAGAGATAGATCACAACTTCTCTGCCACCTCAGTGGTGTTGATCCCGTGGCCACTCATTCTGGTTTCCCAAAAGCATTAACCCCAAGTTTATTCAAACCAAGTCCCAGTGCCAGGAAGCCCACAGAAACCATAGATGTCAAGCTACCACCCACCCGAGGAGACCCTGTACTGTTGTCGGATCACTTTGGTGGAGTTGAAAACAAAGTCTGTTTTAATCCAGCTTACTTAAGACACTGCCCAGTAAGTCCTCTACTCCCCAGTGGGGATGTCGGGGCTCTTTCAGTATATGAAATTATGTATTAGAAATGTCCTCTTTTCTGTCTCTTTGTTTCTGCCTTGCTCCTTTGCTTTCTGTCATTTCTTCTTCTCCCATTTTCCATCTCGCTGGTCCATTCACCTGTATGTTTTCCATAAGGCTTTGCATATTTTCCATCTAATATGACTAATAATTGGGTACATATATTAACTGCATTTTAAGCTCTAAGGGAGTGTGAACTGCTGAGTGGCACTGTTAGGTACTATTGGTCAGTCCTACTGTATGTTTTGTGTACTAAGTTTTGTTTATGCAGATGTATTTAGGTTCATTTTCTTAACCCCCTTTATAAGAAATTGATCAGAGAGGCCAATGTAACGATCCTGTGTATAGAATTTTCTTTTGTAGGTTTTCTTTTTTTTCTGGGGTCATCGATGTGTTTAGATGTGTGTGTTTGAGACGGTTATAGGCCTGATGTGGCCCTGGGCAGTTGGCTGGGCATTGGTGGATAGGACAAGGGTTTAAGTCAAAGGTTTAAGTTTTTGCAGTTGGTGGATAGTGTGCGGGAGTCAAAGGGTTAAACATTAATACTTGCTCAGTCACACAGCCATACTGATTGGCAGATCCTCTATCAAGACCACCACCAGGACTCTTTCATCAGTACTGGTTTCAAACTCATTTCATTCAATAAACAGTCAGACTTTTTCAATTAAGAAATACATATACATTAACAATATATTCCACCATCCTTTCATTTGGCTGATATGACTAAGTACAATTTGAGTACAAATCTTACCACAACACCCTTTCTTTAATAATGACAATTGAAATAGTAACGCACTGTAAACAAACGCGATTTATACAATGCTTTGATAGTAAATCAAAACATCCGCAAAACAAATGAATCAATAGTACATCATACCATTTACAAATCACCAACAAAATCATTTACAAAAATGTACCTTCCATTTAATATTTTACACATCAAGACTACACCATGCACAAATCGCACCTTTTTACCCGTCACCCCAGCTAAATGCTTTGTGCTAAAAACTTAAAGGTGGGAGGCTGTAGGTTTAAATCCCTACCTTCCCAAATCATTCTAGCATTTTTCAGCCACAACTGGCTCCAACCTAGAGCAGGATGTTACAGGCTCAGAGAGAAGACTGAGTCCACTCAGTCAAATGTCACCCACTTCATGGATAAATCACTGAGCGTGTTGCTCAAATCACTTGACCAACACTGCAGGTATGTGTATTTCTTGGCCCTGGCTGATGTTGAGATGCATTATGAGGAGAGCAACAGCTCACTCATACAATTTCAGTCCACGATGGAACATCACAGCAGCAGCAGCAGCAGCATCACCCCCATTCTCATTTGTTATCATCCCAGTATTGTAAAATCTGATGCAAGTTCTGTGTCCCTTTGTGCATTGTTCTCGTGGTAACCTTGGTTCCTGTTTCTGAGGATTCTGTGGATTCCATGGCACTAAGACTGCAGTGGAATGAACCAATGTTTGGTGTGCTAGGTAGCCACAGTTAGCAGCACAGGGGTAATGCCATTATTATCCAGACAACACGTTACAGGAAATAACTGTTGATGTGCTAAGGAACCATAGCTAGCAGCACAGGGGTAATGCCATGATTATCCAGATAACACGTTACAGGAAATAAACATTTTAGAGCAAGCAAATGTAGACACATACAGAATGATTCAAAGAAAAAGACGGAGAAGAAGGAGAAGACAAACAGGCACTCAAACAGTCAAATATTCATATATATCTTCTTCTTTTATCTGTCTGCTTGCAATATCAAGGGTGTCACAGAAAGAAAGGTGATGGTCAGCAAGAAGTGGAGAAATGCTGTATGATGTCAAGATCTCTTTCAAGGCATCGACTGAGGTCCTCCTTGGTTTCCTCTCACTTTAAATCCACAAATCTTTTCGTGCTATGCCAGCTGGTGGGTGTTACATTTTGGTCAAATGAGCGAACGACTCGATGGTGAACTAATGTTGTACCCATCAGTTCTCTGATCTTGATGTCTCTGATTGTGTCACGTTTGGTCTTGTTGACAGCTTTTCTCACACAACGCATCTCACAGATGGTATATATGTGCTCTAGGGGCTACTAATACTAATGTCGTACCCAATAGTTCTCTGATCCTGATTTTTCTGATTGTGTCACGTTTGATCTTGTTGACAGCTCTTCTCGCACAATGCATCTCACAGATGGTACATACGTACTCTAGGGGCTTGGTTAGGGTCCAGACTAGCACTGGTACAATAAGATGGTGATGAAAATGGCACATCAAATGGTCCATATCACAGATCAAAAGGAAAACGGGACGGTGTTGCGTGGCCTGCATGCAACTGAGATCTTTGGGAAAAAAGTTATTAACCTCTTGTCTCTAAGATGTTAAAAAATTTCCCCAGAAAACCACAGTCGACTAGCTAGCTGTGTCCTGATACACACATATTTCCATACAATGAGTTGTGACTCAAAATTCTAAGTGTTCTGAATTTCTACACTCCAACCCTTTTCTCCACTATGAGGCCTACAAAATGCTTTTGAATCTATCAAATAGAGGGAAAATAAACTGGGTATCAAAAGTACGTGATATTTTGAGTGTACATGGATTTCAGTATGTTTGGGAAAATCAAGGTGTTGGTTGTACTCGTGCCTTTCTAAGTGAATTTAAACAGAGACTCGTTGATTGTAGATGGCAGAAATGGAATGAGCATATAAACAATAGTGATAGGTTCAGTCAATATCGAAAATTTAAGACAATATATGGTCTTGAGTCATATCTTCTTCTAGATTTGAATAGATTTATACGATATGTGGTAACTCAATTTAGATTTGGAATGTCTAGTTTATATAATCATCGACTAAGGCATAAAAGAATTGATTTGAATGAGCTAGATTGTCCAATGTGTAAACTTGTTTTGGAAAACGATGTCCATTTTGTATTACAGTGCCCTGCTTTTGATGATTTAAGGCAAAGTCTGATCCCATCAAAATATTGTAACAAACCATGTGACTTTTCTTTGACATTGTTACTTGCATCAAAACATGAACTTGTAATGAAGAACTTAGCCATTTTTATATTTAAAGCACTCAATAGAAGGGAAATAGCACTATCATAATACATATCTGAGACATAGTATTTGATCAAAACTATTCTATTTTTTTCATTTTACACATTGTAAATCTATGATAGGAACCAATAATTCTGATAATGTTATAAATATATTGGTTACACGGTATTGCTTACACGATTAATGTGAGACTGTAAGGTCGAGATGACAATTATAAACACTTTTCTTGAAACTGAGTGTATAGAAATCATATTGATTGCTGTTCTTTGTATGTTCACACCCCTTCAAAAAGGGGCTATGGCCTTATATTGGATAAAAATTCGTGATTCTCCACTATGATCCCCTTCAACTCACCCACCCATAAAAATAATATGATTTTTTTAGAACCAACACTGACGTGAAAAAGCTCACATATGTTTCACAAATGTGCCAACAGTAAATGAAAAAAAAAAAACGCTGTGAAAAACTTACACATTATGATTACGTAAGAACATACACATACAATTTAAAGGTAAACAATGTGACTTTGAATTAAAAGGTAAACAATGTGATTTCTAAGTACATGTATCATACATGTAGGCCCTGTTTATAATTTACACATTTACATGTAAATGTAAAAATCCATCTACAAAAGTAACAACAACATTAACAGAAAATAACAATAAGACTAATGCTTCACCATAATAAATCCACCATACAATAACTGACAAAAATAATGTATCGTAGTAGTTTCAATTTTAGTTTCACAAGAATAGTGTCTGCATTGCAAATGCCATAGGATGGAGAAGATCCAAAATGATTATGGCACAAGACTTCAGCAAGCGCATAAGCCCTGTGCGCTGTCAAGATGTTCATACTGTTAAGTAATGGGAGTGAATACCACAGAGTTTTACAGCTGAAAGGACAGCACCAGTTTTCTTTAAGAACACAATGATGTTACCTGCACAGTAAGTGTTAACCTGACAGAAAGAAATATAGAACCAAAATGTTTTCATCACACAACATACTCCCCTGTTCCAAATATCTAAACAGATCTCTCATTTAAAAAAGATGGATAATCTCAAAAATTCTGTAAACACAAAGTCACATTGCCTCAAAAAGCCTGAAAATGTCACTAAACAATAAATGCAATATCTAGGCAAATACATCATCAAAATGTTTTTGCACATTTTATTATAATGAATCTATCCTTTACTATTCTTCACCAGAATAACTAAATGTTGCTGGATACAAAAACAAGAAAACAAATACTACCTGAGCAAGCAGCAGCTCATCTTGACCTTATTTTTGGAAACTTAAGTGAAAAGCAGCTTCTTGTACATGAAAAGAACACAAAATCTAAATCAAAGAAACTGCCACAGTGTTCAAGCACATAGAAATCAGTAACACATGAAAATAGAACGAGAAATTGTATCTGATACACAAAACAGGCAGAAGGTTTCGGCCAACTGGCCTTTGTAAAACTACACAGACGACAACAAAGAACAAATACTCAAAACTAATGGAAATAACTACAACAAGATTTCCCCAGTATTTCGTTGTTGTTGTTGTTTTTTTATCATTTTCTCCTCTTCAACAAAACATCATGAAAATCTTGCTGCTGTTCTTTTATCCTAAGTTTTGTATGTTTTTATTCTTTGTTGTCGTCTGTCTATGCTTGACAAAAGCCAACTGGCTGAAACGTTGCACCTGTCTTGTTTTCCATATCAAATACACATTCTCATTCTCTTTTCGTGAGTTTCTGGTTCAGAAAAGAACAATTTTCTGCTTACACTTCATCAGCACTGGTCCTTTTATATTCTGTTGTTTTCAGCTACGTGCTCATCCAAGGAGAGACTCAACAGTAATTTCCTGCGTCTTTCTTTCTTCATGAATGACATAACGTTTCTGCAGGTATAGACGAGACAGGGCCAGCAAGAAGAGGAAGCAGGCTAAACATAAAGCCGACTGCCCAAAGAGAAGGTAGGTAAACCACATGGGTGTCAAATGTTGCATCAGATAGCCAAGCATGATGGGATTGACCATGGTGCCCATTGAGGTAGCAATCAGAATGCTTGATGCGACTCGACCCGTCACTCTCAGTAGGTCTTCCTCCATCCAGGTAAAGCCTGTGGGGAAAATGGCTGCCATGGACATTCCAGTCAGAACAGTCGACACCCAGATACCCACATAGACACTGTGCAAGGAAAACAAGAGAAAAGACAACACCGAAAGTAGTAGGGCCACACAACTAAGGAGCAAAAGTTTGACAGAGTTTAAAACATGAACCATAAATATAGACAAGAAGCGACCTGTGGCAAAGGATGCCCAAAATACAGAAGACAGCAGAGCCCCTCTGGATTTACTCCAATGAAGCTGTTTTACAACAAACGTGGAGAGAAAAGAGGCAAATGAATCTTCGACAGAGCAGAAGATGAAATAGAACAAGCACATAACTCCCAAAGCAAAGAGAAACAAAGCCAGAGGCAAGGGCTGTTTCACTTTCTTCTTCTCATCTTTTTGGTTCTGCCTTCTCTTTCGAGACCTATCTGAGAACAGCTGCACAATAAGCGGTATGGCAATGAGGAAAGTGGTGCTTCCTGAAATGAGGAAGGCAAAATGGACATCGGTGGTCAGAGGAACCGGCAGAGCTGTCGAGCTGTCTGTGATGTTGGAGGATATGCTGGAGTTCCACAAAGTGGTGGAGTTGTCCAAGGAGGGGGTTGTAATAGTGGTAGTGGAGAAGGTGTCCACATCATCCTCAGGGTTGGGGCTAAGGAAGGGTTCTGTGACCAGAGGGCCTATCACACCTCCCAAGGCATATGCAAAGTGAATGGACTGCATGGCCATCTCCCCTTCCGTGCCCCAGATACGAACCAGATCCGCATTTCCCGCTGAAAATGTACACAACGAACTGACATTAATTTCACAAAGGTGTGTGTAAAAAGCAACAACAACAACAAAGGCAAAAAGTAACAATCAGAGCAGAGAAAACTGCAAATAGTAACATCAAGAGATGAGTCTGTCAGGCCTGACATTCTTAATGCATCTCTTCAAAATCTACACGGAACAGGTTTTTTTTTCAGACAATAACTTTCTTTATTCATATTCAAATTCATATTCATATATACAATGAAATAGAACAGGTTGTGGGTGAGACAGATACTGAAGACATGGCAACAAAAATTGGCGGTTGAAACATCACAAATTTATGATATGCTGGACAATATGTCTGATGCTATCTTCTGCACACCGTGGGCCGAACATTTGCTTAAAAATTAAAAAAAATTTTATTGTCACTCTTTCAATCTGCTTGTACCAGAACATGTGATCGTGAGATGAAGCTAACCGTCTGCAGCTAAATGGAAAACCAGTTGTGCGGTCATGCTGTAGATGTGGAGTGTGTCTGCCACTCCATGTTAACATCTTCCCCTAGCTCTGAAGCCAGATCATTCAGTGTTGTAAGCTGGCTGGTTGACTGTCATCCTTATCAAGAGGCCAGACCACCTGATCAGCTGTTGTAAGATGTAACGGTTGACAGGTGTTGTTTCAACCGTATCTTGGATCTCTTCATTTCTAATCATACTCTTTTGGACTCGTTTGTTGCTCTTCTAAGACATCTCATCTCACAGGTTGTCATCTGTCTCTCAAGGATTTTGTTTATTGTCCAGGTCTGGCAGTGGTAAGTCAATGTTGGTACAAAGATTGGGCTTATAAGCCTGGATTTTGTTTCTGTAAGGATGCTTGGGTGTTTATTAAAAAAATTGAAAGTTGTAAGATCAAAAGATTTGCCTTTCAGACTATGGTCAGCAAAAAACAACATTCAATGATGTCACAATAAATGAAACAAACTGATGTACCCAGCACTTCATGCTATTAGTTCAAATGTCTCACTTTCAAGGCCTATGTTATTTCAAACCCACAAATTGGTTACTGGGGCCATGGACTCAAAATCCAATGGGATGTTCCCACACAGGTTCAAATCCTGTCAGCGACAATTTTAAATCATTAGGACCAAGGTGTGGCACAAGCAATCTATTGGGATCTTCACGCACAGGTTCAAATCTTGATAGCAACACTTTTTCTATCCCATTACCTCAATCTGTTAGAGTGCCATTCATGGTGGGTTTCACCAGAAGGTTTGCAACAGTGTAACCAATATACACAATTCGAGTCCAGAAAGAACAAATAATTTGGCTCACATTTTCTTCTCAAAGGAACAAATAATCTCTGAGGATGCACACTGCTCCTTAAAAGTCTCACCTATATCAATAATAAGATAATCAGTACACATGTCCTTAAAAGCCTCACCTGTATCAATGTACCTTAAAAGTCTCACCTCTATCAATGCCATGTAAACGTGTAAACTGAATGCAGTCTTGAAAGATACAGATTTCTGACACAGCAATTTTCACTTCACAGCATGATGGGGCATGCATCCAAAAGTTTTAATTTTTTTTTCTCGAGTGTACCAAAATCAGTCAAAGAAAATTACACCTGTTCCTGGGACCCTTGATTTGTTTTTAGCAGTTCTTTCCTTTTGACTGTTATTTTATCATCTTACAGCATCTCGATGTGTTCCTGAATTGACCCACTGCGACTGAGCTCCCAGAATCACATGTGTTCCAACATGTGCGGATCTGCGGCTGCTTTTGTGTTTTTCTATGACCAGTGGAGCAGAAAAACTGAATACATGTGGTACTGAACCCATGTGGAAGGATGGAGTGTATTCATCATCATCATTTGCTCTGCACCATGGCGTTGGTGATCATCGCCCTCCATATGCATCTATCTCTTGTCGCCGCAAGCACATCTTTCCACCCTCTCTGTCTTCAGCCACCCTGCAACTCCGTCCAATATTTTCTCCCTGGGTCTACCTGGTGTTCTCATTCCCTCCAGCTTTCCTGGTGTGACTAGGTGCCCTAATTCCCCTTTCCTCAAAAAATGGCCTATAAATGTTGCTTGTCTTTTCCTAATCTTCCTTCCAATGATCTTCATGTGTCTGCCTCCATCAAAACTGTCTCATTTGTTTTCTTTGCTGCCCATGGAACTCTCAGCATTCTTCTTAGAAACCACATCTCGGCTGCCTCAATCTTGTTCTGGTTTTGCGTGTTGACTGTCCATGCCTCACAACCATATAACATTATTGGTTCTATATGACATTGAAGAACTCTCTTCCTGATGTTAATTGATAGGCATTTGTTGGGAAGAACGCTTTTCATCTTCCTTAATGCTTGGAGTATGTTACAGAGTGAATTACAGTGCGCCAGGAACAGTTTTTGTTTCTGGCCTATGAATACTTTTTTTGATTAATAACAGGTAAAGCTGTCAGGAACATTCACTTAAATAAAATTATTTCAAAGTTTATTTCTTCTTTTTTTCAGAGGTACATGTTTCATGTAATGCATTTGTTATTGATTTTAGGTAACCTTTAAATTTGTGGTCAAAAGTGACTGATTTGAGTAAAAAGTTGTACCCCTTTACCTGCTAGTCCATTTAGTCTTACCTATATCATATACGTCTTTAAAAGTCTCATCTGTATCAATAAGTACAGGTGTACTAAAAGTCTCACATGTATCAAGCGCAAGTACACATGACCTGGTATGTCTCACCTACATCAATGACAAGTACATGTGGTCTTAGATTTTTTGGTCTGAATTTCAACAGCTTGAATGGCAAGTACACACACAGCTCTTAACAAATCTATCTGTGTGAATTACAAGCACACCTGGTCTTAGTGAAGCACACATGTTCTTACAAATCTTATCTATGTTAATGGCAAGTACACATGGCTTTAGGCAAGGATCTAATAGGAACATTGTTATTGTTGTTTAAAGCCAACCTGCTTGCACAATGCCATAAAAAAGCTATAACCGTTTCAAAACGTACACAATACTTAAACAAGAAAAAAAGGAAAGGAAAACTAAGTACGCATAGCAATGCGTTTGCACACATAATCTAAGGAGATGCCCCTAGCGTTGGCCACTCTGTCCAATTTATCACACAGAGGATTTAAAAAAACAAACGTGAATACAAATTGAAACATAAGGACACTAAAACATACATAAAAAGGGGCCTAAATGACCTAAAATTGCTTCCGCATATCTCGTTTCGCTAGAGCTAAAAATGCTCTTAATACACGTACCCAATTATCAATGCTAAGAGAAAGTAGGTGAGACTTTATCAAACACAAACAGGTGATGGACCAGCAAGGCAGAAAATGATAGGAACAAATGACAGAAAGCAAATGAGGAAGAAAGAAACAAAGGGAATGACGGAAAAGAGGAAATTTCTAACACAGAATTTCCACTAGGCGGGGATACTATTTATACTGAAAGAACCCCCAGCATACCCTCGGGGGTGTTATAACAATAATAATGATAAACAAGAAGAAGAAAAAGAAAAACAGCGACAACAATAATACCATTCATAATAAATCTATTTGTATGGCACAAACAGTCCATGTACACATGACCTAATATCTTACCTATGTTGGTGTCAAAGGCATGCATGCATTGCTCTTACACATAGCAAGAACATGTTCCCAAGGCCTGGTTGGCATAAAGGCATGGCTCCTGTTTTCCACTCAGACTACACAGATCAGGCTCTGAATCAGGAAAACCTCTGCAGTGTGGGGTATTCAGTCCAAACCAGACCCAGGTTAGGGAAGGTAAAGGAGATGGACATTGCCCTTACAATGCTGGCCCCAAGGAAAGTCGAAATTACTGCCATTTCCGTTCTTATCAACAAATTCCTATGATATAACATCAGGGAGAGAGTTCTTGAGTGTTGTATAGCACTGAGACTACTGTACGGTTTTGAGGCGTAGACAATCAACACGCAAAGTCAGAAGAAAATTGAGGCAACTGAAATGTTGCTAAGAAGAATGTTTAGAACTCCATGGACAGCAAAGAAAACAAACGAAACAGTCTTGATGGAGGCAGATACAAAAAGATCATTCATAAAGAAGATTAGGAAAAGACAAGCAACATTTATAGGCCATTTTATGAGGAAAGGGAATTAGAGTGCCTGGTCACAACAGGAAAGCTGGAGGGAAAAAGAGCAACAGATAGACTCATGGATAAAATATTGGACTTACTTGCAGGGTGGCTGAGGACAGACCGGGTCGGAGATGTACTAGCAGTGACAAGGGATAGATTTGTGTGGAAGGCCATGGTCGCCAATGCCATGCAGCAGGGCACATGATGATGATGACTACCACTTCCCTCCCTTAAAACCTCAGGGTTGTCGAACAACCTTTGCCTTTCCACATGCTGCTAAGTTATATGTCTCACCTGTGTCAATGGCACTTCCGAACAAAGAAAACACAAAATGGATGGCTATCATGGCAGCGTATGGGGAGCACCAGGGCAGGATAACCAAACTTGCACCCATGCCCAGCACACACATGAGAAAGAGCAGGGACTTGTTGAGCATGTCGTAAATGACCCCAGCCACTAACGATCCCACAAGGTAGCCCACAGAAGATGAGGTGAAGAAGAAGGAGGCCTGCTCCACATCTGTGTGTGTGATGATCTGCACGTCCAGAAAAGCCGGACCACGCTGTCCCACACCAAAACCCTGGAAAAAGTCAGTTACGGTGAATGGCACATTCTAAGACATTCCAGTACATAAAAATGTACAATCCCCACTCCCACTAAACACCCCTACCCACCCACCCACCCACACTTTTTTTTATACACTTCTTCTTAGTCATGTTCTTATACAGATAAGAGTCCCTGCAGGCAATACCTATCTAGGCTTACAAATTCATACAAACTTAGCTATCTAGCAGAGGGAGCACATTTTTGCATGTAGGATCTTTTTTATGCCGCCTTAAAGGCAGTCATCCTGGGGAGCTATGGAGAGAACTTGGAAGAAATACAAATGAATGATGTGGAAGGCAGAAATAAGAAAGAATCTCTTGAGAAAAAGACAGCCTGACAGGAAAGAAGAGCCCCTATCTACCAAAAGGCAAACAGATAATAGCTCCTGTAGTTCCTAAACAGGACGGGACCTTAATTTCTGTACTAAACGCTTTTGTTCCAATCTATTTCCATAATACACGAAGTGTGCAACTTGAGAAGAGCTCAGAGTTCAGTCTGTTCAAGACTGATTGATCGCACTCTGACAATCCCATATGTGCAACATCCAAATCTCATAGTAATTATCAAGCAACTGACAACACCAGAATAACTGAAGCATCGAGATGGGCACTGTGAACCGGTCAGTTTTTATGCCGCAGGCTGGGACTCAACCTGAGACATCGGATCTTGATTCCACAGCTCTATCAAACTTCAGACAAGTTTCAGGCTTCAGAACACTTTATTACTCAAGGGCAATAGCATTAAGTTCCACTTTACCGGTCTTACAGCTAGTCCTTGTTACTGTAAACACAATCTATAAACATAAAAAAGTAAAAACAATCAATAACAAATTGACAAACAAATATACAAAATTTAAAACAAAAAAAATACATGTCATTTGTGAAAAAAGTTATACGTTGTGACAAAATACTGACTTTACATATATGTCAATAGGTCATATGCATTAGAAAAGCGCATAAGACAAATGCACACATATAAAAATAAATGAATGTCAACCCTTAACAATAACAATAAGAACAATAATAAATTAACACTACTGCTAGTAGTTCTATTAATATTCTATTAAAAAAGTACCACCGCCATGCAGCAAGGCAGATGATAATGATGAAAACATTTATCATTAAAAAGATTCGTGCATAATGATCATTATGAAGCGTACCATTCTTAAGCCTTTGGATTCATGCATAACTCAAATGGCAACAACCTGTGACATAACTAAAAATGAGGGCTGCAAAAACAACCACAAGTGCTGCCACCAAATAAATGATGCTTTTATGTATCAACACTTACCAATGCCCAGAATGATGCCCCTAACCAAATCGTTCTCAGAACATTTCTCCTGTAATCTGGGTTTTTCCACCTGTCCTTGAAAGATTTCTTTTTCATGCATGATAAAGTCATCTCTTTGCTGACAACCTGTTGGGATGTTTCCTGGTCATCATGATTTTTCTCATCACCTCTGTTTTCTTCTGTACCCATCGTTTCACCTGGTAAATAACATCAAAACAATTAATTCTGTTTCTCTCTATGTGCTGATGAAAACAAAACAGACATCTCCATTTTCTCCATTTCTAAATCACAGTAACAACAAAATATACAGATAACACACAAATGTACACACTTGCACACACCCACACTTTCAATTTTAACTTTCTTCAGCTTCTGTAAAAATGACTCCAAAATATGCATTTTCTTTTCTTTTACCTGTAGTCTATACAAAATACAACACATTTTCACTTTCTTTTGTCAGTATGAAAATCTGAATCAACGTGACTGTCAAGGTTCAAGGCAACATACCAAAGGCACCTGACAAGTGAATGAAAACGCACAGTTAATTAATTAATAAAACAAAACAGGTGCAAGTTTCAACCATTGGCCTTTGTCGAGCATGATAATACTAAAGACAACAAAGTAATAAATTTACAAGATTTAGGACAAAAACAACAGATCAGACAACTTCCTTGAAGGCTCATTCTGATTCTGTTCATTAAGCTGGAGGATACAGCCATATATGACAACGACAAAACAAATGCATTTCATTTTTCCCATCTGCAAATCACTATTTAAAAAATCGCTACTTAAACATTTTGACTGTAACTGTAAGATAATTCAGACCCTTTTCCTGTCAGTGGCTGCTGAATAAAAACATGAAAAAAAAGAAAAGAAAACTAAGTACACATAGCAATGCGTTTGCACACATAATCTAAGGAGATGCCCCTAGCGTTGGCCACTCTGTCCTATTTATCACACAGAGGATTTAAAAAAGAAGAGCCCCTATCTACCAAAAGGCAAACAGATAATAGCTCCTGTAGTTCCTAAACAGGACGGGACCTTAATTTCTGTACTAAACGATTTAGATATTGCCTGTAAAGATAATTATCTGTTTGGATAAGCAGAAAAAAGTGCAACAAAAAGCAGTAACAAAGGAAGATTGACTATCCCAGTCCATTCTCTGTACTATTTCTGTCTTGTAAATGTATCTGTGTGTCGTTTTTGTCCTGGTAAAAAAAAAACTAAGGCTGAACCCTGGTCATGTCCTGTCTGTTATAATTACCGTATCAACTTTTCAGAGGACTACAGTACATTTCATTTTCATACTCATAAGACGTAAGAGTCACGGCTCATTTTAAGTTTGTATCTTGTACTTTTTGTACCTTAAAAACATTAATTCATTTTACTGTTTTATTAAGTTTCCCTCCCATTTATCACACTAGTCAGGGGTTTGGTTGCTACTATTAAGAATACCTCAATAACGTTTAATACCTTCATGAACTGAACAAAGTGTTTGTAATGCTATGCATGGGTGCCTCTGATTGTTGCTGTTCACTGTCGTATTGTTTTCTTACATTATTTCTTTATGGCAGATTTGCATCTTAAATGTGTAACAGAGCCTGTATTTACAATTAGTCACTGGTAAACACAATGGACTACCGACTGAAAGGTTGTGGGTTTGAATCCCCACCAATCTCTTCAAATGTCATTGTGGGATTTTGTTTTACTCCAAACGGCTCCTACCCAGGGTTTAGCATGCTTTAGGCTTTCTTGAAAGACTGGGACCACACAGTCGAGTCTCATCCACTTCAAAGATACGTCATTGAGGGTGTTCTTCAAATTGTCTGACTAATATCGCAGATATCTGTATCTGTCAATCCTGGTTGATACCTGGCTATAATTATTATGATGGTAAGTGCAGAGTACAGTTCTGTTACATAGTCTCAATCCTAGATGTAACTCGATAGCACCGTGATTATCATCATCATTGTCATCATCAATGCATTGCAAAAACTGTTCCAGCTTCTTTGGCCATTAAGATGGTGTACGAAATAGGGGAAATATAAATGCAGATGAGCACAAAGGAACTTTCCCTAAGTGCGATGATCCTAAAAAATGAAAAATAAATAAAATAAAATGCCTGAATTCATGTTAAACTCTGCTATACTTGCAAAATAAAAAACAACAACAACAACAAACAAACAAAACAAAAAACGAAAAACTACCATCTTCTTTCCTGAAGTCTTCGATAAAATGGATATCCTTTCCTGCCCATTTATTATCAAGTTTTATTCATTCGTTGAAAAGAACAGGCTCAGCTAACAAATCATATGGTTCTTTCAGTTTTACTTTGTAAATGATTTTCTTATATGCTCTAAAAACACTAGTCTGGAATTTGTTGTCATATAGATTTGGAAATATTATTTGGCCTGCAAATATCAAGCTTATCAAGAAAATCATAGTTTAGGATGATTTCACTTTTGAATCACGATTTGTCTTTTCAAGTTTTCTGAGCCATATTAGCTGATATGTTTTTTTTTAAAATCTGGGATAGTCAATCTTCCTTTGTTACTGCTTTTTGTTGCACTTTTTTCTGCTTATCCAAACAGATAATTATCTTTACAGGCACTATCTAATTACTCAGAGCAAAATATATCAACACTTGGCACAACTGAATAACAAAGCGGGTCGACAAAATAATTACATATATACATAATTATATATGTGTCAGTGTTATTTTTCTTGCTGTGGTGCATAATGTGAAGCAACAAGTGTGTGTGGTATGCGTGTGTGTGGGAAGGAGAGGGGGAACAGGAGGGTGGATGGATACACATGTGCATGTGTATGTGCATATGTGTGCATGCACGTGTGTGTATAAGTGCCTGCAACCCTCTGTGTGTATGTGTGTACATGTGCCTCTGCATGCCTGAATGTGCGTGCGTGTGCGTGTGCGTGCGTGCATGCGTGCGTGCACACGTGCGTGTGTGTTTGTGTGTGTGTGTGTGTGTGTGTATGTGTGTGTGTGTGTGTGAGTGATTTTAGCTGCTGTCATCTGTGCATGGCCTATCAGAGAGTCTGATGAAAACATTCAGAAAATTGCCGGCAAAGCAAAGTTCTACCACAAATCATTTAACCCTTTTGTTGAGATCCCAGTTATTCTAATGATAATGAGAAATGCAGAATGTTTGTTTCATCAATTAAATGTGTGTTCTTAATCTATCTTCATATGTTTCTGGGCTGAAAGGAAGTTACTCACACTGAGTTTGTATGTTTGCTGGGAAGGCAAATTCCAGGTGAGAAGCCTGTCATACTGAATATATAGAGCTGTAAGCTGAAGTTCTGATGTCCTGAATTCAACCCCAACTCACAACGCAAACACTAGCTGTTTGTTGCCTGTCGTAGTGCTTCAAACATTCTGGTGGTGTCAGCTTAATGTTTGATAGGGTCCTTTCCCCCTATTTATCACTTTAAGAACTTGCAAGCATAGGGTTTTGTGCAGGTTTCAGAACTCTGCCAGATAATTGCTGGCAGATTAGTGTGGAGCGCATATGGAATAATCCCAATGTGATGAATCTCCTTGAACAATTTCCAAACAAAGCAGAAATCGATGACAATGCACAATCTCAAAGAAATCAAGAATTAGTATGTCTTGTGTAGTGAATGTGGCCAAGACAGACAATGTCTTGTGCAATGAATGTGGCCAAGACAGACTATGTCTTGTGCAATGAATGTGGCCAAGACAGGCTATGTCTTGTGAGGTGAATATGTCCAAGACAGACTACGTCTCGTGCAGTGAATGTGGACAAGACAGACTATGTCTCTTGCAGTGAATGTGGACAAGACAGACTACGTCTCGTGCAGTGAATGTAGCCAAGACAGACTATGTCTCGTGTGCAGTGCTAGCATGTGTGGACAAGACAGACTATGTCTCGTGCAGTTAATGTGGACAAGACAGACTATGCCTTATGCAGTGAATGTGGACAAGACAGACTATGTCTTATGCAGTGAATGTGGATAAGACAGCCCATGTCTTGTGCAGTGAATGTAGTCAAGACTGACTATGTCTTGTGCAGTGGATGTGGCCAAGACAGAATATGTTTTGAGAGGTGAATGTGGCCAAAACAGACTGCATCGTGCAGTGAATGTGGCCAAGACAGACTATGTCTTGTGCAATGAATGTGGCCAAGACAGACTATGTCTTGTGCAATGAATGTAGCCAAGACAGGATATGTCTTGTGCAGTGAATGTGGCCAAGACAGACTATGTCTTGTGCAATGAATGTGGCCAAGACAGACTATGTCTTGTGCAATGAATGTGGCCAAGACAGGATATGTCTTGTGCAGTGAATGTGGCCAAGACAGACTATGTCTTGTGCAATGAATGTGGCCAAGACAGACTATGTCTCGTGCAGTGAATGTGGCCAAGACAGACTGTGTCTTGTGCAGTGAATGTGGCCAAGACAGACTATGTCTTGTGCAGTGAATGTGGCCAAGACAGACTATGTCTTGTGCAATGAATGTGGCCAAGACAGACTATGCCTTGTGCAGTGAATGTGGACAAGAGAGACTATGTCTTGTGCAGTGACTGTGGCCAAGACAGACAATTTCTTGTGCAGTGAATGTGGCCAAGACAGACTATGTCTTGTGCAATGAATGTGGCCAAGACAGACTATGCCTTGTGCAGTGAATGTGGACAAGAGAGACTATGTCTTGTGCAGTGACTGTGGCCAAGACAGACAATTTCTTGTGCAGTGAATGTGGCCAAGACAGACTATGCCTTGAGCAGTGAATATGGCCAAGACAGACTATGTCTTGTGCAGTGAATGTGGCCAAGACAGACTGCGTCTGGTGCAGTGAATGTGGCCAAGGCAGACTACATGTATGTCTTGTGCAGTGAATGTGGCCAAGACAGACTATGCCTTGAGCAGTGAATGTGGCCAAGACAGACTATGTCTTGTGCAGTGAATGTGGCCAAGACAATAAAGCGAGGGCACTGGGCATCAGATTAAAAGACAACCTAAGCAGCAACAGATAATTCTGAATGCTATGGGGGAACAATACAGACACACTGGCACACAATGTCTTGGGGCACAGTAAATATCCTGGCCAAAGAAACTTATAACTCAAAAGAAAAATCACATATGCACTGGAAATCATGCAAAGTAGTCCATCTTTGAGCAGAAAAGGCGAAACTGAATACTAAAACATCTTCTTCTCCCCCCCCCCCTCTCTTTTCCATTAGATCATTTTTGAATACATACAAAAAACAGGTGCGATCATCTTGAAATGTACACAATGCACAATCGGTGGATATGATAAGTATTCATTGCCATGTGAACATAATAGAAATACAAC
Organism: Monoplex corrugatus; assembly: GCA_030674185.1. Lineage (NCBI taxonomy): Eukaryota > Metazoa > Mollusca > Gastropoda > Littorinimorpha > Ranellidae > Monoplex > Monoplex corrugatus. The sequence continues at coordinate 31,982,109 of CM060314.1, forward strand.
AGGTGAATACATTACACATAATTAATAATACAACACTTAACACAAGATAATACGAATGCATAGGGTAAATGTATAAAGAACAAATTAACAAATAAAACCAACCGATCTTAAATGATGCTGAATACAAATTACAGTCATATGTCAACAACGATCATGCTGGTCTGTGCATATTTTTTTGTTTTCAAGATGCCTATGAAAATAAAATAGTCCTTAAATAAACGATCATTATCAGTTATAAAATAGAATAAGCACATCTTCCAACAGCTTACTGTCATGTTGTGTTGTAACATGTTCTTCCTTCACGGAATCATTAGCCATTGTACTGAACATCAGACTAGAGCGAGCAAATGGTTTAGGTCTTGTTATCAGGAGCAAAACTTTAGACCATTTTGATAAGCGTGCTGTGTAACACGTATTAACTTGTGTGTCAGGTGTCTTTCTGTCTTAAATCCCCATTAAAAGTGCTCTAGAACATGAAAGATAGGTTGTGTCTCTTCTATTCAACATTCATGTAAAACTAATTTTACAAATACCATAGGAAAAACAAAAATATCATTTTTGAAGCCTTGGGAAGTCCTAGGAACACTTAATTTGTCATTCAATTTCAGACGATAAGCACTTGTTTTTTATTTAAGGAAGATTTTTAAAAACACACATAGGCACCAAAATGAAGCACCAATGTATCTAACAATAGTGTCACGCAAATGACACGTGGGCCTAGTCTGGATTCAGGTGGGCGTCGCTTACATCGGTCGATAATTAACTATAACTACATTTTGGAGCTAGAAAAAGACATACAGGGAGAAAAACTTTTTTTCGTTTAATCAGCATAACCTAACCTCTCCTAAAAACTGTACTACGCCTTCACATACATTCGTCTCTAATGTCGTCCTCTACTCAGAGACTATTTATTGTTGGGTTACACTGTAACACTACAGACAGACTGATAAAAGCTTTTTGCATGTAGAATATGATGGTGCACATCGCGGCAGCTTGGGTCAACGACAATTATAAAATTTGATGCAGTTCATGACATGAATAAGCAAAACTCATCACCTGTAACTATCAATTTTACGCAGTAACAGTTACATACATTCTCGCATTTGCATTTTGGAGTCACCTTTTCTTACGTCTGTTTGGCTATGCATAAAAAGTCGTGCTTGTTCTGATTTGGCCTCAAGTTGTCTAGGTCAGCGTCTTGCGGTGCTTAAACAATTTTAACCCTATGTAAGATAAGTCATTGGATTATTTTCTGGATAAGGTAAGATTTTGCTTTATTTGCTCTTTGTATTATTTTTTGGTATTGCTCGTGTGAGGAATTTAGGGCCGAAACACTTGCTTGACGGGGAGTGGGGGTTTGGCCTTCTCCTTTGACTTTCTGTTGTCCAGCTGTCCCCAGAGTTTCTTGCTTCTCTCATTCGGCGTCTTGCGGTGCTTGGTCTATTAAAACATATGTGCAAGTAAGTTACTAGATTATTTTCTGAAAAAGGTCAGATCTTGCTTTCTTTGCTCTTGATAATAATTTTGGTCTTTATCATGTAATCATTTTCATGACATTGTTGCTTTACATATGTCACGACCGGAACAACTGGTGTAATTAGAATAGAAAAAAAAGAATGGATGAGATTCAGTATGGTATGTCGTAGATTGTGAGATAGGGAAGGAACAGTTTTCTCATGTGGAGCATTCTGTATTGGGGAAGCAGTTTTTGTGTTGAAGGTAGTTTTCATGTAGAAGACAGTTTTTATGTAGAATGTAGTCTTCATGCTCAAGGCGCAGAGCTTGTGTTTCACTAAAATTTATATGTGAACAGTGTTTGGAAAACAAAAACTGTAGTGCCGTTTGTATGTTCAAGTTTGTCTCACTTCGTTTTTACCTCTCCTAGTCACAAAGAATTAAGAGAGGTCTAGGTGAAGTCGTGTCTGTCTCAGACAGATGTAGAGTAGTATTGTAGTCATGCTTAATGCCTTAGAACACTACTATCCGTGTGGTCCATGTTAATTTGTTTCTATTTCAGAGAGGTAACTTGTTTGTACTTCAAAGAGATATCTCGATATCCGCAGATATGTGGGATGGGAGTACTTTAGTGTTGTAGCTTCGTTGTAGTTTTGTAATGCCAGCTCTGTCGTCATCGTTGTTGTGTACCCTTATGGGTATTGCGAAGGTCAGTACTGGATGACAAAAGAAATTTTAGGCTTGATGGAGGAACGGAGGAAGGCACAGAGAAACGAGGAGATATACAGGAAGATAAACAAAGAAATCAGGAATAGGTGCAATGAAGCTAAGGAAGCTTGGCTGAAAACAAAATGCAAAGAAATAGAAGACCGACACAAAACGGATCCTCAGGGTATGTACAGACGAATTGAAAAAAATGTCCACATCCTCAGGGTATGTACAGACGAATTGAAAAAAATGTCCACAGGAAAAATACATGCACATCAACTGGTTGCTTAAAATCGAAAGATGGTACGCTTATCGTGGAAAAAGACAAAATATTAGACAGATGGGGAGAGTACATTAAAGACCTTTTGGAAGATGAGAGAAATGAAGAACGCATTATAAGAAAGAACTTTGAAGGACCACTCATAATGAAAGATGAAGTTAGAGTAGCACTGAAAAAGATGAAACCAGGAAAAGCTCCAGGACCAGACAACATTACTGCAGAGATGATTGAAGCCCTGGAGGAATTTGGCATTGAAAAAATAACAGTCCACCAATACGAAATTTATGACACTGGAAAAATCCCCAAAGATATGTCAAAATAAATATTCACTGCACTTCCAAAGAAGACAGGGGCTACAGAATGCGAACTCCATCGCACAATCAGTTTGATGAGTCATGTAACAAAAATCCTGTTAAGAATAATCATGATGAGGACAAGGAATAGAATAAAACGAGAAATAGCAGATGAACAGTGTGGATTTGTGGAAGGGAAGGGAACTATTAATGCCATATACATCCTAAGAACTATCATAGAGAGGTCAATCGAGATGAATAAGGATTTATATTTATGCTTTGTTGATTATACCAAGGCTTTCGATTGGGTAAGACATGAAGAATTGATCAACCAACTAGAAAGAATATTAATGGAAAAAATCTACGAATAATCAGAAATATGTATTGGGAACAAACAGCTGCAATGAGAATAGAATATGATATAAGCTCTTTCCAAAACATCAAAAGAGGAGTCAGACAGGGTTGTGTTTTGTCACCAGATCTGTTTTCACTTTACAGCAAAAACATCATGAAAAACCTAGAGGAAGACCCTGGATTAAAGGTTGGAGGAAAAATGATAAACAACATTCGATACGCAGATGACACCGTACTAATTGCATGAAACGAAAGGGACCTACAAAACCTTGTGAATATACTAGAAATAGAAAGCAAAGGTAAGGGGTTGGAACTAAACACCAGGAAGACTGAAGTCATGGTGATCAGTAAAAAACATGAAATCCCCTCATGCAAAATAACAGCAAACGGCACAACCTTGAGACAGGTTGATGAGTTTAAACACCTGGGAACGATCATTTCACCAGACGGCAGATGCACATCAGAAATAGCCAGCAGAATCAGCCAAGCCAAAACAGCATTCAAAAAGATGAAAAGCATTCTTACCAACAAATGCCTATTAATTAACATCAGGAAGAGAGTTCTTGAATGTTATATAGAACCAATAATGTTGTACGGTTGTGAGGCGTGGACAGTCAACAAACAAAGCCAGAACAAGATTGAGGCAGCCGAGATGTGGTTTCTAAGAAGGATGTTGAGAGTTCCATGGACAGCAAAGAAAACAAACGAGACAGTCTTGATGGAGGCACACAACAAAATCATTCATAAGGAAGATTAGGAAAAGACAGACAACATTTATAGGCCTTTTTATGAGGAAAGGGGAATTGAAGCACCTAGTCACAACGGGAAAGCTGGAGGGAAAGAGAGCACCAGGTAGACCCAGGGAGAAGATGTTGGACGGACTTGCAGAGTGGCTGAAGCCAAAGAGGGTGGAAGAGATGTTTGAGGTAACAAGAGATAGAAACAGATGGAAGGCCATCTACAAATCTGGCACAATACAGAGACAGAATTTTCCTTAAACTTAAAAATCAAGCTATCGCTTTCTATGAATATATGAATCAAAGAATTGATAAAGAAACACACACACACACACACACACACACACACACACACACACACACACACACACACACACACACACACACACACACACACACACACACACACACACACACACACACACACACACACATTGATAATAAGAAGTGTCATGTTTTTAAAAATATTGATCCATCTAATTCATCAAACTCGTTCACCTCCTCCCTCCATCCCCGTTACACACACACACACACACACACACACACACACACACACACACACACACACACCACACACACCACACACACACACACACACACACACACACCATGCGCACGCACACGCATGCACACACACACTGAAACACATTTGCACAACGAGCGCACTTCATGATCTCCC
>CM060314.1:31991614-31996614 GCA_030674185.1 Monoplex corrugatus
CTGTGGTAAAATTGTTGAAAGCTGAAGTGAAGTTGTTGAAAGCTGAAGTGAAGTTGGTGAAAGCTGAAGTGAAGTTAGTGAAAGCTGTCGTGAAGTTGGTGAAAGCTGTAGTGGAGTTGGTGAAAGCTGTAGTGAAGTTGGTGAAAGTGAAGTGAAGTTGGTGAAAGCTGTCATGAAGTTGGTGAAAGCTAAGTGAAGTTGTTGAAAGCTAAGTGAAGTTGGTGAAAGCTGAAGTGAAGTTGGTGAAAGCTGTCGTGAAGTTGTTGAAAGCTGTAGTGAAGTTGGTGAAAGCTGAAGTAAAGTTGGTGAAAGCTGAAGTGAAATTGGTGAAAGCTGTAGTGAAATTGGTGAAAGCTGTAGTGAAATTGGTGAAAGCTGAAGTGAAATTGGTGAAAGCTGTAGTGAAATTGCTGGAAGCTGTAATGAGGTTGCGGGAAGCCAAAATTGATGAAAGGTTAAGTAAAGTTGGTGAAAGCTGAAGTGAAGTTGGTGAAAGCTGAAATGAAGTTGGTGAAAGCTGATTTCCAAAGCTTTCTCCCGGATTTACTGGTAATTATCCTGGAGTGAGTGAGTGAGTAACATTTATCCAAGGCTGGAACATTTCGTGGGTTTGACATCAAAGTTGTCTCTCTTCTAGATGGACTGCCTTGACAGGGCTCACTAACTCCATCGACACTGGTTTGATCATGTTTAATCTCTTCTGTAGGCCTTGTGCAGATTTGGTGGCGCTTATCTTCTTTCCAAGTAGTGTGATTGCATCTGGTCCAACTCTGAAGGTCCCATGGAGAGGAGGGAGGGGTGGGGTGGTGGGTGGGTGTAGGGCTGCGGAGAAGAGAAGTGTGACCGAGTTGTTTTAAGGTGGGGGCGTTCTGAATTCTTCAGTTCCCAAGACAGATGCTTTATCCATTACACACATATATATATGTGTTGTGTGTGTGTGTGTGTGTATACATACATATATATATATATATATATATATATATATGTGTGTGTGTGTGTGGTCTTTCTCTCTCTCTATATATATGTGTACATATATATGTACATGTATATATATATAATATATATATATATATATATATATATATATATATATATATATATATATATATATTGTGTGTGTGTGTGTGTGTGTGTGTGTGTGTGACCTCCCACCACAAAATCAGTCTTAACTCGCAGCAGTCGAACAGCACTAGGAGCTGAAAAGGTGACTGAGGGTCTGTCTGGGGTGTTTTGTCTTTTTCTCAAAATTGATTTCTGTAGACTATAATCTATTCCCCACAGAATTTTTTTCTTGAAAAAATATTAATCAATTTAATTCGGTATTTTAATGCACTGATCGCAGCAGAAAGAACGCAATTTCCTACCAAAAGTACCTATTTTTATCTCTTATTATATGAACCGTGACTCTACAGTACCCGCACATGTAATACACTGATGGAAAGCTCTTCGGTGCACCTTTCACATAATGACAGCGAAAATTAGAAACAAACTAGGTCAAAGCCACCAAATAAAGAAATTTAAGGAAAATGTGTAGGAGAGCATACAAAAACTTTAGAGGCCGTTTTCTCAAAATGGCCGTCATACAACTTAATGACTTTAAACATATATAACTTCTACATTTTTTTTAATACAAGCTTTATCTGATACCAAAATAATCAGCAGAATGTACACTTTCCAGTGATATGTATACCTCAAAATGCCCCAAATGCTAGTTAGACTGATTTCGTGGAGGGAGGTCACACACCCGTACACACACACACACACACACACACACACACATATATATACATAATATATATATATATATATATATATATATGTATACATTACCTTCAGTTCACAAAAAACACCCGAAGGCGGTGGATGCTACTCAGAGCACCAACGCCTCACCACTCTCCAGACAATCACCTCCCAAGCTCTCGACGCCAAGGGATAGCCATTTCATCAAGCAAAGGGGGCTGTCCATGCGCTGCATGACCCATTTGGACCCAGTAATCAGGTACCGTGTTTACAAACTGAATGGCAAGGTGGGGAGATGACAAACCCCGGGACATAGCCACACAACGTGCACCAACCCGGTCCAGCTCAGCCACCAATAGTTCTTTTTCTTTCGTTCAAGGGAGAAGCGTAGCAGAATGGTTCAGAGATTCGCCTGCCAATTACTAAACTCGTGGTTTCAGGGTTCGCTCCCCATAGAGGCCTTGACTTTTCTCCTCAGTTTGACCTGAAAATCGAACTGAACGTCCAATCCTTCGGAAGGGGACGAAAAACGAGTCGGACCCGTATGCCTTCTGACTGTGCACGCTTAAGATCCCACGGCAATTGAAAATCGTGAAGAATAGGGCATTGCCTGGCTGCCTTGGTAAAAAATACTGGAGAGAGAGGTTGATTTCCCAGGTCCCACTCCTTGAAGACCAATTAGCCTTCTTGCCTATGTGAAGTCTTGGTTAAAAAAAAAAGTGAAAATGAAAATGAACTTGAAGGGGGGGGGGGGGAGGGAATGGGCGCCGCCCTCGTGGTGCTGGCCCCGGAAAAAGTTAAGGCCTCTGTCACCTCACTCACCTACGACCCCAGGGTTTTGAAACTATCTAGGTAGGACCTCAGGACCTGGCCAGCTCATGAGTTTATGTGCAGGCTTCAGGCTTGTGCCGTGATCATTTTGGATCTTCTTCATCACATTGTACCTGTGACGTTAGTGCATATGGAATTCATTCCGATCGCGGAGACGTCATCTTGAGAAATTGAAATTGAAATTGAAATTGAAAAAAAATCTTTCGTTCGTTTTTACATCGTCAGACCACATATGGTAATGAATATCTTTTCTTGCAGTTCTAGCCGGCTGCCATGGAGTTTGGTGGTCAGAGGAATTGTAGTCGGCCATGTCTCCTGTCCGTCCACTTGGTCCTTTTGAGGTGCAGGACCCAGCTCTGCTCCTGTCTTGAAGAGACCGCAATGACAAGCGTCTTTCTGGTCTGATGTAGATGACCGTGCCGAGATTTGTGTTAGACTGCATGGTATTATGATTTGTTAGAAGGGGAGTACCGACCTTGTACTTCTGACTTCAGGTCTTACATTTTTCTGCAGGTGTTATGTACTACATTTAGCTCATGGCCAAAGATCTTGCAAGAGCATAGGATTTTGCGCAGGTTGGTGGAGTCTGCCAGACAATTTGCAGGCAAATTCAGGTGGATGGAGTATACATGGATTTGTCCTAGTGCGACCAATCCCTCTTGAACATATTCCAAACTCATGGCCAAAGATCTATCCTGTTGTGGGTTAAGGCTTTAGGGCCACCGTATCATCCTGACGGCTCATTATAGAACATTGAAGTTATCTTCTAGATGTAGGAAATGAGTGGTCCTTATCCTTCCGATGCCTCCACCATAGAACATAGAAGACATCTTCTATGTGTGGGCTTTAGGTGGTCCTTATCCTTCTGATGGCTCCACCATAGAACATAGAAGGCGCCTTCTAGATGTAGGCTTTTGGTGGCCCTTATCCTTCTAATGGCTCCTCCAAAGAACATAGAAGGCATCTTCTATGTGTGGAATATAAGTGGTCCTTATCCTTCTGATGGCTCCACCACAGAACATACAAGGCATCTTCTATGTGTGGGCTTCACGTGGCCCGTATCCTTCTGATGGCTCCACTATAGAACAAAGAAGACATCTTCTATGTGTAGAATATAAGTGGTCCTTATCTTTCTGATGGCTCCACTATAGAACAAAGAAGACATCTTCTATGTGTAGAATATAAGTGGTCCTTATCTTTCTGATGGCTCCACTATAGAACAAAGAAGACATCTTCTATGTGTAGAATATAAGTGGTCCTTATCTTTCTGATGGCTCCACTATAGAACAAAGAAGGCATCTTCTATGTGTAGAATATAAGTGGTCCTTATCTTTCTGATGGCTCCACTATAGAACAAAGAAGGCATCTTCTATGTGTAGAATATAAGTGGTCCTTATCTTTCTGATGGCTCCACTATAGAACAAAGAAGGCATCTTCTATGTGTAGAATATAAGTGGTCCTTATCTTTCTGATGGCTCCACTATAGAACAAAGAAGGCATCTTCTATGTGTAGAATATAAGTGGTCCTTATCTTTCTGATGGCTCCACTATAGAACAAAGAAGGCATCTTCTATGTGTAGAATATAAGTGGTCCTTATCTTTCTGATGGCTCCACTATAGAACAAAGAAGGCATCTTCTATGTGTAGAATATAAGTGGTCCTTATCTTTCTGATGGCTCCACTATAGAACAAAGAAGACATCTTCTATGTGTAGAATATAAGTGGTCCTTATCTTTCTGATGGCTCCACTATAGAACAAAGAAGGCATCTTCTATGTGTAGAATATAAGTGGTCCTTATCTTTCTGATGGCTCCACTATAGAACAAAGAAGACATCTTCTATGTGTAGAATATAAGTGGTCCTTATCTTTCTGATGGCTCCACTATAGAACAAAGAAGACATCTTCTATGTGTAGAATATAAGTGGTCCTTATCTTTCTGATGGCTCCACTATAGAACAAAGAAGGCATCTTCTATGTGTAGAATATAAGTGGTCCTTATCTTTCTGATGGCTCCACTATAGAACAAAGAAGGCATCTTCTATGTGTAGAATATAAGTGGTCCTTATCTTTCTGATGGCTCCACTATAGAACAAAGAAGGCATCTTCTAGATGTAGGCTTTAGGTGGCCCTTATCTTTCTGATGGCTCCACTATAGAACAAAGAAGACATCTTCTATGTGTAGAATATAAGTGGTCCTTATCTTTCTGATGGCTCCACTATAGAACAAAGAAGACATCTTCTATGTGTAGAATATAAGTGGTCCTTATCTTTCTGATGGCTCCACTATAGAACAAAGAAGGCATCTTCTATGTGTAGAATATAAGTGGTCCTTATCTTTCTGATGGCTCCACTATAGAACAAAAAAGGCATCTTCTATGTGTAGAATATAAGTGGTCCTTATCTTTCTGATGGCTCCACTATAGAACAA